>ML675621.1:12596631-12638431 GCA_007922155.1 Mesoclemmys tuberculata
GGGCCGGCAGGGTCGGGCACCGGAGGGGGCATGCCCCGGGGGGAGGCCTCCCATTCCCTTGCTGCCCCACCTCCACTTCCCCACACCCTGACTCCTGGCCTCTTGCCCCCTACCTCTGCCCCCGCTGCCCGGCCCTCCACCTTGGAGGGCTGGGTGCTCGTGCAGGGTCGGCGCCGGAAGCGCAAGGCCGGAGCCCAGCCCCCCCTCCCGCCAATGGCCGAGGGGAGCGAGAGCCCCTGCAAGGCCAAGCGGAGGGGGGCTCCTGAGGCCAGGCCTGCTGCCGCGCCCCCTGCCGGAGCCCAGCGAGGGGCGCCGACCGAGGAAGTCGTGGTGGCAGACGAGGGCAATACCATCGCCCCCCCGGAGTCCCCGCTGGAAGAGTCCTCGCCCGGAGCCCCCCCAGCCGCAAGGCCATCTAAACCCCCCGCTGGTGCCGGAGAGGCCCTCGGGGTGGCAGGGGGGGCCTTCTACTCCTCCCTAATGGAGGAGATAGACTCCCTGGGGTTGACCCCGGCCTGCCCGGGGGAGGACGACCCCGCCCCCTGTACGGGGGGCCTAGGGCAGGACGTCCCCGAATTGCTCCTTCCCTCCCTCTCCTTTCCATCCTCAGTTGCCTCCCCTGCCCCCACCACCAAGGCCCCCCTCTGTCCCTCTACCCTCCATGCTGGGGAGGTGGGGCCCATCGCTGCAGCCCCCGAGGAGCTAGCAGGGCCCGAAAGGCCGAGCCCCGGGCCACCGGACGCCCCGGCCCTTGTTTTGGGCCAGCTGGCCTCCCTCCTCCCTGAAGCCTGCCCAGCTGCCCCCTTACTGGACCCTGATACCGGGGGTGCCGTGACCCTCGAGTCTGGCCCCCCGGAGGACATCCGATCCACACCCACCCCCTCAGCCCCCGGCCCCAGCCAAGAGGCTGCACACCCTACCAACCTGGCCGTCTTGGTTGAAGACCCCACCCCCAAGTCTGACCCTAACCCCCTTCCTGCTCCCCCCCCCCGACCCCTCCCTCACCCCAACTCCTGATCCCTTCCCCGCTCTCAACCTCTCCCCTGTCCTCACCCCTCCCGTCCCCGTACCTTCTCCCCCCCACCCCTCTGCCTATACATCTGCCGCCCCTGGGGTTGTCTCTTTCCCCCTAAAGAGCTCCCAGGAGGCGGCTTTTGATTTCAGCACTCCCAGCCCACTCGGGGCTGCTGTCTTCCCTCTGCCGCTGCCATCCCCCCCAGCCCCCGCCCCAATGGACCAGGGGGCCGCTGCGGGGGCCGAGCCGGAGGACGACCCCTCCGTGGCGCTGCGTGAGGAGCTGCGCACCTTTCTCCGGGACACGCGTGGTGCCCGGAACCGGGTGCAGCTCGCTCTGCAGCGCTGGGGGGACTTCCACCGCGTCCTCCGGGCCGTGAGGGCCATTATGAAGGAGGGGAAAGGGACCGGGCGGCAGGACGCAGCGGCCTACCAACGGGCCCGCAGCTTCCGTGATGCCCTTAAAATCTATGGTACCAGCCACGGGCTGCTGCGGAGCCCGACGAGGACCGCTGGCGCTCCTGCCCACCAGGATCCACCCCAGCCCTCCTCGTAATGCCTTTCAACATCTGCACATTAAACACGAGGGGCTGCAGGACGGGTCTCCGCAGGAACCAGGTGCTCTCCTTCCTTCGGGAGGGGGGGTACTCTGTAGCGTTCCTGCAGGAGACCCACACAGACCCGGCCGCCGAGGCCAGCTGGCGGCTGGAGTGGGGAGACGGGGTGCACCTTAGTCATCTCTCCGCCCGCGCGGGTGGAGTGGCCACCCTGTTCTCCCCTGACCTGCAGCCCGAGGTGCTGGGGATTGCCGAGGTCGTGCCGGGCCGCCTGCTGCACCTCCGGGTCCGCGTGGAGGGGCTGGCGTTGAATCTCGTCAACGTCTACGCCCCGACCGCGGGCCCGGAGCGGGTGCGGTTCTTCCAGCAGGCGGCTGCCTTCCTCGGCACACTGGATCCGCAAGAATGCCTGGTCCTGGGCGGGGATTTTAACACCACCCTCGAAGAGCGGGACCGCACGGGGACCGAGCCGTGCCCGGCCGCCAGGGACGTCCTCAGGGAGATAATTGACCATCACTCCCTGGTGGATGTCTGGCGCGACCACCACCCGGACGACAACGTCACCTTTACTTTTGTCCGGGTGGGGGAAGACCGGTCGCGCCACTCCCGGTTGGACCATATTTACATCTCTAGGCACCACCTTGCCCGGGCCCACTCCTCCAGCGTCCGGCCGGCCCCGTTCTCGGATCACCACATGGTGACCGTGACGGCCTCTCTCACTGCGGAGAGGCCGGGGCCGGCCTACTGGCATTTTAACAACAGCCTGCTGGGGGACGTGGGCTTCGTGGCGTCCTTCCGGGAGTTCTGGCTGGCCTGGCGGGGGCAGAGGGGCGCCTTTCCCTCGGCGCGGCGATGGTGGGATGTGGGGAAGGTGCGCGCCCGGCTCTTCTGCCGTGACTACACTCGGGGGGGCCAGCCGGCGGCGGGATGTGGGGATAGAGCAGTTGGAGCGGGAGGTCTTGGAGCTAGAGAGGCGACTGGCCGCCAGCCCCGATGATCCGTCCCTCTGCGGAGCGTGCCGGGAGAAGCGGGAGGAGCTTAGAGCCCTCGAGGACCTTCGAGCCCGAGGTGCCTTTGTCCGGTCCCGCATCCGTCTCCTTCGGGAGATGGATCGCGGCTCCCGCTTCTTCTACGCCCTGGAGAAAAAGAGGGGGGCCCGGAAGCATGTCATCTGCCTCCTGGCTGCTGACGGCACCCCCCTCACGGACCCGGAGGAGATGCGTGGAAGGGCCAGGGCCTTCTACGCAGACCTTTTCTCCCCGGAGCCGACCGATGTCGCCGCCTGCAGGGTGCTCTGGAACGAACTTCCCGCGGTCAGCACGGGCGACCGGGACCGGCTGGAGAAACCTCTCACTCTGGCCGAGTTCTCGGAAGCCCTCCGCCTCATGCCCACCAATAAGTCCCCGGGCATGGACGGGCTGACTACGGAGTTCTACCGCGTGTTTTGGGACGTCCTCGGCCCGGACCTCGTCACCGTCTGGGCCGAGTCCGAGGCTAGCGGAGTGCTCCCCCTGTCGTGCAGGCGGGCAGTGCTCACCCTCCTGCCGAAGAAGGGGGACCTCCGCGACCTCCGGAACTGGCGTCCCCTCTCGCTCCTCGGCACGGACTACAAAATAGTGGCTAGGGCCGTCTCGCTGCGGCTGAAGTCCGTGCTGCAGGACGTGGTCCACCCCGACCAGACCTACACTGTCCCGGGCCGCACCATCTTTAACAATCTGTATCTGGTCCGGGACCTTTTAGAACTGGCGTGTAGGGATGGTCTGTCGTTCGCCCTCCTGTCCCTGGACCAGGAGAAGGCGTTCGACCGGATGGACCACGGGTATCTCCTGGGCACCCTGCAGGCGTTCGGCTTCGGACCCCGTTTTGTGGGATTTCTCCGGGTGCTGTACGCCTCCGCAGAGTGCTTGGTCAAGCTCAACTGGACCCTGACCGAACCGGTCAGCTTTGGGCGCGGAGTACGCCAAGGCTGTCCGCTGTCCGGCCAGCTGTACGCTCTGGCCATTGAGCCCTTTCTCCGTCTCCTCCGCCGGAGGTTGACGGGCTTGGTGCTCCGTGAGCCAGAGCTGAGGCTGGTGCTGTCGGCGTACGCCGATGACGTGCTCCTCGTGGTCCAGGACCCGGGCGACCTGGCGCGGCTGGAGGACTGCCTGGCCGTCTACTCGGCAGCCTCCTCCGCCCGGGTCAACTGGGCCAAGAGCTCTGCCCTGACGGTAGGGGCCGGGTGGCAGGCGAGCTCCCTCCCACCCGCGCTTCAAGCCATCCGGTGGAGCGCGGGTCCGCTGCTCTATCTGGGCGTTTACTTCTCTGCCACCCATCCCTCCCCGGCAGAGAACTGGCAGGATTTGGAGGGCAGGGTGTCTGGGCGGCTGCGGAGATGGACAGGACTGCTCCGGTGCCTCTCCCTCCGGGGGAGGGCCCTGGTGATCAACCAGCTCGTCCTGTCCATGCTCTGGCACCGGCTCAACACCCTGGTCCCGACCCCGAGTTTCCTGGCCTACCTCCAGAAGACAGTTCTGGAGTTCTTTTGGCCAGGACTGCACTGGGTCTCTGCAGGGATTCTGAGTCTTCCCCTGGAGGAGGGCGGGCAGGGCCTGTGCTGCATCCGCAGCCAGGTCCACACCTTCCGCCTCCAGGCCCTGCAGAGACTCCTCTATGGTGCAGGTAGTCCGGCGTGGAGCCACTTGGCGCGCGTCTTCCTCCGCCGCTTCCGAGGGCTCCGATACGACCGGCAGCTCTTTTTTCTCCACCCGAGAGGTCTTCCGCGAGACCTCTCCGAGCTGCCGGTCTTCTACCAGGACCTCCTCCGGACCTGGAGGCTCCAGGCCCCTTGCGGTCACCGAGGGGGAGGACCTCCTCGCGGAGCCCCTGCTACACAACCCCCAGCTGCGTGTGCAGGTGGCGGAGGCCCCCTCGGTGCAACGGCGGTTGGTCCTGGCAGGAGTCACCAGGGTCGGAGACCTCCTGGACTACGCCCGGGGGGGCCTGGGTGGACCCCCATGCGCTGGCCCGGCGTATGGGGCTCTCCACCCCTCGAACCCCCCCGACGCATACTCCAGGAGGTGAAGGCAGCCTTGCCCCCCACGGCTTTGACGTACCTCGAGCGGGTCCTGCAGGAGGGTTCTCCCCGCCCCCCCCTCAGCCCGAGCCCTCCGGTGCTTACCATCGAGCCTCGGCCCCGCGACCCCCCACGGCCCCCCCATCCTCATGCCCCAAGCCGGCTGCTTGACCTGCAGCCGGCCCTCTTCCAGACCGCGCCTAGGGAACACCTGTACACGCTCGTGCTCCACACCCTTCACTTCCTCGCCCTCACGTCCCGCCCAGACACCAAGTGGCGGGACCTCCTACCATCCTTGGAGGGCGAGGATCCCCGGTGGGCCAGTCTGTATTCCACCTTGACCCCGCGGCCCGCCGGGGACATCAGTTGGCGGCTCCTTCACGGAGCCGTGAGCACGGGCGTGTACTTGGCGCGGTTCGCCTCCCTCCCTGACACCTGCCCCTTCTGCGGCGTGAGGGAGACCCTGGCGCACGTGTACCTGGAGTGCGCCAGGTTGCAGCCCCTCTTCCGGCTCCTCCAGAACCTCCTGCTGAGGTTCTGGCTGCACTTTTCCCCGCACCTGTTCATCCACGCACACCCCATCCGTGGCCCCACGAAGTCGCGGGACCTCCTCGTCAACCTCCTCCTAGCCCTGGCCAAACTAACCATCTATAAGACCAGGGAGAGGAGGTTGGCAGGGGGGGCTCCCAGCGACTGTGGGGCCTATTTCCATTCCCTGGTCAACTCACGTCTCCGGGCAGAGTTCCTCTGGGCTGCGTCCGCTGGCTCCCTGGACACCTTCGAGGAGCAGTGGGCGCAGTCTGGGGTTCTCTGCTCGGTGTCCCCTTCTGGCTCTCTTTTTCTTAACCTGTGACCCCCACGCCCTTTCCTGTTTTTTCATCTGTTGTCCCCCGTAATCAGTTGGACCTGGGTCCAGTGGCTCCGCCCCTAGGCTGGGGGGGGAGCCTGTAGCGGTGGGTGGGCTTGCGCCCACCCACCTACCCCAGCTTCCAAATAGAAGCACTCTGGCAAAGCCGTCAGGCCTGGCCCTGTCATAGCATTCATTAATATTATATGCACTGCTGAATAAAATCTGCCTGCTCAGAAGAACTTTGTAAAATATCATTTCATTCTCAGTTCCTGGGTTTTAGATTGCTTTGCTGAGTGTGTTATTTTAGGGAAGTAGACTTTTGGTTGCTTGCTTCATTTTATGTTTTTTTGCACAGTGTGATAAACTTGTCATTGTGGCACTGAACAATTGATGATATTATGCCATGAAAGGTTTGCAATGGGTTTGACTGTGTTCTTTTCAGAAACCTTTTCCAGAGGTGTACAATAAATTTGGTGCTTAGTCTTTAGTTCTCTTCCCTGTGAACTTCAAGGATTTCTAATATTCTCCGTAGGTAAATTTTAGGTAAGCCATCTGGTTATGCTGGTCACAAGTGGAGATAGAGCAAACAAAATGAGATGCAGAAATGTAGTGTTAAGTTTGCATAACTTAAAAACGCAAAAGTTTAGTTTCTTGCAGCAACATGCACTCAGCCACACTGCACCGTCTATTTCTGTGGTATCTTTCATGATTTGAAAGAGTGACAATAAACATTCCCAAAACTCTTTAATTGTCAGGTGAATAAAAATGAGGCAAAGTCCTGTGCACTAAGCAAACCATGTCCTGCAAATTATTCTGTACGTTCTATTTTTTTAAGCTTTTCCAAGTAGAAAGCATGGCATCACCAAGCAGCTGGTAGGCTATTGAAAGCTTAACTTTTCAAGTTGTATGCAGTCAGAGTGCTAGCTGAGTACAATTGCCTTGGTGGAAAAGATTCCTCGTGGTTTGTTACTTTTAATTTTCCATTCTAATGCTAATTATTTTTATGTATGAGATGTGGGATCAAGGTCTCCATGACCAATATGGGTTGATTAGAAATACTTAAGCTCTTGTCCTTTTTTTTTAAAATTGGTTACTCCTGCAATTTGCTAAAACGGTGTGGAAGTTATCAGGAGGTGGTATCACCAAGGCAAGGAAAAGGCACTTAGGGACGGAGTGTTTTAAATAACTTAAATTTTTCAAAAATGGAGGTCTATATGTGCTCTTGTGGCCATATTTAGCCACCTAATTGACTTAGGAGAACAAGCCACATCGACTTCAGAACCGTAAATCCTGAGAGAGGAGTATAGTTTTATTGAAACAGTTTAGCTTGCTGACTCGTGGAAGTTCAATACATTGATAGGTGGTGTTGGTTGCAAATATAGCCTGGGCTATTTGTTTATTAATTTTGTTTTGCATTTAACTAAGGATGTTAATGAGACCCTTGAATAATCTTTTTTCTGTACAGATGAACATTTTAAGTGTGCAACTTAGTAGAAAAATCTCTCTGAAAAAATTGGAAGTCTACCAACAATTAGGGAACTAAAGAATCAAATACAAAAAAACACTTTAGCAATTTAAGACTGTTACATTTCTTTAAAAAATCATGACATTTATGCCTTCCCTATTTGGTCAAGCCCCAGAATGTTTAATAAGAGTTCAGAGAAGGCCTAAATGACAGTGTTAATAACATCAGTGTCTTATCTACTTTACAGCTCCCATCTTTGTTATGGTGGACCTGAACTAGTAGCAGCAGTTGTGGGAAATTCTGGGGAAAAGGCTGGTATAGATAAGGGGTTTTAGTTCTTTATCAGAATACCTATAGATGTAGATGGAAAAAAACAGTTTTATTATAGCAGAGCTCTAGTTCTGCTATTGTTAAGAACACCTTTCTGTTTAAAGGTTGACTTCTCTAAGTGCTGTAAAATCTGCATGATTATTCTTCTTGTCTTGAAATTTGGTGTGCCTTCTGAGGGAAGGTTTGTGATCCAAATCTGGGGTCGTTTGATCAATGGGTTCCTGAGATACAGACCCCAACCCATCCCAAAGAAACCCTCATCTTTTTTTAAATTTGCTGGAGTCCATCAACATTTTTTGCACCACCCAAAAGCCATGGTTTTGATCATGCCCCAAATGGTTTGAATAACTCAACATTTACCCCTGCTATTACATGACAGTCCCACTTACCCTTTAGGGGAGCAACACTGAAAACATGATTTGAAAGAATTTGGCTCTAGATTGGCATATGGCAAATGGATAAGCACATGTGCATATAAAGTGCCCAAAAGGTTTGCTAGCCAGTCAAGACTCAAAACCTGTGTGGCTCAAGGCAACCTATTATGGCTGTTGAATCTGAGCATACCCAGTCACTCCAACCCTCTGCAGAAATCTCAGAGGGCTGGCAGAAGACATATTGCCGCTCATGGAGATCAGGGGTTTAAAAAGACAGCTCCTAAGCAACCAGAGGAGCTAACAACCAGGAACAGCAAATGGGAGTTTTGTAAGGGAGTTTAGAGAGTGAGAGTGAGAGCCAGATGCACACCTAACATTTTCTAAACTTGGATCAATAAACACTCCCTCCACCCCCTACAAAAAAAGCAAGCAAACAAAAGAGGAACAAACAAAACCCTGCAAGAGTAAAAATAATGTAGGCAGAAGTCCAGCAGTTTATTGCACAGGTTCTCAACTGGGGGTTTGTGGCCCTATAGGGGCTGTGAGCAGGTTTCAGGGGGTCTGCCAAGGACCGGGCTTCAGCCCTGAGTGATGGGGCTCAGGAACGGAGCACCACCACCATCCTCTCACTCATCTCAGCAGGCCACTCAGCCAGTGTAGGTTGTGGAGCGGTGGGGTGTGTGGGTGTGCAACCAAAAATTGCAGCGTCACTGCAGAAAAGAGATCTCCCCCTGCCATCAGAAGGGGTTGTCTCATAGACATTTACTCCATGAACAGGCAGCAGCTAGCAGTTAGCCAAGGAAAGACACACTTCTCTGTCCTGCTACCGTACCACTTCAGGGCATAAGGCAAATTGGAAGGGTTGAACTCTCGGGGGAAGCATGTGACCCCACATCTCCCCACCCTGATTCACCTCTCGTTGGGGATCTGCACATTTGTCTGTTTAAGTTTAGGGGTCCTTTGGTAAAAAAAAAGGTTGAGTTTATTGCATTCAGTGTAGCATGCCTTGTAGACAGGTGGCCTGTGTGTGCATTTGGTGCAAGCAATTCATGGCCCTTAGGTGCAGTGCTGGGGGGAAGCTGGGTTTCATGGTACTTGTAGGTGCCAGTAACATCCAGAAAAGTAAGAGAGAGGCCCTGGAGGCCATATTTAGACTGCTAGGTAAGAGATTAAAGTCCAGAACCTCCATGGTACCATTCTCTGAAATGCTTTCAGTTCCTTGTGCAGGGCCAGTTAGAGAGGCAGAGCTGCAGCCTATACAGAAAGGATGGGCTCCATCTTAACCAAAATGGAACCAGATTGCTGGCATGTAAAATAAAAAGATTGAAGAGGAGTTATTAAATTTTGGGACTGGGGGAAAACAGCCCGGTCTGGAGGAGCACGCGGTTTGGACAGAGACATTCCTTAGGGAAGGATCCATTAATGGGGTTTCTCTATATTCTAGTAAAAAGGAGAGGCTAGAAGCTGATAGGTAGGAGTTGAAGAGAAATGTTCAAATAAAAAAGAGTCACATTCAATTACATCACATGAAGGCAAACAGCTAAATAATGACAAACTTTACCAGTGCTTGTATACAAATGCTAGCAGTCTAATACTAAGGTGAATGTGAGTGTATGGTATTAAATGAGGATATTGAAAGAATAGGCATCACAGAAACGTATAGAATGATGATAATCAATGGGACATAGTAATACCAGGGTACAATATATATATAGGAATGACAGAATAGGTTGTGCTAGTGGAGGAGTTGCACTGTATGTGAAAGAAAGCAGAGTCAAATATAGTAAAAATCTTAAATGAACCAGGCTGTACCATACAATCTATATGGATAGAAATTCCATACTTGAATAATAAGAGTATAGCCGTAGGAATATACTACTGATCACCTGACCCTGATGGTGATGGTGATTTAGAAATGCTCAGGGAGGTCAGACAGGATTCAGAGATAAAATGTATAGACACCCCTAATGACTGCTTTTTGGAGCAGCTAGTTCTGGAACCCACAAGGGAAGAGGCAATTGCTGATTTAGTCATAAGTGAAGCACAGAATCTGGTCCAAGAGGTGAAAATAGCTGAACCGCTCAGTAATAGCGATCATAACGCAATTGAATTTAATATCCTTTAGGATATAAGGGGGAAAATACCAAAGAAGATCATCACAGTAGCATTTAGCTTCAGAAAGGGGAACTGTACAGAACCGAGGAAGCTAGTTAAATGAAAATTAAAAGGAACATGGAAAATTTAAAAACACCATAATAAAGGCTCAAATTAAATGTGTACCCAAATAAAAAAAAAAAAGTAAGAGGACCAAAAAATGTCATCATTACTAAACAGAATGAAAGAGGTAGTTAGAGGCAAAAAGGCATCCTTTTAAAAATTGGAAGTCAGATTCTACTGAGGAAAACAGAAAGGAACATAAACTCTGGCAAATCAAGTGTAAAAGTATAATTAGGCAGATCAAAAAAGAATTTGAAGAGCAACTAGCAAAAGACAGAGAAACTAACAGCAATATTTTTTTTAAAGTGCATCAGAAGCAGGAAGCTTGCCAGACAATCAGTGTGACCCCATGATAATCTAAGTGCTAAAGGAGTACTCAAGGAAGACAAGGCCATTGCAAAGGAGCTAAATGAATTATTTGTATTAGTCTTGACTGCAGAGGTTTTGAGGGAGATTCCCACATCTGAGTTCTTTTTAGGCAGCAAATCTAAGGAACTGTCCCTGATTGAGGTGTTGATAGAGGTAATTTTGGAACAAATCAATAAATTATACTTTAATAAGTCACCTGGACCGAACAGAATTCACCTGTGAGTCCTGAATGAACTTTGATATGAAATTGCAGAACTACTAACTGTGGTGTGCAAACCATCACTTAAATCAGCCTCTGTACCAGAGACCTGGAGGATAACTAATGTAACGCCAATTTAAAAAAAAGGCTTCAGAGATGATTCTGGAAATTAGGGGCTGGTAAGCCTAACTTCATACCAGGCAAATTGGTTGAAACTATAATAAAGGACAGAATGATCAGACACACAGATAAACACAAGATGTTGGGGGAGAGTCAATGCCTCGCCAATCTATTAGAATTCTTTGAGTGTCAAGAAGCATGTGGACGGGTGACCCAGCAGATCTGGTGTACTTGGACTTTCAGAAAACTTTTGAGAAGGTTTCTCACCAAAAGCTTTTAAGCAAAGTAGTCAGTCATGGGGTAAGAGGAAAGGTACTCTCATGGATCAGTAATTGGTTAAAATACAGGAAACAGGGTGGGAATAAATGGTCAGTTTTCAGAATGGAGAGAGATAAATAGCAGGGTCCCCAAAGATCTGTGCTGGGACCAGTGTTGTTTAACATATTCATAAATGATCTGGAAAAAGGGGTAAACAGTGAGTGACAAAGTTTGCACACAATACAAAATTATTCAAGGTAGTTAAATCTAAAGCAGACTGCAAAGAGTTACAAAGGAATCTCACAAAACTGGGTGACTGGGCAACAAAATGGCAAATGTTAGAATCATTGGGTTAGCAGGGAATGTAAGGGTCATCTAGTGTAACCGCCTACCAAGATGTAGGATTTGATAAATGCAAAGTAATTTTCCCCCCATACTGGCTCAAACACCTACAGTTCTCAAGATTTCTTTTGGTCTGTTTGCTAATCCTGGTCTCAAGGTGTCATTCACCAGGGCGCTATTACTCACTTATACTTTCAACACATGATGCTTTCTGCTTGGAACTTGATTTGTTTCACTCCGTAAACCAGGACTAATCCAAGTGTCTGGTGAATTTCTTGTTCCTATCCAGAATATATTAAATCACTGGTCAAATCATAGCTCTGTATCTTGGGATTGAGTTGCAAAATGTTTTTCTCTTGGTTCAATGAGCAAAACATCAAAGCAAAAAAGGTATTTTTATATTTGAGTATTTTTAAACCAGTTTTTGAAGAATAAATGCACATTTTAAAGAGTGATAGGCTCTTCTATTAAACAGGAATGTTCTGGTTTTGAAGTGAAATCAAATGGAAAATTTGCTGTGAATAATTCCTAAACTTTAGAATACTGTACTAATAAAAACAGCGTTGGGTGAGTGAGCTCAGATGTATAGCTGGAGGTTAAATTTAATAAATCTGGCATTTCTGCTAGTCTGTAATGTATCAGATCACTCACTCCAGATGTTGGTATTCCTGTTTTCCAGAAATCAGAAAGGGCTCGCTTTCTGGGTAATCTCAGTTTACAGGAAGTGACAGGCAGAGGCTAGGTCCAGCACTGCAGTATGACCTTGTGCACTTTCCTCCCCCCACCTCACCGTGGAATACTGGAGCATGAGTACGATGATGTCAGGAAACTTGAAACTTTCATGACCTCAAGAGAATTAAAGTGATTAAATTAGTTTTTCTCCCCCCAATAGGTTAAAGGCACAGGGAGCTTTCATCTGAAATGCAAGACTTCAATTTTCATATTTACTTACAAATATGTGGCATAAAAAGGACTCCTGACCTTCATATCTGAGAATCAGAGCTAACCAGTTTATTTTATATAAAGAATGTTTAAGCTAGACTTCAATAAGACCTTTTACCCATAAGGGAAGAGCAGTTTTCTCTTCATTTTCTTTATTCAGTGAGCTCTGTATAATGCTGCAAAGAACTTCCTGCTCTAATTTTCTTGAATAGAGAACTATTAGATTTTTCCATTGAATTGTAAAATTACAGTCTGAGGATATTTGATGCTGTCTGGATTAGGGGTGACCATTAATAATATTAATATCAATATTGCAAAATGACAATTCGTACAAGAGGTCATATCAGTACCTCTGGAAAGGTTATAATTTGCTAAGTATGACAGTATTGTTTGTGTATGTATCACCTTTGTACTGTGTGTGATATACTGTATCCAAAAACTTGTGATGTGCTACGCTACATATTACAACCCTAGGTAGACTAGGGTCAGCATTGATGACTCATCAAGGGCCATTACCTTTACAATGAGCCCAGGGGGAGAAGCGAGAACAGCATCTATGAGTCATCAGGACATGTAGGGACATGCCTGTGGTCAGGGGGACTTTTATGTGCCTTTCCTGGTCCATGTGCTGTGGGCCAATTTTTGAAATAAGCCACATGGCAGATCAAGACTATAAAATGCATCTGCACCATCTCCACCTTGTCTTCATTCCTGCTTCCTACCTCTAGATCAACAAATTTACAACTGAAGCTGTGAAACAGAGGACTTAGACTCATCGAGGTACTGGAAGTACACCAGAGTACAAGCTTACAAACTCCACAATACTGCTAAGAATCTGATATGTATGGATTTTGAAGTCATTTGTATGTATCTAATTGCTTTGATCATTTAACATATCTCTCTTCTCATTTGCATATTTCCTTTTATAATAGACCTTTAGTTTTAGTTACTAAAAGATTGGCTGGTAGCATGGTATTTTGGATAAGATCCAAACTTATAATGTGGCTGACTCTTTGGGGATCAGGAGAGCATTTTGGTAAAAGAATAGAGTTTAAAGTATGTATCTCTTTACTGGAACCAGTTGCTCATTGAGAGCCAGAGATTGAAAGGCAAAAAAGGGGACTGTGTGCTTCTTGATCAGCAGTGTGGGAAATCAGGAGCATGGTTTGTGACTGGTCAGGGAATGTAACCTCAGTGTTACCCACCAGTTCTGGGAAAATCTGCTGTCCTTTCATAGCCTGCTCTGACCCTGGCATGGAGGGATCACAGATATATCTGCACTTAATGTTACAGTGTCACAGGGAGGGGTCTTCCTGTCAGCATAGGTAATCTACCTCCCCAAGAATTCTTCCATTGACCTAGCACTGTCTATATCAGGAGTTGGTTTGGCAGAGCTACATCTCTAAGGTTGTGGTTATTTCCCACCCCTAAGAGGCATAGCTGTGCCGAAGTAAGTTCCCAGTGTAGACTAGCCCTTTGGCTTTTAGGCACTTAGATGAGGTGTACTTAATGAGTGTTAAACTGCTCAAAGTAAATGGCATATTGGTGACATTTTTTTTGCAACATTACATTTACATAAGGAAAGCCATCTATATTGCATTCTATACAATTTCTGTCAGCTATCAATAGAAACTGAGAAACAAGTTAGACAATTTCAGGGTAATAAAATTGTTCTAGTTTCTATCTGTCATTCTAAATTCTCAGAAGCTGCATTTACTACTTTTCATGAGAGATGGCAAACAAGAATGATCTCTCTCTATTACTACTTTGACTTAGTCCTGAATTTCGACCTCTGATCTTATATATATTTAATCAAGGGCCAAAATGAAAATTCTCTATAAAGTTAAACATATTTTCTTCCTGTGCTTTTTTAAATACTGTAGCACTCTTGTACAGGAGCTTTGTTTGGAGACAAGGACAAAGATTTTCAAAAGCAAATAGTGATTTTTGGATGCCTCAATTTTGATCTTTGCAACTTGAGACACCTTAGAGGTCTGATTTTGAGAAAGTGCTGAGCACCCATGAACGATCCAATACCATGGGTAAGATTTTTGTGCTGTGCCTCTTGGGTGGCTACCTTACACTCTGCAGATTTTTCACAAGGCATTAGAGACATGGTGAAATCCTGGTCCTATTGAAATTAACGGGAGTTTTGCCATTGAGTTTAATGGGGCCAGGATTTCACTGTTGATTTATTAACTTCAGTACGGTCAACAAAGTTCAGGGAGCTATTACTTTTTTAATGTATTGTCACCTGTAACCCAATCAGTTTATTTCCTCCATTTTTATATTTCTCCCTTTTACTTGCCTGACTGTAGGTTCTTGTGACACATCTTTTAGGAAAGGACATCTTTTTCTGAGCCCTTTTGGCCAAGGCACGTGACTGGAATGTTAAGGGTTCATCTCTTCTTTACCCTTAGTTTGTGAGGTTTTATCCTCTTTGGGAAGGTTTGTGGGAAGTTACCCAAGCAACAGTCCATGACTCAGAAAATTGTTAGAAATAAAGTTTATTATAAATAGAGAGAGAGAACAGTTTAAAATAAGTTTTGCATAATATACCTAATCTGAAAATTTAGTGAAGCTCAGATGGATAGGCTCACTACAACTTAGTTAAAATAGAAAGAAAAGAAATAACTTACATTGCTTGAAATGAATGTCCATTCTTTGACCACCTTTCGATAGAGCAGTTTTGGGAGTCCTCTATTTTCTGTGTCTGAGATTTCTCCTTTTTAGTCTTCCAGGGCCTGTTTTTTCACATCCCTAGGTCCATGTCCAATCCACTGATCATTGGTGTTTCTGAAGTTCATCCCTAGCACCTTTTACAAAAGTTGATTTGGTTTATCCTCATACCAGCTAACTCCTCACATAGTCCTTATCTGCAACTGTATCAGTCTTCCGAGCCCCCAGGGTCAAGGTCCATTGTGGGAAAGGTCTGTAAGGATTGTTAATTAACCTGATTTCAATTGATTAATTTACTGACCATGCAGACCGATTCTGACCTGCCAGGTGAGATAGTAAACCTCTGTTTACATTAGAAATGTAGCTTATGGGCTCTCATAATTTAATTTTAACATATTAACTTACTCCATATTAAATATCACTTGCTGATTGATGCCAGCATGTTTTCTTATAGGCATATTCCTGCCCATGACTGAGTGAGGGTCAGTGAGCACTGCTAAAATGCTATGGAATATTCCAGTGTGAAAAGCCTTACCAAACCCAATCACAAGAGGAAACAGCTCTCAAAATATGGTGTTTTCTTCTGTTTCTATGAGAGTGACACCTGCAGGAGAAAACTGCTTGGTGCAGATTCTCAAATGGACGGAAGCAGATACCGAATTTATATGTGAATAACAATCTCCCTTTCTGAGTGGAATATTTTGTTTAAGATGCTGAAGGTAATTTTAGCCATTTTGATCCCAAACACTTAAGCAGCATTAGAGTTTTAGAAATTATAGTTCCCCATTGAGACCATTTATTTATTTTTAAATTAGGCAACTATATATTTCATTAGAATTTTTTTCTGCTTTAGAAACACATAAAATTGCAGTCTACGAGAGTTTGTAGGCCTTTATCAGTAAATATTAGCTTAGTGCCTAGAAAAGTTTCCTAGTTGATATTGGCTAATGGGCAGAGTTGTCTTTATTTACATAATTCCACTTTTTGAAATGCATGTGCCTTCTGACTGCATATTGATAGAAGAGCCCCTTGTAATATAAATTCATACCTTGGACTTCCCAGGACTGAATGATTTCATTCAGAAATGCGAAAGGAAAAGCAATACTCTGTGAGGAACCTTTAAATCTTATAGAAGATAGGAGCAGAGCTATCAGTCAATCGCTACTTGGTGGTGAATTGGATCTGATGCATGGGATGCCAGCCGGATAGAAATGGGAGGCCCAAACAAACAGTGCAGTTCACCTTGGAACTTGTGATGGAGGATGCTGTGAGCAAAGACTTCAATTCCCACTTCTGGAAGAACTTATCCTGCATTCCAGATGAGGTTCTGGACATTGAGACCGAGTGGACCATGTTCAGGGCCTCAATCATTGAGGCAGCCACAAAAAGCTGTAGTCTGAAGGCAGTTGGTGCCTGTAATGGTGGCAACCCTAGGATCTGCTGGTGGACACCAGTGATGAAGACAGCTGTCAAGGCAAAGAAGGAGGCTCCTGATATGACTGAGAGGTACCAGCTGGCTAGGAGGGCTGAGACTGTGGTAGTCATTGAAGCGAAACCTGGGCCTGGGAGAAGTTTGTAAAGACCATAAAGAATGACTACCAGGTGGCCTCAAAGGTGTTCTGGCAAACCATTCGTAACCTTAGGATGGGTTGACAGGCCATTGTCCAAGCTGTGGTCAGCGGGAGTGGTGAAATACACACTGCAACTGAGAAGATTATTGAGAGGTGGAAGGAACACTTTGAGGAACACACCTTCCTTTCAGGAGGCAATGGCAGAAACCCCTGGTGGGATCGGATCTGTTTCTGTTGATGAGGTCACTGCAACACTAAAGTGCCTTCACAACAGTAAGGCAGCAGGAGTGGATAAGATTCATCCAGAGATGTTGAAATCACTGGACAAAGTCGGGATGTCATGTACCTTTTCAGTGTTGCATGAAAGGCGGGTGCAGTACTTTGATACTGGCAAACTGGGTGGTGGTCCCGACCTTTACGAAAGGAAACTAGAGGATGTGCTCCAAGTACAGGGATCTCACACTTCTCAGTCTCCCTGGCAAAGCCTGTGCAGGGTGTTGGAGAAAAGACTACGCTCATTAGTTGAACCTCAGGTTCAGGAGAAACAATGCAGTTTCTGTCCTGGATATGGAACAACAGATCTGCTCTTTGCTCTCTCACATGCTCGAGGAGTTGTGGGAGTTTGCTAACCCAGTCTGCCTTTGTTTTGTAGACCTGGAGAAGGTTTATGACCTCATTCCCCAAGATGTCCTGTGAGAAGTGCTGCAGGAGTATAATGCACCAGTGTTGCTGCTGCGTCCTATCCAGTCCCTCTGTTCCAGGAGTGAGAGTTGTCTGCATTTTTGCATTAAATCATGTTTGTTCAAGCTGGGCATTGGACTCTGCCAAGGATGCGTCCTGTCCCCACTCCTTTTCATGATTTTCAGGGACAGGATATCAAGGCACAGCCAAGCTGGAGAGTGTTTCCGGTTCGAGGACTTAGAGGTGCTATCATCTGCTGTTTGCAAATGGTGTTGTCCCTTCTTGCTTCTTCAGACTGTGATCTCTTGACATGCACTTGAATGCTTTGCTGCTGAGTGTGAAGTGGCTGGGATGAGAATCAGCTCCTCCAAATCAGAGGTTGTCCTCTCCAGGGAAAGGGGGAGCAGCTGCCCTTAGTGGAAGTGTTTAAATATCTAGGAGTCTTGTTCACAAGCAATGGTAAGCGGAATTGTGAGGTTGACTGGCGGCTTAGTTCGACTTTGGCTGTGGGCTCTGTACTGACCTGTGGTGATGAAGCGGGAGCTAAGTTTTTGGGCGAAGCTCTCAGTTTATGGGTCAGTCTATGTCCCCATCCTCACCTATGGTAATGAACTTTGGGTAATGACTGAAAGGATGAGATCGTGGGTATAAATGGTGGAAATTTGGGTTCTCTGCAGGGTGGCTGGGCGGACTCTCCAAAGTTTTAAAAAAAACAAACAAACAAAAAAAAAGCTCCTCTCTGGAGTTATAGTAGTCTGTAGGTAGTCAACAAGTCATTTCAGATTTTGATAAGGAAGTTGAGACTCTCAAAATCTCTCTTCTTTCCATGCTCATTGCTATCCTTTAAAAATTACCAATAATCAGATAGGTCAAACGTTTATTTTGGTTTTCAGCCAGAAGGGTATCTTTCTTCTGATTTTCCTGTTTGTAAGTCAGCATGAACAGATCTGTTTGCAACAGATCCAAATGTTTTCCTATAGACTGCTTTGCAGATGGTCCAGATATATATCCTATGTTTCTAACTAAATTGCATGTTACATTGTGGGATGAAATGAAAGGATATTTTAGCATAGCAACAATAAGTGCATGACATTATTCAGATATCTTAGATGACCCAATTCACTGATGCATTTTGAAAAATGTAAAGGGCCTGTTATTAACCTTGTGTCCAAATAAAGATGTCACTAAAGCAATGAAGGATAAGAAGTGTCACAAATGGTATAGAGAAATTGGGTGCTCTGTTCAACTTTTCTCATAATAGGAATAAAACTGGACAATCAATGGAGTTGAAAGGCAAAAATCTAAAAAAGACAAGGAAATACATTTTAAGCATGCATAATTATATGTGGAATTTAGTGTTACTAGATATCACTGAGGCCAAGAGCTTAGTAAGTTTCTTAAAAGGGGACACCATTATATTATTCTCTTTATCCGTATGAAGTAGTACATTAGAATACAAAATAAGTCCTTATGCTTAATCACAAAATCAACACCTAAATACGTGGAATTAGGAAGAAACTTCCTAACAAGTTATTTGGTTATCCAAGTTATCCGTTACAGCGTTTTTTTTGTACCCTGCTCTGAAACAGTGGGTTAAGTGATCACTGCTGGAAACAGTGTGCTGGACTAAATGAATCACTGTTCTCATCTTACATGGCTATTCCTGTGCTGAAAGTGTTAAAAAGTAACCCAGTCTGTGTTTTTAAAAGTTAGCCTTAATACATTAGGCCTTGCAAAAAAAGCTGTAGAATACTTGGAAACATGTATGTTTGAAAACTTGGTTTTAAGTTGCTATTACTCAATAGTTGTTCATTGTTATGCCTGTTATAGGTGCAAAATATTAGTGGCATTATGATCCTAAGGCAGCATTCTTTTTAGGGAAGAATTGAAGGAGGCCTGGGGGTTTTCATATCCATGTCTGATTAAATTCTGCTTTTGACTTTCCAGAACTCTGATGCAGTACATTGGAAAAATCAAAGCTCAGAAAATCACTTAACTCAAACATGTAAGGGGACTATGTTTAGGAAATGTATTAACTTCTAACTTAGTGTTTAGGTTCAATACTGTATTACAGTGGTCACTGGTAGTAACCGCTCAATTAAGGCTGCAAAAAAGAGTCCAGTATAAACATACTTTCATATGTTGCTACTTTTATGGAACATTCATATGGAACAAAAATTTCCCAGCCTGGTTTCTGTATGTGAATGGGAATTGTGTTTTGAAAAGTTTGAGAAAAGTCACTTCAGTTGTTTGAGTAAGGGGAAAGAAGGGATGGAATGACTGGGGGAAACATAATTTCTGTTATAAAAGTATTTAGCCACACTTTTGAAAAGGGCTTCAGAAAAAATGGCTAAATTCTGAAATGGACAGATTTTTCAAGCATACCTACGTGTCTAACTTCTATTGATTTCAGTGGGAGTTAGGTGCCTAAATACCTTTAAAAATCTGGCCCATTGTCCTGTAAGTAGAAGAACTTGCTTAGCTCAGGAAGCAGAAGTTGGAAATTAGAGGGAAATAAAAGAATGTTTCTGAGCATGTTGATTGAACATCTAGGATTTTTCTTTTTTAAAAAAAGGTTTTGCCTCATTTTCTCAACTCTTCACATTCCCTCTGCCCAAGAGGCATAGGGACTGTTTCTGACAAGCTATTGCTGAGTTAATTGCATGAAAAGTCTTGTAAATATGTCACCACAGCACAGAACCAAATGCTTCAAAATATGCCTGATCATCCAGTATATCAAAGTTCAGAGGGCATGAAAAAAAATGTGAATAATTCAAATTTATGCAAGTACACAAATTTAAATGCTCTTTGCAAATCTTTTTTTAAACTCATGTCTATTGTAAAACTACAACCATCACCCCATAAATTCATGGGACATTTCATTGTTAATCCACATATGCAGGGTCCTCTGGGCAGCAAAACTCCATGAAGTGTTTAATGAAGATTTCTAATATATTTCAGTTCCTGTTGTCAGATAGCACCTTTACATGGCGCTCTGGTAGGAAGTAATTGTGTGCCATCAGAAAATGTGGTTTTTGTCAACCTCTTAGCTGAGAAAAAGTGGGTTTTTTATTTTATTATCCAATTGGAAAATTTGGAATGAAAATCTTCATCAACATAATGAAACAAAATTTTGTTTTGTTTTTGACTTAGGTGTGTATTGATTGATGATTGCTTCTTCAGCAGAGCAGAAATATTACTGGACCATATTTGCTTAAGTTTTTAGTATCAAAAGATGGATTTTTAAAAAAAGATAAATTTCAAATCTAAAAAGTAGACTATATAGAGAGCGGTCAAAAGTTGATTCTTAATTATCATGTGAATAAAGTGAAAGGGAAAATTTGATGTTTTCTTACTGTGAAAAATATCTTTTCAATATAATTTGCTGTTGTGAGTTGAGGATAATTTGTCAAGTTTCATATTTCAATATCCCCTTGAAAATTAGTTGTTAAACTAGGACCAGGTAGTAGTAGTATGGGCTGATGAGTGAAAGATAAAGTGATTACTGGTTTGAAGTAAGACTCCTTGTCCTGTGAGGGTAATTACACTTTACAAACAAAGAAAGTAGTCCTGGGTATTTGTTTTATGTGGCCTGTCAATTTTGAATTACATGGCCTATTTTTAAGGAATACTGTCTTTTATTCCCTAAAAGACATTGGCACTGAAATAGTTGTTTCTGAAGTTTCAGCCATTTTGAACCAAATCAGCTTTTGTGTTTTAACTTAACAGTTCATAATTCTAATTTAATTTTAAATTTTAAATTAATTTTAAATTAAATTTGGTATATTGTGCACGCATAGAACATCTTTTTATATTGTTTCATATAATAAAGATCTGATCAATCCTATATCTTTAGGTTTGTCAACTTTATTTTTATAATTTCCCTCTTCCCCATAGAAGCCAATTAGTAAATGGATCAGATTTTATCAGCGTTTGATAACAGGAATAAACCAGTAATTGTAGTATATCTAATGACATTTGAAGACAAATTAGTTTATATTGTTTGGGAAAAGCTTATATTAAATGCAGTGTGTTAGGTACTATACATACGTCTAGTATACCTTATGAAAAGAAACATGATTATTCTGATCAGCAGAAAATTAGTCTGTCTGTCTTTGGATTACATATCTGTAATGCCTTTATATTACTGATAGCAAAAGTGTGCTCACACAAACACTATTGAGGTGCTGTTTTAGTTTAGTACTGTGCAGTACTCTTCTAAAGTCATCTTTACAGTCATCTTTACAGTACAGTCATCTAAAACACACACTCAATTCCTGTCTGTTAGGACTCTCAAATGTCCTAGGCCAGGTCTACACTTACCTGAGAATTTGGTGGCAGCTGATGGGAGTTATGCAAGCTACGCAGAGTAGCTACTCCCGTCGACTTCTTAACTTACGTTTTGCATGGCATCTTCACTGTGTTGCGCCAACAGGAAATGCATTCCCATCGACGCAGCACTATGCCAGTGCGTCAACTTCTGGATTGATGAAGCGGGTCTTCACTGACTGCTCAATTGATCCAGAAAGATCAATCTGACGGTGGCGAATCAGAGTATGAGTATGTGGCAATAGAACACCACATGTCCCATGGGTGGACCATGTCAGCTGTCTTGGGCTCAGGCTGTGGAACTATAAAATTGCAGTGTGGATGCTCAGGCTGGAGCCTGGGCTCTGGGACACTACTGCTCACGGGGGTACCAGTGTCTGGGCTAGCCCAAGGCTGAATGTCTACACTGCAATTTTATAGCCCCACAGCCCAAGCCCTGTGAGCCGAAGTCACTTGACAAAGGCTTGCCATGGGTGTTTGTTGCAACGTACACATGCCCTTAAGGATCACTTAGAAAAGTGACCATGTAAAAACAACAACTTCTTAATAACATACCTGTTCTTCAACTAGTGTCTTCTCACTCTGCCAGCAAACAAAGTTTTTGCTTCTCTTTTATGCTGACTTTGCAGCAGGAGCTATGGAAGAAAAAGCTGGCTTCTGTTGGGCCTTGCACTCCAACAATAGTTAAGATACAGCAGTGTTTAGATTGGTGGTGAGGGACACTATAGAAAATGCCAAGACAAGTGAGATCCAGTTGCAGAGTTTTGTGATGAAATAAGAATGGAACTTGGCTTTTTTAGTGTTCTTGCTGCGTTTGCAGGAGTACAGCAATAGTACGTTAGCAGTGGGGCTGTTTCCTTTTTTCCCTTATTGAGGAAGAAAATTTCTTAATGAGGCTGGTGGCCCTTTATAACCTGAAACTAGAAAATCTTGCTATTTTAGAGTCTGAACTCTAAGTACGATTAATATTTATTTTGGTTTAAAACGGCTATCCTGAGCTTTTGGCATTTAAAATATTTACAAAATTTATATTGAATTAACAGCCATTAAAAAATTCACCGATCCACCCCAGTAATATTCTCCCCTTCCACACACTTGATATTCTGCAAATGCTAAAAAAAATTCTGCAAATTCTAAAAAAAATTTATTCACCACAAATAAAATATTCCCCCTCCCAAAACAAACAACTACAAATCTTCAGGAAAGAATGGATTGGATGTAATGTTCTATCGCCTCATAGCCAGGCTCTGTCAGACCACATGGAATTAAGCTTGAGTCTAGGGCCCTTTATTGTAAACACCCTGCTCCTAGCATCCTCTTGTTTAAACCTGGAACTGTTGGCTCAAATACCTTAGCTGATCTCAGTCGCTATTGTTTTGCAGTAAAGGAGAGAGACGGTATCTGATCTAGACAAGTCTCCACATCAGTTAGATTTTTACAGATGAAACCAACACCTTAAATTTCATTTGGAAGCCAACTTGAAGCCTGTACAGATTACATAGTCACAGGTGTAATGTGTCATTTAAGCAAGCAGTCACATTCTGCACTGGCTGAACTCTCTAGGTGATCTTAAGGTGTATGTGTATCCCACGCAGAGAACCTTTTGGTAATGGAGTCTCCGTGTGAAACAGATGGATAACTGGTGAGGTGTACATGTGAAAGTAAATGTTGCGACATTCTTGCTAACTTCCTGGCCAATGGCTATCCAGGAGGAGCCTTTGATTTAACATGACACTTATCTGTGAACTTTGTTACTCAAATGTGGGGCAATCCCCTCCCTCCCAGTCAAGCGGGTGGTGGAGGCAAGCATCATGGGCCAATCAATAGGGTGGAGTCAACATCCTGATAATGAATAGAGATGATAGATTGGGTCGGGATAGGCCATAAAGGCCTTGAAAGTGAAGACAAATAGTTTGTTTGATGCAAATGAGAAGGAGGACTCAGTGGTGGGATGCAGAGAGAGCAGTGATGTGGCCAAAATGATTGGCTAGGGAAATGATCTTTGCAGCAGCATTCTGAATGAATATGAACAGGGCAATATTGTCTTATATTGTCAAGACCAGAGAAAAAAGGATGTTGTAGTAATCTAAACGTGAGATGAGATTTTAGACAAGATTTTCAGGTGTGTGGATGGATAAAAAATACCTTATCTTAGAGATGAGATGCAGAAAGAATCTGCAAGATTTAGATATAGCCTGGATGTGAGGACCTAGAGAGGTCTAAGTCAAAGATGAGTCCCAGGTTATGGGCCTGAATAACAGGCAGGAGAGTGGTGTTGTCCACAGTGAGAAACCCTCCTGTCTGGTGAGGTCTGAGCCCCTGAACTCCAGCTTGAGCCCAAGCATCCACAATTTTAACCCTGCAGCCCAGGCCCTGCAAGCCTGAGTCAGTTGACCCGCTCTCTGAGACTCTGTGCTGTGTGTTTTTTATTGCAGTGTAGATGTACCCTTGATATTTCCAGAGTTGCCTCACCACAATTTTATCTCTACACTTCCCTTAAAAAGGAGGGGGGGGGAGGAAGAGAGATAAGCAGGCAGGCAGTTGTGGGTGTATGGAGCTTGGAGAGAGGAGGAGTGGAGGACGGAGGTGGGAGTTATAGGTATAGTTACAGGGTACAGTTGCAATTCACAGCTTTTGGAGTTGGCAGCTTGGAGCAGGCAGGCTGCAGCCTGCGGGTTGCAGCCTACAGAGGCTTGCAGCTTCCCCTGTTGTTACCGGTGCCCCGGAGGGCAGGGCACCTGGCTGGAGAAGCAGGGAGCGGATCACGGACTACCCCAGAGCGAAGGTAGCAGTACTCAGGGGCAGAGCGGGCCCCGGCCCCTCCCTCGACCCTCCCCCAGCTGCACCACCGGCCGGACTGGGAGAGCGCAGGACCCACGGGGGCGGAGTAATTCTCCCTCCCCTGCCCCGACCTTGCCACAATGGCAAAAGATTACTAGTGAGGTACATCAAGGATCCAGGGTAGCACTGTGGTTATACTGTTTTTTTTGTCTGGAAAAGGGAAGTGAGGAACAAGTTGGCAACATTTGCAGATGACACAATTATTTTGTGTGCAGTGGTGTCATAGCTGTGTCTGTTCCAGCTTGTTAGAGAGGCAAGGTGGCACTCGAGTAAATTTCCCAAACCTGAGGGAGAGCTCTGGGTAAGCTTCAAAGGTTTTCTCTCTCACCAGCAGAAGTTGTCCCAAAAAAGGATATGCCCTCTCCCACATAGTCTCCCACAATTATTTAGGTTAATCAAGACTTGAAGACTGTGAGAAACTCCAGATGGTCCCAACAAGACTGGGTGATTGGGCACCATGACAGCAGAGGAAATTCATTGTTGACAGATATGAAGAAATGGACATTAGAAGGAATAATTTTGAGCTACTTGTACACATTTCTGGGGTCTTATTGAAATGTAAATATTCAGGAGAAAAAATTGGCATTAGTGTGGGTGAATTGCTCCATGAAAGCATCTCTTCAATATACGAGGGCAGTCATAAAGGAAATAAAATGTTAGGCTGTATAACAAATGGGATCAGAACCATAATGTAACTATATACATTAATGGTATACACTCATCTTGAGTACTGTGTGCAATTCTGGCCATCTGTCTGAAAAACACATGGCAAAAATAAAAGTAGTCCAAAATCATGCAAGTAAAGTGATTAGATAGATGCAAGGATTCCATATGAGGAGAAACTGAGAGCATGTGGCTACATTGTGGGGTCTGTAGCGATCGATCCCAGATGGCCTCTCCAGTCAACACTGATAATCCACCTCCCCAAAAACAGTAAGGCTGTGTTGATGGAAGGGCATCTCCTGTCACCTCAGGGCCATGCAGATGCCACGGTATATCAATATAAGTACATTGACGGCAGTGCAAACCAGGCCTCAGAAGAGATGAACAAGAGGGGATGTGATAGAGGTCTATAAATTAATGAACTGCATAAAGGAAATTGGGAATTCTCATGTAATCTTTCTCATTACACAAAAACAAATGGACAGATAATGAAAATGAAATGCAATAAATGGACAACTGATAAAGCAAATACTTTTTACACAGTGGATAATTAATCCTTGCAGTTTATTTCCAAAATATATTGGTGAGGCCAAGAGCTTAATAAGATGGGGGGGGGGAAAAGGATTAAACATTTATATAGGCAATAACATCCACACTAGATAAGACAAAACTTATTAAAGGGCTAGAAACTCTCAGCATTCAGAGCATAAGGCTAGCTGAAGAAATGAGGAATAAACTTTCCCTACAGGTGGCTTATATTGTAATTGTATATTAGGAGGATTCTTGCATCCTCCTCTGAAATATATGGTACAAGCCACTGCTGGAAATAGGATGCTGGACTACATGGAGCTCTGGCTCAGTCCTGCAATTCCCATGTTCCTGGAAAATGGGACAAAATACTGGTTCAATTGAGGTCAGAGGTAAACTTCTCTTGACTTCAGTGCATCCTAGGTTTTCACCCCTGTGTTTTCCAGGAACTCAGGAATTGCCACGTTTCTGAGCACATCTGCTCTTTCAAAGAAAGACATCATGGTACAAATCTGAGCAATCTTGAAAGACCTTGAAATACTAGACTCTAAATGGAGACAGTTGGGTTAAGTAGGCTATTCACTAGCACCAAACCTCAGTACTGTTGCTTGGGATTTTGCCAACACTATCAGGTAGGCAAGGCATTACCTTAGTGCAAGATTTTTAGTTCTTAAAACATCTGATTTCTGTTTAAGGCATGTGGGTAACTACAGAATTAGTTTGTATACTCCCTTATTTGTCATCTTGTTTCTGAACATTTCAAATGAAAAATATACTTGGCTAAAACTTATAATTGAGTTTATTAACCGGCTGTCTAGATCAGTAACATTTTCCTTCAGTGTTTTCAAATCACTACCTAATGTTGCTGAAGGGTGGAGTGTTGCTGTTGCTGTGCTGTTAAGGCTGCTCAGTGCTTCTGTACTTGGAGCTCCAGTATCATCAGTGCTAGCAGATAGTGCAGCCTGAGAATTCAGCAGACATTGGTGTTACTCATAAAGGCACGATTTGATGACAAAGGCACTCAGCCAGGTTTATTATCCTCAAGACGCACTAGTGCTAGTGTCCTATAGGAGCTACAGATACACTAACACATGAGTGCCCAGGGGTAAGATGTGGCTCAGTCAACAGCAGGAATTTCTGCTGTTACCTTGGCCACACAAAGGGTTACGGTAAGGTACCCCCACATTTATAGACTGAAACAAACAACTGGTATAAACAACTTACGTACACCGTGTTTCATGATGTGTTTATTACCTTCCCTTGTTCCTCATATCTTGGACAAAACATCTTTATTGTTTGTTCTTTCAAACCATTCTTCTTCGAGTGCTTGCACATATCCATTTCCCTGTAGGTATACACTCGCCACCATGCACTGGTCTGTGAAACTTTTTTCCCTCAGCAGATACCGTAGGGTTGGCTTAGGCACCCCCTGGAGTGCTGCCCTCATGCCGCAGTACATAAGGCACTGCTAACCCTGCAGCCCCCAGTTCCTTCTTTCTGCCTGTGATGGTCGCTGGAACATCTCTTGCTCCTGCAAGTAGCTATTCCCTTGTTTGGACTGTTGTTGCTGATTGCTGTAGTTGATAGTGTTAAATAGTTAATAGTTTAAGTTAGAGTTAGAAGCCTTCCTCTTCGCAGGGGGGCTTAGAGCCAGGCAATGCCTGGTCCCTCTGGGTTTAAGCCTTACACAGCCTGTCTTGTTTTCGGACAAGATGGACAATAAACTGCACGCTGTCAAAGACTCGAGGGCTGCCCTGTGTTCCTTGGGTCTCTATACCCTGCAGGCCCCGAGGCAGCAGCCTCGGCCTTAGACTACCACCCACTGCAGCAGCCACGGCCATCGCCCAGGGCATCCCAGGCTGGCAGGGTCAGGGATAGGGGCAGAGGGTTCGGGAGATGGGACAGGTCGAACTCCTCTGCAGCATCCCAGGGCGGGCCATCTAAAGGTCCCG
Source organism: Mesoclemmys tuberculata (assembly GCA_007922155.1). Taxonomy (NCBI): domain Eukaryota; kingdom Metazoa; phylum Chordata; order Testudines; family Chelidae; genus Mesoclemmys; species Mesoclemmys tuberculata. The sequence goes on from ML675621.1 coordinate 12,623,968, forward strand.
GTAATAATAAAAAGCAGTTTTGACGGTACGCACGGAGGTGGCACCATTTACCATTTCCATGGTCCATCTCCATTATTCCTGGACAGGCTGAGGCCTTTTTATCCAGAGGGGCAAGGTATGACAGACCATTGGGTGCTAGAGGTAATCCTGTGGGGTATGCCTTTCAACTGATGGCTATCCCCCTAGAAACCCTACCATCCTGTCCCCGTCCTGAGACCCCCCCACGAGCAGCTCCTGTTGCAGGAGGTAGAAACCCTCCTGGCGCTGGGGGGGAAGTGGAACTAGTGCCACCGCAGGAGAGGGAAAGAGGATTTTACTCCAGGTATTTCCTCATCCCCAAGGTGAAGGGGGGTCTCCGGCCCATTCTGGACCTGCGCTGCCTCAACAGGTTCATAAGAAAAATAAGGTTTCAGATGGTCTCCCTGGCCTCTATCATTCTGGCCCTAGATCAGGGAGATTGGTTTGCGGCCCTCGATCTGAAAGGTGTATACAGTAGTCCCTCTCTCTATCGCGGTTCACTTATCGCGGCCTCACTGTATCGCGGGTTGTTTTTTTTTGCTGAGCCTCCCCCACCACCACCGAAATTGACAAGGCAGGTCAATTTCACTGGGGAGAGTGTGCCCTGCTCTGCAGTGAAATTGACATGGCAGAGTCAATTTCACTGTGGAGAGCAGTTCCTACTTCGCGGATTTTCACCTATCGCGGGGGTCTAGGAAGGTAATACCCGCGATAAGTGAGGGATCACTGTACTTTCGCATCTTGATCCAGCCGCACCACAGACAGTACCTGCTGTTTACAGTGGCTGGGTCTCACTATCAGTTCACGGCCCTTCCCTTTGGTCTATTCTCTGCGGCCAGAGTATTCACCTAATATATGGCAGTGGTGGCGGCCCACCTGAGGTGCAGAGGGGTTCAAATCTTTCCATATCTGGATGATTGGCTGATCAGGGGCAGATCCAAGCAGCATGTCCAGGACAGTGTATCCCTCACTTGCACCAACTGCACCGAGCTGGGGCTGCTTCTAAATGGCAGAAGTCGACTCTCTCCCCGGTGCAGTGCATAGAGTTTATTGGGGCTGCTCTGGATGCCTCCAGGGCCAGAGCCTTCCTCCTGCTATCCCGGTTTGAGGCTATGGTGTCCATCATTGGCCAGTTGCGCAGGTGCCCCACCATGACAGCCAGGCATTGCCTCCAGCTGCTGGGGCACATGACCGCATGCACCTACTTGGTGACGCTCACTCGCCTCAAGCTCAGGCCTCTCCAAGCTTGGATGGCTTCGGTGTACGCTCCGAGCGGACACCCCTTGAACAGGGCAGTCACGGTTCCCCCAGAGGTCCTGACCTCTCTGGAATGGGGGAGAAACCTGAGGGAGGTATTGGTGGGGGTCCCCTTTAGGGATCTGGCCCCCTCGGTCACCCTGATATCCGATGCTTCGAACTGGGGGTGGGGATCCCACACCAGTGTTGGGCTGGGCACCCAAGGGACTTTGTCGGAGGAGGAGGAGAGCCTCCACATCAATGTCAAAGAGCTCAGAATGGTCAGGTTGGCCTGCAGAGCGTTTCTCGGCTTCCTGAAGGGCAGAATGGTTCAGGTGCTGACGGACAATACCGCAGCAATGTTTTACATCAACCGGCAGGAGGGAGTGTGCTTCTCAGCCCTCTGCCAGGAGGCCATCTGGTTGTGGGACTTTGCGGTGAGGCACAACTTTCATTTATCTGCCTCTCAGCTCCTGGGGGGGCCAGGTGGAGTACAGAATCCTGACAAAAGGAAGAAATGAGAGCAGCGGAATACAGATCCTAGATTTCCAAAAAGCAGACTTGGACCCCCTCGGAACTGATGGGCAGATTCTCCTGGGAGGTTAATATGAGGGGGAAAGGAGTCCAGAAGGGTTGGCTGTAATTTAAAGAAACCTTATTGAGGGCACAGGAACAAGCCATCCTGATGTGCAGAAAGACTAGCAAATGTGGCAGGCGACCAGCTTGGCTTAACAGAGAAATCTTTGGTGAGCTTAAACACAAAAAGGAAACTTACAAGAAATGGAGGCTTAGGACAGATCACTAGGGAGGAGTATGAAGATATTGCTCGAGCGTGCAGGGGTGAAATCAGGAAGGCCAAAGCATAACTGGAGCTTCAGCTAGCAAAGGAAATGAAGGGTAACAAGAAGGGTTTCTTGAGGTATGTTAGCAACAAGATGATGATCAGGGAAAGTGTGGGCCCTTTACTGAATGAGGGAGGCAACCTAGTGACAGCTGATGTGAAAAAAACCTGAAGTACTTGATTCCGTTTTTGTCCCTGTCTTCACAGACAAGGTCAGCTCCCAAACTACTGCCCTGGGCAGCACAGTATGGGAAAGAGATGAGCAGTCCTCAGTGGTGAAAGAACAGGTTCAGGACTATCTAGAAAAGCTGGACAGACACAAAGTCCATGTAACAAATCTGAGGGTGCTGAGGGAGTTGGTTGGTGTGATTGCATTGCTCTGGCCATTATCTTAAAAAACTTACGATGATTGTGGGAGGTCTCAGATGATTGGAAAAAGGCAAATATAGTGCCAATCTTTGTAGAAGAGAAGGAGAAGGATATGGGGGACTTGAGACCAGCCACCATCACCTCAGTCCATGGAAAAATCAGGGAGCAGGTTGTCAAGGAATCCATTTTGAAGCACTTGGAGGAAAGGAAGGTGATCGGGAACAGTCAGCATGGATTCACCAAGAGCGAGGCATGCCTGACCAACCTTATTGCCTTCTATGGTGAGATGACTGGTTCTGTGGTTTGGGGAAGGGGGTGGACATGGTAGGGGGTTGGACTAGATCAGCAGTCCCCAACCTTTTTTGCACCAGGGACTGGCTTCAAACAAGACTATTTTTCCATGGCCCGGCAGGGCGGGGTGGGGGTGGGGCAGGCACCCCAGCAGGCAGCACTTCACACCACTCTCCGCCGAGAAATTGACTCGCCCTTGTCAATTTCGGCGGCGGAGCTGGAGGGTGGGGCTCACAGCGCAGAAATTTACCATTTTAAGAGCCGGTTCGCTCTTAAAGTGGTAAACCACTGCGAACTGGTTGCATTTGCAGACTGCCTAGCGGATAGCTGAAGAGGCGCCGCGGACCAGCAGAAAACCCCCAACAGCCCGGTCCTGGTCCGCGGACCGGTGGTTGGGGACCCCTGGACTAGATGACCTTCTGAGGTCCCTTCCAACTCTAACGTTCTATGGTGCACTTTGACTTTAGAAAAACTTTTGTCATGGTCTCCCACAGTATTCTTGCCAGCAGATTAAAGAAGTATGGGTTGGATAAATAGAGCATAAAGTGGATAGAAAGCTGTAATGATTAACAGCTCTATGTCTGTTTGGCAGCTGGTATGAACTGGAATGTCCCGGAGTCGGTTTTGGGGCTGATTTTGTTCAACATCATTAATGAATTGGATGGGGGAGGGGGATTGCACCTTCAGCAAGTTTGCGGAAGACACTTAGCTGGGGGGAGTGGTGGATGTGCTGGAGGGTAGGGTTAGGATACAGAATGACGTAGACTAATTGGAGGATTGGGCCAAACGACATCTGATGAGGTTCAAAAAGGACAATTGCAGAGCTCTGCACTTAGGATGGAAGAATCCCATGTACTGCTACAGACTGGGGACCAACTGGCTAAGCGACAGTTCTGAAGAAAAGGACCTGCGGGTTACAGTGGACAAGAAGCTGGATATGAGTCAACAGTGTGACCTTATTGCCAAGAAAGCTAATGGCATATTGTCTTGTATTACTAGGAGCATTGCCAGCAGATTGAGGAAAGTGGTTATTCTCCTCTATTCGGCACTGGTTAGGCCACTTCTGGAGTATTGTGTCTAGTTTTGGGCCCCTCACTACAGAAAGGATGTGGACAAATTGGAGAGAGTCCAGCATAGGTTAACGAAAATGACGAGGGGGTTGGAGCACATGACTTACAAGGAGAGGCTGAAGGAACTGGGCTTATTTAGTCTTCAGAAGAGAAGAATGAGGGGGGATTTGATAGCAGCCTTCAACTACCTGAAGGGGGGTTCCAGGGAGGATGGAGCTAGGCTGTTTTCATGGTGGCAGATGACAGAATAAGGAGCAGTGGTCTCAAGTTGCAGTGGGGGAGGTTTAGTTTGGATATCAGGGAAACGTTTTCACTGGGAGGGTGGTGAAGCACTGGAATGGGTTACTTAGGAAGATGGTGGAATCGCTATCCTTGGAGGTTTTTAAGGCCTAGCTTGACAAAACCCTGGCTGGGATGATTTAGTTGCGTTTTATCCTGCTTTGAGCAAGGGGTTGGACTAATTGACTTCCTGGGGTCCCTTTCAGTCCTGTTCTTCTGTGATTCTGTGATTGGTTACAGCATTTGGCTCGCTAGTAAGAAGAAATCTGTTTAAGCCTGAAAGCATATGTCTTTCTGCAGCAGAAGTTGGTCCAGTAAAAGATATTACATCTCGTACCATGTCACTTTAATATTTTGAATCCTGCCTTTTATAATTTTAGCAGGATTAATTTGTTTAGAGTTTGTTAAATAGAAATATTGAGAATCCAAACCTTTCTGTCTGAAAGAGAAATGTTTTTACTCTTTATAGAATACCAAGGAGACAAAATACAGGAATTTATGGCACTCTCAATTGCAAGAGATTCCATTTTGCAAGCTGAAATAACCATACATATGCACCTTGTGCTTTATTTTCACTTTCTTCATGTTGTCTATAGTGTTTGATCTTGGGGCACTTGGAGAATGTTCCTCTTAGTAAGGTAATGCCTTTCTCTTCTGCTGTTTCCTCAACAGAGCTTCGTTGTAGGATAGCCACCCTGAAGAGGTGTGGGGTCTCTTTTCAAATCATCTTTTTAATTTTGTTTGGGGCTGGAGGGGAGAGTTGATCCAAACTATCACAGCTTCATCCATCATAAGTATGGCCTGAGTGTCGTACCTGGTAGAAGGGGCTTGTGTTTTTTTATCTCTGAAACATGAATGTGTTTAGGAATTCGAGACTAGAGGTTGTGCATAGGCTATTGATTCCCAGCAGGCTCTCTGTTATGCAGAAGACAGCTATTTATATAGGAGAGAGACAGTTCATAGTTTGTCTCTTCCAAAGTCCCTTTGTCCACCTCCACATTAACAGCATTAAATATGGTGGTCAGAAAACTACTTAAAACACAATTATATCAATGTTAGTGAGAGAAGGGGTTTGACCCAAAGCACCCCTTATTCACACCCTACACTCCATTGTAATAATCTTTGTGGAAAATGTGCCTTATTATTGACCAGTTCATTATTAGTTATCAAATATAATGGTGAAATGTATGTAGCAACATTATATGTTAAATTATGAATTCCCCCTGTGTGATGTTGTTAGCACATGTTCAAAACCAGACAGGCCTGCCTTGACAAAAGTTGTGAAACTAAACAAAGAAATGTGTGTTTATCTCAATTTACATATAAGTAGTGAACAGGAGCCTCATGACAGCAGGGGGAGGAGATGGTAGGAAACAGAGCAATTTACATTTCAGCAAACACAAGTCGGAGAGGAAAGAGCATGGAGCTTCTTTCCTCACCTGACTTCATGTAGCTTTCCTCACTGCTTGAATAAACTTTAAGTTGAGGGGTAACCTTCAGAAGAATCATTTCAAAGATTCATTATCATTAGACTATAAAAGAAATGGGCAGCAAACCCCAAGCGATCTCTTGCACCTAAGAAGACAAAGGCACCAGCACGTTTAGGCCTCTGGGAGAGATCCTGACTGAGGACAGGGTTAGTTGCCATCTTGCTGGAAGACTTGGTGAAAAAGTCCATCCTGAACAAACCTTTGAACCAAACCTTGCTAGAATAAGATTTAGACTTTTAGATGCGTGTTTTAGCTTTTATTTGCTGTCTTTCATCCTTATACCTGAATTAAAATCCTATCTTCTTTTGATAAACGTGTTTTGTTTTTAATGTAAACCAAACCTGTGTTGTGTTGAAACTGAACTGTTTGGTAACTCCAGTTAAAGTAGCAAACTGTTTATTCTCCTTCGAGTGATTGCTTATATCCATTCCACTATAGGTGAATGCACACCACTGTGCATGGATTCCCGGAACGTTTTTCCCCTTAGTAGATTCCATAGGGTCGGCTCTCTGCCCCCTGGAGTACCGCGCGCATGCCGTGGCACATAGGGCACTACTGACCCTACCCCCCCAGTTCCTTCTTTCTGCCCCTGACGGTTGCTGGAACTAGCACTTGCTCTCTGCAAGTCCCATTCCCCTTTCTTTGATCTCTTTGTTCTTCTAAGTACTGTAGTTAGCTTAAGTAGTTGTTAAATAAGAAGTCCCTGAGAGATTTAAGGTGGTCTGGCCATGTCCCGGCTTCCTGGATTTAAGACTCCTCCCTCCCCCTCCCCGGTACCTTAAGAGCTGGGGGGGAGGGGGAGAAGAAAAACAACAAACAAACAAACAACGCTCTGCAGGGCTTTTAAATCGAACATCAACGCTCTGCTCATGGAAGCAGCACTCCACCCCCGAGTCTTTCTGCTCCACGGCACCCGAGCCTTATCTCGGTGCAGAGCATGCCACCGGCACTGCGTTCGGCTCGGCACCAGGCAGCAGCCCCGCTGCGGAAGGAGAGGAGGCAACGCACAGTGCAGGGTACTGGCAGGGTCAAGGGCAGAGATGCACCAGCCATGGCCTGTCGAATCTTCTCCGGTGCAACCCAGGTTGGGTCCCCACGAAGGGCGGTGGAGACCCCCAGTACAGAGGGGACGATCTCCCGCTGGACGGCCACTGGGGGTAGAGTGAGGACGCTCCCCCAAGAGTTGCTCCAGGTCGGTATCGTCAAGCTGGCCTGCTTAGACTCGGGATGCGGATTCCCTCTCTCAGCGCCAACATCGGTCCCTGGCACCGGTGGCAGCGCGGTCCAAGAGGCGGCACTGGTTGAGGGCCGTCAGCCGGTGCTCAGACAACTCCTACTCTGCATCCCCGGCACCGTGGAGTTCGTCCGCACTGCAGGTGACGCAGAACCCGCTTACTGTTGAAGCCTCAGCACCATGGGGTCTGCCCGCACCAAGACAGTGTGGAACCTGGTTGCCACGCGAATACCCTGCACTGTGCAGTCCCCAACACAGGGCCCGGTCGCTGGAGCACAACTCAGCACTGCACAGTCTGGAGCAGCACTGGTCCCGATTACCAAGGAGCAAGTGGAACTGCAGAGTCCTTGGTACCAAGACGGCACTCCGGTACCGAGAGCTCTTTGGAGTGTCTCCGTCCATCAGCACCGCTTGTGGTGGCGGAGGTGGTCCTCGTTGTCCTCCACGTAAGAGGCGTTGAGAGGACGGTGCCCAGTAGGGCATGGCACCTGGAAGAGGGGCCGGCCATGGCACCACCAGTCTAGTGACTCGGACCACAAGTGTCACAACAGGTGGCACAGTCAGCTTGGGTTTGGCCCCGCGGACAATGGCCACAACAATGGCCTTATTGGCCCCCATGGGCATCCAGATGGGACCATGGCCCCTACCCACCCTGTCAGCAGTCCATGCTTCTGACACAGGAGAAGGCCCCTCAAACAAGGAATCAGACCCCAAGGAGGGACCCTGTATGGGTGCATTCCTTCGACATGCAAGGGAGCACCTGCAGGATGTGCCTCGGCAGTCCTCTTCCTCCTCCCTGGGAGAAGCAGTCTCCCGGGTCCACATGGCGCCACTGGAGAATTTCAGGGCGCACCAGGAGCTGCTCAAGAGGGTGACCTCTAACGCTGGGCTGGCAGTCAAGGAATTAGTGAGACCAGTGATACCCTCTTCAATGTACTGGCGGCAGCTGCCCCAGCAAGAGTAGCCCTGTACATGATAGGGCTCTCAAAATTGTTAGGGCCCCATGGAAAACCCCTTCCTCAGTCGCCTCTACATCAAAGGTGGCTGGGAGGAAGTTCTATGTCCCAGCTGAAGAATTCAAGTATTTGTTCACTCACCCAGCCCTGGTAACCCTGGCATGGTGCTCTCAGTTTATGCAGCTGACCAGTTGGACAGGCAAGGTCTGCCGGGTTCCACTCCCAAGAAAAAGGTGGTTTGCTGAGACCCTGCCCCAGGATGAGGCCTCAGACTTTACCACGGTCCTGGATTAGGGAATCATGGTGGCTAGGGCAGCACTCCAGATGCCTGCTGATGCTGCTGACTCGGCAGGTAGGGCCATAGCATCCACCATTTCCATGAGGAGGTGCTCGTGGCTGCAATCCTCAGACCAGTCTTTTGATGGGTCCAAAGCCCCTTCGCCAGCCTGTGAGAGCTGCAGGTTCATACCTGCCCTGGTGGCGCCCCTACTGCTCTCTTGGATCTGCCCGCCCTTTCTTGAAGTTCACCAGGAGGGCCGGGTGGTTTAGACGTGGACTCACGTTTCAGTGGGTATGAGCCACCCCTAGTTCACATCTGCCTGAAGCAGTACGGTTCCTCAAGGCAGTAGGGGGAAGAGATCCTATCTGAAGTACTTCTTCACCCCCAAGGCAAGGGGATGTCTGAGACCCATTTTGAACCTGTGTTGGCTAAACAGCACGTCAAACAACTCAGGTTTCGCATGGTTTTCCCTAGCCTCCATCATCCCATCTCTGGAACCCAGAGACTGGTGTGTCGCTCTTGACCGAAGGATGCATGCTTCGGGTGCTCATCCTTCCCAGCATCAGACGCTTACTCCGCTTCACACATGGTGGTAGCGGCTGTCCACTTGAGACGTACAGGTGCGCAAATATTCCTTCACCGTGATGATTGGCTGACCTGGGGCAGGTCCAGGCCTCAAGTGTAGGAGACCGGGACCCTCACTTGCTCCACGTGCAGCAGGCTGGGACAGCTCATAAATGAGCAGAAGTCTATACTAACCCCAGTGCAGTACATAGGATTCATCGTGGCTATCCGGGACACTTCCCAGGCCAGAGACTTCCTGCCTTAGCCACGTTTATTGGCGATGGTCTGTGTCATCTCTGAGCTGCACCAATGCCAACAACATCAGCCGGGCACAGCCTTCAGCTGTTAGACCACATGGCGGCCTGCACGTATGTAGTGAAACTAGCTTGCTGGAGGTGCAGATTGCTTCAGGCATGATTGCCCTCAGTATATGAGCCATCCACTGAATCGGGTGGTCATAGTTCCACCTACTGCCCTAGCCTTCCTACACTGGAAGGAGCTGAGGGCTATTTGCCTAGCATGCAGGGTGTTCCTCCAGTTCCTGCCAGGCAGACTGGTGCAGGTGCGGGCAGACAGCACTGCAACTGTGTTGTACATAAACAGGCAGGGAGGAGTGTGCTCCCCGGCCCTGTGCGAGTAAGCTATCCCCCCCGTGAGATTGGGCAGTGAGGCATGATTTCTACTTAACTGCGTTTCACCTCCTAGGAGTGAGGAGTGACGAGGCAAATTGCCTCAGCAGGCCATTTGTACCCCACTGTGACTGGTCATGGCATCCCTAGGTAGTGTCTATGGTCTCCCAAAAGGGGGGAAGGCGTTCCCCTACTGGACCTATTCGCATCAGCATGGAACGCGTAGTGCCCGAGACTCTGCTCGCTCCTGGGTCGTGAGACTGGGTTGATTTCCGAAGCATTCGTCTTCGACTGGACAGGGACCCTCATGTACGCGTTTCCACCCATTCCGATCTGGCCTACTGTCCTGCTTGGAAGTAAGGTGAGACAGGGCGGATGTCGTACTCATTGAGGCAGTACTTCTCTCCCAGGACCATAGTTTCCTGTTGCACCCGGACCTGGACCCCCCGCATCTCACAGCCTGGAGGCACTCTGGCTGATGGAGGGGGAGAGAGAACCTAATCGGTACAGGCCAAACAAGTCTTGCTTGTCAGCAGGAGAGGCTTTATCCACAGGTATGCAATTCAGTGCCTACCTGAGATCTCAGCCTGACCCTCTCAAGACTCACAGGGCCCCCTACCTTTTGATCCCATAACTTCATGTCCCCGGCTCATGCTTTCAGGGAAGATAGCCTTTCTGGTGGCTGGTTCCTCACCTTGGCGGGTCTCCAAAATTAAGACCTGGAGCCCCTCATACTGTGTTCTATAAGAACAAGGTCCAGCTCAGGCCGCATCTGGCCTCCCTATCCAAGGTGGTCTCCCAGTTTCATCGTAATGAAGATGTTTTTCCAAACCACACGGCTCGGAGGAGGAGAGGAGATGGCATTCGCTGGATGTATACGAGCCCTGGCTTTCTACATTGAGTGTATGAAGCCGTTCCAGAAATCCATGGAGCTCTTCGTTGCAGTGGTGGACTGGATGAAAGGCTCACCTGTCTCCACCCAGCGCATCTCCTCGTGAATTACACCCTACATCAAGTTCGGCTACGAGCAGGCGAAGGTGCCACTTTCAAGAACCATCATAGCGCACTCAACCAGAGCTCAAGCGCCGTCGCCTGGCAGACGACAGAATATGTGGGATTCGGCAGAGCCGTGCTGCGGACAGGTCACTGGTAACTCCTCCTAGCCACCTCCAGGGTATGGCTTTGTAATCACCTATAGTGGAATGGATATGAGCAATCACTCGAAGTAGAAAACTTGGTTACTTACCAGTAACTTGTTCTTCGAGATGTGTTGCTCATATCGATTCCACCCCCACCCCACCTCCCCACTCTCGGAGTTGGCAGAAAGAAAGGACGGAGGGGGTGTAGGGTCGGTGATGCCCTATGTGCCGCAGCATGTGTGTGGTACTCCAGGGGGCGCGTGAGCCAACCCTACGGGATCTGCTAAGGGGAAAAAAATTCCGGGAACCTGTGCACGGTGGCGTTGAATGGATATGAGGAACACATCTCAAAGAACAACAGTTACTGGTAAGTAAGCATGGTATATTGACTCCTTAAAGAGGTAACAAACCTTAATATCCCTCTGACTGTTCTAGGACAGGCTGGACATTTCAGAACATACATTTTTTGGAAAATTTGGGGTGAGGGAGAGTATTGAGTCACTTTACCAGTTAACCAAGGCTGGTGGAAGGCAGTGCAAATCTATGCAGGCAGGCTTCAGGATCCAAAGCATTGGACTAGCGCCATCCAGTATGTAGACAGTGTGCATGATTGTTGCTGGCTGTGGGCATCCCAGGTAGAGAGCCACAGAGGCAAGACATTGTGAAGCACTCAGGGTTTACTGAGTAAGAGGTAACAATACTTTTCAGTGGTCTGGATTGCACCCCAGAATATGAGAATAGGGTCATGAGAAGAGAAGTGGGGAAAGTTGCTCAATAAAATGGCTTTTGATAAAATTCAGTTTTTAGATTAGACACTTACTAAAAAAACACAAACCCCAAAACAAATACAGCCTTCTTGAAGGAGATCATTCATAAGTATTGAAAAGCTGTTTTCCTTCTTTTCCTTGGTCTGGATCCAGAGTTTGCTGGGGCTGGGATATTATGAGATAGTGGCCAACTTCAGTGGTTGCAGAATGTTTTGGGGGTTTGGGTTAGATAACTTTAAGTGGCCTAGTTTTCTACAACTGGAATGTTATGCAGTGGTCAAGGACACTGATTTATGGCAAGTGAAATAACTAAATTAATTTAAGAATTCAAATTCCAGGCATATCCTAGTATCTCCTGTAACCATTCTCTGAGATTTTGTTCCTGAGTCTGTATCCCTACAACCAAACTTTTCAAAAGATAATGAGAAAGTTCCAGTAGACGCATAGGATGTAGTAATATATTTGAAAATTGGACAATTGTTATTCCCCCTCTCTAAATTGTCTTCTCTTAATACTTACATCTACCAGTATGAAGGACAATCCCCGTTTGTTTTATTCCATTTAAAAAAAAATCTGCTGAACTATGTTGTTGATGGAAGTTTAGGAAGCATCCTTTAGGGATGTTTGGTGCCTTCAGGTTTAATAGTCATATTAATGCAAAGAATATGGAAAGCTGCTTCTGTTCCAGTGTATAGAACTGAATCAGTAATAAGTCTCAATTAATGAAATGACCAGTGCACAGATACTGAACAAAAACAGGCCTGCTTTAATCTTCATTACTGGTCCTTCTACTTGTGGTGGTGATCTAGTTCATATGTTGTTGCACTGCGGTAAGTGTGCTCGGTAAGGTCTACTCTACACTAGAAAAGCTTTGCTGGCATAGGTATAGTGACAACTGTCCTAGTGTACGTGTTGCTTAGCTCAGCAAAAGCACTTTTTTTGCCAGTGTATCTTATACCAGTTCCTTGAAAAAAATAAGCAAAATCTGCAAAAGTACTTTTTTTATGCTGTGAAAGGGATTATTTCTGGTATGTTGTACCTACATGGAGAGTTTTAGGGAATTCTCTCACTGTTGCTCTATTAGTGTAGTTCCATCGATTCTAGCAACAGTGGGAGCCTTGGTGTCAACCGGGGCCAGAACTTCTACTATTGTGTCATAGATTGTTAGAGATAGTTAAGTTGGCAGGATCCAATTATAGTTTTAACAGTGTGAGTAATTGACCATTGAAGCAATATATTAAAGGTCATGGTGGATTCTCCATCACTGACAATTTTTAAGATTGGATATTTTTCTAAAAAATATGCTCTAGGAATTATTTTGGGGTGGTATTGTGGCCTGTGTTATACAGGATATCAAATTAGGTGATCACTGTAGCTCCTACTGGCCCTGGAATCTGTGAAAAATTCATCCTAGCATGGTTAGGGTATTAGTTGAAGCAATTGGAACTATTAGCGATTTATACTGGAGAACACATGGAGGATAGGTGAGGACCCAGAGGACTAGAGAATGGCAAATGTAATACCTATCTTTAAAAAGAGGAACAAAGAGAATGTGGAGAATTATACATCATTCTACCTGACTTTGAAACGTGGAAAAATAGTGGAACAAATTATTAAACAATCTGTTTGTAAGCAGCTTCAGGATAATAGGTTAATAAGTAATAACTGAAATGGTTTAGTCCAAACAAATTGTGGCAAACCAACTTAATTTCCTTCTTTGACTGAGTTACTGGTCTGTTGGATGGGGGGAAGCTGTAGATGTGATATATCTTGATTTTAGTGACACAGTCTCAGATAATATTCTCATAGGCAAAGTAGGGAAATGTGGTCTAGATGAAATTAGTAAACCATGGGTACATAACTGATAAAAAGCCTTACTCAAAGAGTAGTTATCAGTGGTTTGCTGTCAAACTGAGTGGGCTTGGCAGGGGACTGTTCTGAGTGAGGTACTATTCAATATTTTCATTAATGACTTGAATAATAGAGGAGTGTGTATGCTTATAAAATTTGCATATGACAACAAGCTGGGAGGAGTTTCAAGAACTTTGGAGAACAGGATTAGGATTGAAAAATTGTAGAATTGAGATGAAATCAACAAGATGAAATTCAATAACACTAAGTGCAAAGTATTACACTTAGGCAGGAAAAATCAAGTGTACAACTACAAAATGGGGAATAATTGGCTCGGTAGTAGTTGTCTGAAAAGCATCTGAGAGAATATAGTCCATCAAACTTGAAAATGAGCCAACAATGCGATGCAGTTGCAAAAAAAGTTTAATGTTCTGGGGTGTATTAACAGGAATGTCATATATAAAATGTGGAAGGTTACTGTTCTACTTTGGTGAAGCCTCAGTTGGAATATTGTGTCTAGTTTTGGGTGCCACACTCTAAGAAAGATATGGACAAATTGGAAAGAGCCAAAGGAGAGCAATAAAAATGAGAAAAGGTTTAGAAAACCTGATGTATGAGAAAAAGTTAAAAAATCCAACACTCCCCCCCCCAAAAAAAACAACAACAACAACAACAAAAAAACACAGCAACCAAAAAACGCCCACCAAAACCTGGGCCTGTTTAGCTTAGAGAAAAAAAGACTGGGGGAGGGGAAGATGGTGATCAATTGTTCTCCATGTCGCCTTATGGTAGGATAAGTAGTAATGAGCATAATTTGCAGCAAGGGACATTTAGATGAGATGTTAGGAAAAACTTTGTAGCTGTAAAGATAATTAAGTAGTGGAATAGACTTCCAAAGGAGATAGGGATTACACAATCACTGGAGGTTTTTAAGAAAAGTTTGGAAAAACCCCTGTTAGGGATTGTCTAGGTTTACTTGGTCCTGCATCAGTGCATGGGACTGGAATAGATGATCTCTCCGTGTGCCTTCCAGCCCTACGTTTCTTTGATTTATCCTGCAAGTCAAATGACAGTGGTAAATCTACTGGTGGCCAGAATACTGGTGCAAGAACAACTGAGACATTTCCCTAAAATTTTCAGTGTAAAAGAAAGAAGACCTTAGATAGCAGACTTAGCACAATGCTACATCTGGGCTGCTGGATTAATATGGGCAGAAGAAGCAAAATGGTAGAAATGTAATTATTTTGTGGAAAAAAACTTGTTAGTTTACACTAGCATCTGTGATGGTGTAATGCTGCTGACCCATCCTGGTCAGCAGTGTCCTGGCCCTTCCTCGTGTTTAGCTCTCGAGGCTGGGCCCAGCACCTTCAGTTTGGGGGATTAACGCCTCTGTGGGTTGCCACGCAGTCTGTCGCCCCGGCCCCCGGGGAGGGCGGGCGAGCCAAGCAGT
>ML675621.1:12638441-12702473 GCA_007922155.1 Mesoclemmys tuberculata
GCAGTCTGTCGCCCCGGCCCCCGGGGAGGGCGGGCGAGCCAAGCAGTCTGTCGTCAGGGCTAGTATTACTCCTTGGCTGTCTAGGGACGGGCAGGGGGGAGGGGGACGCAGGCCCACCTGACTCCACTGTGTCCCAGCCCAGGGCCCTACCAGCGGCACGAGGTGACTGCCGCTGGATCAGTGGGGCTCCGGCTGCAACATGCTGAATTAGGTTCGGCCCCGTCTCAGCCACTACCGGTGGCCTCCCTGAGCCACTTCCTCCCACCCAACCCCGGAGTACCTGCATCCACGTAGGGCCTTCTGGGGCACCGGGGGAGGTGGTGAGCGGGCGTCCAGCTAGGCCTTCGCCCTCAGTGGGTGGTAGGTCCGGGAACTCCTGGAGATCATCAGCCAAGGACAGCTCCTCCAGGTCACAGGGCCCCGAGGGTTCCCCTGGGCGGTCAGGGTCATCCACACCAGGTAACTCCTCCAGGTCAGGACCGGCCTCTGGAGGTCTCTCTCTTTCTCTCCACGGGGCAAGGGTCCTGTCCCCAGCTGCTGGGGCCGGCAGCCCACCCCCCTCCTGGCGGCTGGGCGGCCCCCTCCGGCCACTTGGGCCTGGCGGCTGTACCTGGTCCCTTGGTTCCGGCCGCTCCCACCAGTCATCCGGGTCGGGTAGATCCGGCCGGTCCCACCGGCTTCGGTTGGCCGTGGGGTTGTCTGGATCAGTCTCGTGATCCGGGTCAGGCCTGGGTTGCTGCCTCTGGGGAGGCACGTCTGTCTCCAGCAGCAGCCTCCCCCTGACTGAGCTGCCTGGCTTGCCTCTTATACTTCCTTCCTGTGCTCTGGCCCCGCCCCTTTGCTTCCGGGTGGCTTGGCTCGCAGGGCCCGGTTCTGTCCACCGGGGGCACAGTGAGCCCTCCTCAGACCCAGGCTCGGTGGCAGGCCAGAGCGGCTTGCTACAAATGGGAAGTGAGGTGAGATCAGTGGGAGCCAGCAGAAGGTGTAGGAGAGAGCAGAAAGGGCAAAAGGCTAGGGAGGGCAGAAGCCAATGGTCTGATCATGAGTCAGTCTCACCACCTTCCAATAATAGAAAAAAAGATTTCTAGTCTCAGTTGTACAAAATGTAAAGTTTTACTTGGTCAACCTTATTCCCTTTGCCTTTTGTGTGAACACATAGGTTACTACCTCCTTAAGAAAAATGAAGGAAATTCACACCTCTGTGTTACTGCTTCTGTTACTACATACTTGACAAGTTAGACTTAACTGTATGTCACCTGTTCACGGTGTCAAGGCTGTTTGTGATCAGCAGGGTGAGGAACTTCATAACTGATGTAGTGACACCAGTTTACTCTTCCTAATTCTGTGATTCTACTCATGTTACTGTCAGTGTGGAGGACCTTCATTATCTGTGCTCATGCTCAGCAGGTTTTAGGAACAGTTCCTAAACCAGATTATGTGGATCTTGAACCCAGTGTGCTGCTGTTACATAAAGTGGCATGGAGCTTGCGAATAAAGTCCCAGTCAATCGTTCAGTAATTTGCCTTTACTGATTTATTGACATCCGGTTTCCTAGACATAATAAGAAAGAGGTGTTCGTATTTAAGCCACTTGACCTCACAGCTGTAACAGCCTATGTTACTCTACTAAGTAAAGCTGGACAAAAATTTTTGGCTGAATTTTTTTTTGGCCAAAATGTCATAAATTCATGTTAGATTTGTTGAATTGATTTGATTTAAAAATATTCAGAGAAAATCGAAAAGTTTTGTTTTGATATTTTTGAAATTAGAAATTGCTTTTATTCTAAATGACTTTGTTTTGAAATTTGTTTCAATTTTATTTTTAATGTTTTAAAAAGCTCAAAAGCTAAATGTTTAATTTAAGGTTGAATGACACATGTTCTACATGAAATGAATTTTTTTTGTTCACTTTTAAGTTCGCCAAATTTTTTTCAAACAGCCAGTGAACTGAAAACTCAGTTACTTGCACAGCTCTGCTTCTGAGATCATCCCTGGTTCACTTGAACAATTAAGCACTGATCCTATGTAAACAGAAAGGAACAAGAAGCAAGGTTCTGGTGAAAGGAGCAGCAATTTTGTTGGAACAGACATAGCAATACTTACGTTGCTTCAGATCAATTCACTTGGTTAGAATCTTCACACTTCAAATGCTACACACTTCATCTAGCAAATGCTGAGTGACAGGTCTCTTTATGTTATCCAAGCAATCTGTGCTAATTGAGAAATCAACAAGAATTTCTTCGCAGCAGCAGCAGCAAATGACAAGCATCTGAAATTCTATAGTAGATTCAGAGGCCCTAGTGCTAGGCTCTGATTTAGATCATTCACCTCTTTTCTCTTAACTCACAAATACTGAGAAAGTGAAGATGGATAAAGCATCCTTGATTCTAATTGCCCCAGATCAGAACTCTGCTACAGTACCCTTAGCTTTTAGGGTTAAGTATAAAGGGTGATCATGGTTAGAGTATTATTTAGATGTTATTCTTCTACCCACAGTTAAATCTGGTTCAGATGGTTCTTTTTAATGGTTTCTGGTTTAATTTACCACAAGGGATGTTATCCCTTCTAGTTTATTAAACAAAGTGTAGGAAAACTTGCAAGTTATAAGACCATCATTGTTTCTGATGATGGAACGTTAATGGTGTTACAGCCAAAATACACTCAGCTGGGAGCTCGTCTAAACACAGAAGTTGTGTTAGTTTTATTTCAATCAGTTAAAACCTATTTAGTTAAAACTTGTGCAGATCGTTAGGTGAACATTCACATTGGTTCAGCTTGCATGTGTAAATGCATCAACTCAAGCTAAACCAATATAAACCAGATTTAAATCAGTAAGTGTCAACACACAGAATCACAACACTTTAACTATATTGATATAAAATCACACTATTCGTTAAACCAGTGCACCTTTGTGTAGGCCAGCTCTCACCTATAAAACATCAAGTTTTATGTAATTTTCCCCAGTCAGACATGCATAATCAGACACAGACATGTGCACAATAACAAACAGAGAAAAAGAAAAGAGGGGAAGAGGGGAAAAAGGAATAGGTACCTTTTTCTGGTGGTAGGTGGGTTATGATTGTCAGCTTCAGGCCAGAGTCTTGGTGTTTTCCTTGGGAAGGTAATCTTTGGCCCATTTGTGGTCAGGTAAGAATGCTAATGAGTGATTGGTAATTTTTGATACCTCAGTATTTAGGTGTCCCAAAATCACTAATCACTTCTGAAAATCTTGATCTGAGTTTCTAAGCCTTATCGATTGTCTATAAGACCTTCAAAACATGAACTGAATGTGATAAATACAACAACATCTGCTTAAGGCCTTGTCTAAACTGGGGATTTTTCCCAGTTAGATACTGGTATGCAGACAACAGTGTAGCTGCACTAATGCATACCCCAGCATAGAAAGACAAAACAACTGTCATCTCTTTGTTTACTTGGGGTACCACTGTTTGTCTGTATTATCTATTGTCTAGTCTTTTAATTAGAACATAAGTTCTTTAGAGAAGGGGCCATCTGTTTGTTGTAAATTTGTACAGTGTCTAGCACAGCGAACCCTGACCTAGACACTAATAGAAATAACAAGAGCTACAATTTGCACTGGTGTAGCCTGTGTACCTTGGTTTTGAACAGCTGCACTGGTGCAAATAATAGAATATATCATTTTTCTCTTTCTAAATTACAGCTTTTTTTTTACAGTGCAGCTACACTGATTGCTGACCACTGATAGCTGAAAGTCCACAAGGTAGACAAGGCCTGAGGGGCTGAAACAATAGAATTAAGAAAAAGGACAAGTTTCACTGCTGATATTAGCAGAAACAACAAGCTAATATGATCGTCGATTTTTGTTGGATGTAGTAACAAATATTGAAGTGTGGTACTTTAGGAGAACTAATTGGTGTCAGTGTTTGCTGGAATGAGGAGTAAGGAATTCGAGTGGCCTTTCCCCACTGCCATCTGTGCCTCTGTGGAGAGGCATGTATTCCACAGTACCCAAACCCTCAGGTGGTCCAGTGTGGGCTCCTGCTTTCAGGGGCGTTAGGGATTCTAGTCCTGTGTTTTTAGGAGCATGCTTCATGGAAAGAGTTATGATCTTAATGGATTGGATTTTGGGGGGCAGGACGGGAGGTATTATATTTTGGGCATTTTATGAGCCATAGGATTATCCTCTGCTTCCTATGCATATTAGGCACTTCACAGGACTGTGGCTTTCTTTGTTACTTTGATTCCCATGAATTCCAGGCATTTGAAGTGGCAGTGAAGGGGGAGGAGGGGGTTGAGTATTGAGTAGAGAAGATAACGGGAGAAGTTTCCCATAAACTTTAGTACCTGCATAATTTAGCCCTAATGAGTTGCACTGTACACTCAGGTATGGGGGGAAGAGGGTTGAGGTAGGCTTTCTACAAGCTTTTTCGTTCCTCTTTGAACAAATTTATTCTGTCTTTCCCCCTCATTTTGGCTTGCAGTACAGGAGAAATGGCAGCTCCAATTGTGCCTGTTCTGTTATTTTTGCAGCCACTGATTTGTCTCCCTATGGGTCACAGCTTAATCCTATAGATTAATTCTAATTTCTTCAGTGATCAAGCCATTAACATCCCTTCCTTCTGTTCCAAGTGGGTGTCATGAAAACATGTGGTCGGGGTTTAAAGTTATATTTACACAAGATCTATATCAATAGGAAGCCTAAGACTCCATTCATCTTTTTCAGTATTGGAAAGCTTGTTGGTCTGGCATGCCAAATAAATCTGTCATTGCCTTATGTAGCAGATAGCTTTCTTTATCCTCTGAGTGTCAGGATCCATTTTGATAGGGAAATGGAGACTACTGAGCTAAAAAGGAATCAGCACATGTTAAGCAATCTCTTGATGGTCTGTTCCCATATTCACTAGGCATTATTATGTGGTTGTCAGTGCTTTTGCAGAAATTGCTTTTGAGCAATGTGACTACACTGTAGTGGTCTGAAAGTATTATGTTTAAATATTACCTAATTTCCCTTCATCTTCTCTCTCACACTGATTTGGATTTTGTGTGCTGCTAGGCCTAGTTCATTCACTATCGGTTTGGGTATGCTGAGCAGAAAAGAAAATGTTAGTAACCTGAAAATTGGAGTTCTGTAAAGAGCTGACTCACAAGAGACCTACCTGGTATGTTGTTCTGTTCTCATAGTTCAGTACAGAATTATTGTTGGAGGTAATGATTTTTAAACTAGTTATTCAGTAGTTTTGCTAGGGAAGCTCTCATCTGGAGTGGCTTGATCAGGATCTATTGAGAGTTGGATGCCAGATTATTTTCATGATCAGAATTGCTACTTGAGGGCATAAGACAGTGGCCTAATCAATAATTTGGGAACAGTTTATAGAACTACAGTTTTCAAGTAATGAACCAAATTCTTGTTTTTAGGAATACCATGGATATATTTAAAATCATTTGATCATAAACTATTTGAATGGTCTTTATACTTTACACTATATGAATGCCCAATTTTACAGCAATATAAGGTTTCAAAGACTCCTCAGAGCAAGGTTCATGTCTCCCTTTACTACATTGTCAAGTATTCTGCTGTTTAACAAAAGTGAGTGAAAGTTCATAAAATGAAGAACCTGTAACAACAAATGTTGATGGGAAAAGGTACAAAATGAAGACAGACTGAGTCCAAACAAAAAGGCCTGCTCATATCACTCAAGGACTATGCTCAGATCAAGTCTGGCAAACAAGAGAAGTGTGGGACCGGAAATCAATGGCTCAAAATTGGCATGTCAGAAATTAGGCCTATTTGGCAACAAAATAACAAGAGGACGGGCTATTTCAGTCCACTACCCTTTTAGGGTTCTTTAAAAAAAAAAAAAAGTTTGGGGGACATGAGTGCAAAAATTGCTGATGGAAAGCATAAGTTGGCTGCCTACAACCCCCGACTGAAAGATAGGAGAACAGGAAAAACAAGAGCTTAACCACCAGGGCTACCTCCTCGATGTCTCCTGAGACCGTCTGTAACACCATTGCGCCGTTGTTGTCCTCATCCTGAAAGATGGCCTGACCAGACTGGGCCAGGGAGAAGGAACCCAGATGACATCACCATCTCTACTGTCTCTGGCTAAATCCTAAACACCCACTGAGATGTGAGACATTCCCTTCCTCCATTTGTCCTTTTCACTTCTCACATTATTTCTTAATTTTTCTAACCATTTCCTTTTTCCTTCTGTTTCAAAAATCTGGTTTAGCTGGCTAAAGGCAGTGTTTTGCAAGAGTCTGTGACCGGAGAGGCAGCAAAATGCAATGTCCTAAACAGTCCAATGCTGGTACAAGTTTGCCAGGTCTTGGAGTGACTAATAAGACTGTCATGCCTGTGTCTCTCCAGCAGGTGAGGTTGCAAGTGAGGTCAACACTAGAGACAGAATTTGTCTTTTTTATCTGTGCCGTTCTTTTATCTTCCCTATTGTATGCATTTGTCTTGTTTTGCATTCTGGGAAATGGGATCAGATTTAAACAGCAGCAGCAATAACAGCTTCAGCCCATCTCAGCTAACTTTTTCTCTTTTCTCTGAAAAGGACTTTTATTACCACCTAAGGGAATGTCAAAGTAGGAGATTTTTCCTTCTAAAGATACTCTTCTGCTAAAGGGAAAGGGATGTTGTATAATGAAAGCCATACTTAATAATTTAAATTTCAAAAGCTTTAACTGTTTTTCCTTTTCTGTATCATTAATAAAATGTTAAAAAGGATTTGTAATGGGGTTTTGCCACTGTCTCTGTATACCAAACCATGAACTTGTTTAAGATCATTTAATATTGGACCCTTTCAGGGTCATGTTAACAGCTTCAATTCTTTGGACCCGTATGGTCCATTGAAATGAATACAACTGACACTGTTAGGTATTACTTCAGTATTTAACAATTTAAGAAGAAATGAAGTATTTAGCTGATCTTTTCAACTGTGGATTAGCCAAAGAATGCTTGAGAACTGATATTAGCAAAGTCAATCTAAATAGTTTGAAATGATAAGAGCAACAGCCCTGATGAGTGCACATATCACCGTTACACTTAGTGAAATGGCATATTAAAGTATTTGTATTTATATATTCCCCGAGCATCGAATAAAAGCTGCCACAATTAAAAGAAAAGGAAAACAGATGGAGAATTGCTATCTGAAAGGAAAAATACATTGAAAAATCCAGACATATAAAGGGATTCTTTATCAAGGCCTTCTTGCTTCATTCCCTGCACACTTCCCAGTTTCATACAAAATTCACAGGGATTAGGTTAGGGATTTTGAGTATTTTAATAGAGCTGCAAGAGCAGAGGCCAGGGTTCCTGTAGAGCCCTTCCCTCAACCTCATGAGGATCTTATATAGTCTGCAGGAGCCTTCTTGACTTTTCGCTGTCCAGCTGCGTTATCAATAGACATATGGTGTGTGAAACAAATCCTTATTTAGTTACTCACAATATGAGCTTGGCAAACTGCTGTGCATATTCATTATTCAGGTTTTTCAATTCTGTCACATAAAACCATTTTTCCTGGGAAAAAGTAAAGATATTTCTCAGAGGGTGATTTCCATGCTAAAGTTTCATCCTTCAGCCCCTCAGTTACTTTGATTGTAGAGCTGTGTAATAAAATAGTTGTAATAATTTTGTATTGTGGAAAAATATTTTTTGTTTTACTCAATCTCTTCAACCATTTTTGCTCAAACTTCAAGAAAAAAATCACTAGTTTATCCAAAAAGGGGTAATTTCATCCTGAAAGATGTAAGCTTCAGAAGAGACTGGGTTAGAATGGAAATGGTTATGTAATTTTAAGTATGGATAACATAGGTGTTTCCATTTCTGTGCCACTCATCATCCTATCTGGCAAACACTTTTCTCTGCTGATCATTTTGTGGCTGGGGGGATTTAGTGTCAGATTGTTATCGTTCATATGGTTGAATGAAAGAAGAGATGAAGGCCAATGGTAGCAACATCATCAAAACCTAATGTAGTCATCTGTTCTCCAGCTTCCTTTAAGCAAATGACCACAGTTTGTCTTCAGACATAATCAGGAAAGAGGGAAGATGACAGAGTGATGGCAAGATGAAAATAACACCAGAAATAATGTATTTTAAGGTTGTAAACAGATTAAGATGTGAACATTTAACTTAGGTTTTTGGTGTGGAATGCAGAATTTCAGAACTCTGAACTGAACATTTTTGTAGTTAAGACCTTCACAGTTTACTTTAGACCCTTGCATATATTTTTGTTTTAGACTTTTCAATGCTAATTTAAAAGACTGGTTTAATGTTTATGTTGAATTCCCTTATACTTTGTTATAACAACTCTCCAGTAAGACTGTTTGCATACATTTTATTTTGGCTAGCAAATACATGTACCCAGTGATTAATGGCTTCGCTGGGACAAGAGCTTTTATAGTCAAAATGCTTTGTTTACTGCATATGTAAGGAAGTAGCTTGTGTGCCTTGTTTGAAATCATTGTTGATCAATTGACTCGTGGTTTGTTATTGAAGACACAGTGATTTGTGAATTATGGTGCAAATCTGATCTAGTTGTGTAGTAAATGAAATTACTTTTTCTGCCTTTAGTTAGGTACTAGTGTTCTCATGATTTTATTTCCACTGAGATTTTTCAGATCATTCTTGAACTCATGGAAATGCAGGGCTGATAGTATGCTTCATCTGCTCTGGAAAACTCATTTGTCTTTGTTTTTAGTAAATTCACTAAAATACTTTACAAAAAATGTTACCATAGAAAACATTTCACTTGCAATGGGTGAATGGAAAGGTGATAATAATACATTGTAACTCACTTGAAAAAAACTCAAATGCTTGAAAGTCAGGAAATTCATTTAAAATTTTGGCACCAAACTTAATTCTGCTTCTATACAGCCATTTGTTCTCTGCCTACTAATGAAAAGCACACATCGGTTGCCACACAAAAGAAACAAATCTCTCTGTTCCATGTATGAATTACAAGAATGTGGTATTGAATCATATGCTACAACCAGTATTCACACATCTAGGATATACTGTGTACAGAGTTACTCTTACCTTGTAAGGTGGATGGGTTATCGTGATGTCTAATCTGAATGACTAGGATACATGGGGTATAATTTTATCATTAGCCTTTATTGGGATTTCTGGCCAATATTAGAAATATCAGCACAGTCCCACCTGTTTTAGAAGATATGGTGTGAGCCCCAGTTCATACAATGTGGTGAACAGAGGGCAGGATTATTTCTCTGACACATTTGTAGAAAGTAAGATGATCTCATACTTGAAGCATGGGTTTCTGGTCTGTATCCAGTGGGTGGGCTGGGTTTGCAAACTGGTATGTAATTTCTTCAGGGTTTGCGGCCTGTACTGGAAAATTTAGATTTGGGTGGGTGGAGAGTAAAGGAAGAAGTTTGAGTTGGAACTTGAAGTGAATTTCCTGATTTATGAGCATTTAGGGTTTTTAAACTCTAACATTGTTAGGGCGTTAAAGGGAAATAATATAATTCTTTTCCTAAATGAGCTCGTGTCTAGGCATTTTGTTAGGCCTTTTAAACAAATTTTGAAGACTGCAGAGCAATCCATTTTTGTTACTGTTTTAGCTAGAGTTGTTGGTTTATTTTACAAAGTGGTACAGTTTATCAGCAGAGTATGCGAAACACATTTATGCTACAGTGCTGCATCCAGGGATGACGTTTTTGTCATGCAAGGAAATTAAATGCACAGAAATACCTAAATGCAAAGTTAAGGCTGTAAATGTAAACTCTAATATACGAAGAAATTCAAAAGCTACATTTCTCATCAGCCGTATTTTAAGTTTGATGTTTTCAAAGGGGCGTAAGAGAGTTGAGTTATGCACCCCATTCGTATGGAGTTTCAGTGAGATTTAGGCTTCTTTGGAAACCCCAGCTAAATGACTGTGAAATTATTGTGTACCTTTGTCATTTGTGTAGTAAACACTGATAATGTTACAATAGGGGCACACTTCTGACTTTTGAGTTTGTGGGGAGTTTGTGTTTGTGGGGAATTGGAGTGTGGGTGCACACTTCTGACTTTCGAGTTTAAATTCTTAATTTCAGGATTTGGGAAGAAAAGAGCATTCCAGGATCCAATGCTCCTTTCCCAGAGTGTGCGTAATGTCTTGTGATAATTTCAAGCTTTGTGCTCAGGGGAGCAAGGGACTGCTGCATGGCACTCAAAAAAAAGGCTGAGAGGAAGTGGGGCCATGTGCACTGTTCCTCTCAGAGCTCCTGGTGTGGTTCTGCACCTCTGCTTACTTGGACCAGTGTCTAGATGCCATAATTTGGACCAAAGCATATGTAACCTGATGTCTAAGTGGAGACTTGTCTAGGCTTCACCAGTTATTTTTGAGGTACTGTTTGCTTCCTAGGGACACAGAGAGGAAACACATGGGAGGACGTAGGTGAATTTTCATTTCATATCTCCTTCTCCCATATAGAGGCTTTCACAATTGGCCATCTGTGTTTCTTTCCCCTGATAAAACATATTTAATCTGTCTCATATAGAATCTGTGTTGTATTCACTTGTTTATATAAGCCATTTTTTTCTTTCTTGTTCTCATCCATATCTGCTGATTCTAGTGAAATGGAGTGCAACTTCAAAAATATTTTTGTTAGACTTAGAAGTCAGTTTGCTGGTCTGACTCAGAATTGTGGTACTTTGGCATAATTTTGATATTCCATTCTCTTTTCACCTTCCCGTCCAGGACTTCCAAGGTTCACCAGTCAGCCAGAATCAACATCTGTCTATAGAGGAAACAGCATAATTCTGAATTGTGAGGTCAATGCTGATCTGGTACCATTTGTGAGATGGGAGCAGGATCGTCAGCCGCTCTTTCTGGATGACCGTGTATTCACACTACCAAGTGGAGCTCTAATCATTAGCAATGTTACAGATGGGGATGGAGGACTCTATCGCTGTGTCATTGAAAGTGGTGGATCCCCCAAATACAGTGATGAAGCAGAGCTTAAGGTTCTTCCAGGTACTAATTTATTTTTTAAAAGACATTTTTCCCCCTTATCTTTCCATTTCTATACTTGTGTGTTATCTCCGTTAATGATAAGATGAAAGGAAGACATACTAGGAACACTTACCAGATGGAAGGAAAGGAAATGTGGCAAGCAGCAGTCTGCTGCCAAATGGCAGCTGGGCCTTTAAATGTGACAGAAGTAATGACAGCCCTAAAGTAATCAAGAAAAAAGTGCTGGGAAAGAGTTCCTATAAAAGGTTCCCTACCCTGGAGAGCTTCATTTGTGAGCAGGCAGTTATAAAGACGGGTTACTCACCCTTTTGAAGCAAGACATATAGATAGACATCTTCAGGTTTTCCAGAATGGAACCTGGTATTTGAAATAGCTATACCCAAGATTTTCAAAAGTGATTGGTGTTTGTGATTGCCTCAGTTTTGGGGTACACAGCTTGAAGCATTTCTAGAGAGGCCTAATTTTCAGAAAGTACTGAGCATCCAGCTGCTGAAAATCAGACCCCTTTAAGATGTCTCCAGTTGAGCACCAAAAATGGAGACACCCAAACTCAGTAGCGACGTTGGAAAATATTTGACCATGTTTATCTTTTTCACAGATTACCTTTTTGGAATAAAGCTAAGATGCAAATACAACATCAACTGGTAGCAATTTAGTATATTTACTGCGAATAGAACAGCAGTATGAATAGATATTCTAACAAGAAATCAGCCAGAAAAGTGAATCAGAAATAAAACATTGATTTGGGTGCCAGGTCCAATCCATAGCTCTTGTGACCAATATGAGAGCTTGTTTTACATGGGCTTTCCCATTGATTATGCAGAAGCTTTAAATCTTTCCTTCAACCTTTTTTGATGGTTTGGAGTTCTGATTCCACTGTTTGAAAATCTGTGGCACTTGGGTCACTTTCAGGCTAGTTAAACAGCCATGGAAAACTTAAAAATCCTCCGAGTTGCAGCTGCTTTTGACACCCATTAAAAACCAGGGCATGTAAAGTACTTAAAAAAATCCGGTTTCCAAGCAAGTTTAGTTTTATAAAAGTCTTTAGGTTACCTTGTTGCAATAGCTAGTAGTCTTTTTTCTGTCCTTGGGATAGAGTTTGAGCCCCTTTTTAATAGGCTTGAAACCATGATAGAATTCTTATTTAAACTTGCTACACCTTGCTTTTAAAATATTTCTGTGTATTTGCAGGGCATTTCAGACAAGCTCTAAGGATTTCCAGGTTTGTGGTGATAAGGATTTTTCAGAATTTCTATCATGCTATGTAGCCTTCTTACATTATATATTAGATTGTATTATTGCACACAATACCCACATTAGGGACTACACTTAATGACTTCTCTTTTCTTCTCTGGGGAAATGTGAAAATGTTGAAAATGAAGTTGTGTATCTGCAGAGAGGCCATTTCAATCTTCTGTTGAATTTAGTGTCTGTCTTTTTGAATGGAAATCAAATTGTCCCATAGAATGTTCTGTGTTGTTATATCTTGGTTGGACACGGGTAATGGATTGCTCAATGAGATTCACTTGAACGAAAGAACTATCTCTAAGGCTCTTTATTCCATTCTCTCCCACATTATAAATTAATGCCTATCACCTGGTCTACACCAGATAAATTTCACTAGTTAAAGCCCCTAGAATATATTGCATTTACGGAATCGGGAATTATAGGATAGATACCCAGAGGACATTGCCATTTACATTTTTCAGTGCTGATGTGGGCCAAAACTTAAACCAATTTAGCATGATTAGTGTGAATGCACGATTGTTCAACCAACCAGTTGACTTGCAAAAGGTTTAATTCTAGTGTTGACAAGACCTACGTGAGAATATTAAAACATTTAAATGGTATCCACAATTTAAACACTTTATGAAAACTGAATAATCATGTTAGCCTAAATGTTAAGCTTTAAGCTTAGTTTAAAGCATCCACAGCACCCTTTAGAAATACCCCTCCCCGAAAAGCTAAACTGTGAGAAACTTTAGTACTTGTCATATTGGTATAAGCTTCTAATATGTTAAATTAACAAATTAGAAGTTTGCACCAATATGACAAGTTCATAGGCTGGTTCTACACTTGCGAATTTAGTTTTGTGACAGTGCTGAGAATTCATGAGCCCCATTTACAACAGCATGTAGACCAGTGCTGGTCCTGAGGCAGTGGTTCTTTTGCAGAAGAGTGAGCCCAGAATGTGCTAGTGCAGACTGTCTGTTTGTCCCAAAATATTATGTTAATATATCATGTTAATAACAGACAGTTTTCTTCATAATTTTAATTTCATATGAATGACTAAACATTGGCAGCAAATGCATTTCAAAATCATTTTACATACAGAAAACACATCTCCCCAATTGTATGCACTAAGAAAGGAAAAAAGAGCAAGAAAATTCTTTTTCTTCGAATAATAACTCCTTCACAAACCTTTTACGTGCAGTATCTGCATAAATACATTTTGGCATAGACTGTGCATATAGAAACTCTTATATTTCATGACTAGATGAAATTAAATGCGTCTTCCTTATAGTGAGTTTAAACGCTGCAATGTATTGACAACTAATGCAAAACCTAATTTATATCAGTATTTCAAGCTACCAGTTTGAGATCCAAAAGTTGCAAACTGCAGTTTTCATAGCAATGAATTTTGTAACAGGCAAAAACATCAAATGAGAATAAACCAGATACTTCAATATATCTGCTTTATTCTCAGCTATAGTTGTTTTAATTAATTTTGTGTGCGCGCGCCATAAAGGATTGGAAAATTTGTAGACTTGGGTCTCTTTGAAATCTTTTTGCTTCAGGTTCTTACTGTTTGGAATAAATGAACTTCTCCTCACTCCCCCATCCATACAGGCAGACGGGTGCTCCTTTTTTGGTTCAAAACGACCTCTCTTAGGAGGAGCCTGCCCTAAACTAAGTCTTCCTTTCACTTTTTATCCAGCAGGACATTGATTTCTGAGTTCTACAATTACAAAGCAATTACTTTCTAATATACAAGAAGAAAGTGTCTGGATTGTGGCACCAGTCTTTCCTAGTCTTAAACAGAACTGAACTGGTTCTCATGTGATTGGCTTGCGTGGGGCATGAGTACACGCCTCTGACTTACATAATCACGTGGGCCTCTCTCACCAGCGTCAAGACCCAGAACCAGAAAAGGCTTACTGCAGTCCTTTCCAAAGTTCACTGCATGACCCATCAGGATGTCCAGCCAACTAGTTGTTATACTGCAATAGTGCCTATTGGCCCCAATCAGGGATTGCAGCTCTATTGTACATATCATATACACACACTCATGAAAAGATAACCCCTGCCCCCAAATAATTTACAATCCTAAGAATATGACAACAGACATAAAACAAAGGGGGCAGGGTGCACAAAGTGAAATGATAAATGTAATAAGAAAGTCTTAACACTAACTGTCTAGCCATGGTTGACTGTTTTGGCATCATAACACAGGTGAATTTTGAGGAGCGATTTGAAGGAAAACACATAATGGCTCTGCAGACTTTTACAGGAATTCCTGTCATAGGGGATGGTATAAGAAAAGTGCAAAGATGTTTGAGAGAAAATTGGAGTGATGGGTGATAAACGTTGGCATTGTTCGCAGAGCAGAGGTAGGAGTTGATGGCTCAAAAGTATGTAAGAGGTGATAGGTAAGGTAAGGTGAAACCTTGAAGGTCTTTTAAAGAAGAAAAGTAGTTTGTATTTGATGCAATGGAGCAGTGGGTTTGAAAGGAGGAATTAGAAGGGTGGGCTTGGTGAGGTCAAGGTGATGAGCCCAGGAATATGATCTTTGCAATAGTATTTTGGAGATTGTCTGTCAACTAACTCCCTCCTTCATAGTGGGTGAGAAACAAATGCACACACAGACTATTAGGTGTTGATCTTATGGTGGTTAGTGTGACATAAATACTCTCAAAAGGCTCTGCCTGAAGTCCTGGTGCTTGAAAGGCTAGTATTAGCAGGAGAAGACCGGTAACTAAAGTGGTAGAAATGTTGTTAGTTTCTAGGGGAAGTTATCGGTTCTTTGTTAAAGTTACGTACTGTGGTAGGGACACAGGATGCAAACCAAAGTCCTGTTCCATCCTGATGATAGTGGAATTCTTCCAGGATAGGGTCAAAGATCACCCTCAGTGGATAAGCTTTAGCTCTAGGTAATAATAGCAGCATCTTTTCTCTAGTGTTGCATACTGGATTATTATGGATACATCTACTCAGCGAAAAAGACTCACGGCAGCAAGTCTCAGAGCCGAGATCAACTGACTTGAGCTTCCATGACTCATCTTGTGGGCCTAAAAATAACAGTGTAGACATTCTGGCTTGGACTGGTGCCTGGGCTCTGAAATCTGGCGATGAGGGAGAGTCTTGGAGCCCAGGCACTAGCCTGAGCATCTGCACTGCTATTTTTAGCCCCTCAGTGCGAGCCTGAAAAGCCCAACCCAGTTGACTGAGGTTCTGAGACTTGCTGCCATAGGGTTTTTTGGCTATGTAGATGTACCCTACGTTTTTCAGTGGGGCATAAGAAATGTCAGTTTGTCTCAAGAAAATTTTTCACTTCTGGCCCTGCAATTTAATGCAGAGTAGATTGTTCCCTATCTTCAAGCCAATGGATGGCTTATTTCTCAGTTCTGGCTGACGACAGAGGTGGCCTTTTTTGATAACCATCACCTATGCTAGGAGAAGGTGGGTAAATTGGCAGTTTGCTTGTTCTTTCTTTGTAGATAGGCTGATCTTGAGAACTGATCTCATTTTCAGATTCAAGATGAATTCAGAGTTCCATATGAACAAGAACTTTCTCCTCCCACCCTCTCCCCTAGTTTTAAATATCCAAAAACGCAGTTTAGTATTTTAATGTCCTTACTACAATATCTACTGAAATAAGGAGCCTTTGGTCCTTGGGTGATGTTAGTTTTTACAAGCGGCCTAGGACAGGAAAAAGCCATCTCCTTTTTGTTTAGCACACGGCTTGTATTACTGAAGCATACAAATCAGTCAGTTTGACTTCTTTCTCTGGGCTGACTCTGCCACAGGGATTTCATTTTCACAGGCAGAAATTGAGCTGGTATCTATCTTTAGTATTTGTAGGCTTGGCAGAATTCAGTGTTAAGGGATACATGATGGTCAACATCATTTCAGCTGACACGCTGGAAGAGAAGAAAAAATGTGTCTGTCACTAACAGTCAGTGGGAATGCAGCCTCCTCTGCTTGCACCTGTGGGTAGCGGGGGACGCTCGTCCTGCAGCAGTGCAGGGAGCCCTCATGGACCCACTCCCTCACTCCCATGACAGTGGAGAGGCAGAGGACTTCCTGTGCTGCCACAGGGCTGGTGACACCCAGTCCCTGGAGACACAAGGTGCTGTGTGGAGGCTGCAGTCCTGGCAGGGCAGAGCAGAGATCCCTGGCCAGACCCGCAAGGAAGAGTATGAATCTTCTGCCACAGAGAAGGCCACCCTGCTAGTGAATGGCTCTGTCACAAACAGGAGTCACTCAGCAGTAGGTTAGCGTCTCCCATGGCAGGGGACTTGTAGTCCTTCTTGCAGCCCTGGCTGGGGGTCTGCTGCTCTGCCCCACCAGGATCGCAGCTCTCCACTCGCCTTACACCTGCAGGGCTGGGTGTCACTGGCCCTGTGGCTGTGCAGGCAGCCCTGTGCAGCTCCTCTGTCACAACCCTGCTCGCTCGCTCACTCACTCATCCATGAGCATGGGAGCCATCCCTGGGCAGGTACTGTTCAGCAGCAGCCCATGGCTGGCGACTTGTTCTCCTCCTTGCAGTCCTGGCCTGGGCCAGAGCCTCAGCTTCCCCCACACCTTGTGCCTTGGGCCCCTCAGCCTCCTTTATCAGGGCTGTGCTAACCATAACCCCAACCCCCCTCAGTTTCCCACAGCTGTAAAAATAAAAACAGCTACAAATAGAAAAACAATATTAAAAATAAAAATATATAAACATAAAAAAAGATATTCAGCTACATTAGAAAAAATAAAGATCAAATTGTCATTCCTAACTATTTGACAGGCAGCCACTTGAACACATTCTGTACACATCTTTCTGAAGTACTACAAAATAATTGCCAGTGCATCTTCAAATGCTGCCAGTAAAGACTGTCCCAGGTTTAGTGGAGTGAGGAATGATGAATTAATTCAAGCGTGTCGTCATGAGCCCATCTTGCCATTTTAAAATTCTGCTTCACAGAGCCTGTTAGTCCCGGACTTGGGAACCTAGAGCAGAAAGAATAATATAATTGGCGTTCCTACCACAGGGTCCTGTAGTCTGTTGTGAAGTTTGGACCTGTCAGTTATTGTATAAGTGTTTAGTTCTTCGAGTGATAGTTCTTATTATATTCCTCCGAGGATTTGCATATGCGCACCATGCGTCTGGAGCCATGAGATTTTGAAAGTAGTAGAGTTCATTGGTCTGCACATTTGCCCTTGGCTCACCTCATGGTTTTGCCCGAAGTGATAAAGGGCGTGCACACCAACTGTGCATCCAGTTCCTTCTCTCCGCCGCGTGATAAGGGTCAGAATGATTAGTATACTCTTGTGTGTGACGCACTTTAAAAAGATAGTTGTACAGAATTAATTTTACAGTACTTTATTGTTTTTACAGTTTATATAGTAGTTTTGGTAGTTTAGTAGTTTTAGGAATAGGATTGGGACTCTTCTGGGGGAATTTTGTTTCAGTGCGTGGTGTGACGGGGTCAGGCCGGACGGCTATGAAAAAGTACTGGAAGGCATGTATATTAGCCCCAGGCTCAAAAAAGCCCTATTCCCTGGGTAATTCAGCTAGGGCTGATTAGGCAATTAGGCCACCTGGGGCTGCTTAACTAATTAGACCACCTGGGGCAGTTTAGGCAATTAAGACACCTGGGGCCAATTAAGGAGCCCCGCCCCAAACACTTAAAAGCCTGCAGGGGCAGGTAGGCAGTGTGGGTTGTGGAGTTTGGAGAGAGGAGGTGTGGAGGACGGATGTTGGAGTTATAGTTATAGTTTGGGAGTCACAGTTACAGTTTATAGCCTTGGAGGTTTGCAGCTCGAAAGCCTGCAGTTGGAGTTAGCGGCTTGGAGCTGGCAGGCTGCTGCCTGCAGCCTACAGAGGCTTATAGTTTTCACTGTTACTACTGTAACGCCGGAGGGCGGGACACCTGGCTGGGGAAGCAGGAAGCGGACCCCGGACTACCCCAAAGGGAAGGTAGCAATACTCAGGGGCAGAGTGGGCCCCGGCCCCTCCCTCAACCCTTCCCCAGCTGTACCACCGGCCAGGCCGGGAAAGCGCAAGACCCACGAGGGCGAAATATCTCACCCACCCACCCCCTACCCTGTTACAGTTGGTACTGGACTATGCCGAAGACCCCAGGCTTTAAAATTTACTCCTGCTGCCAGTGGTGTACAATCAGTGGTGCCTCTACTGCTTGGGAGAAGCCGATATTTCATCCAGATGCAGCATCTGCCAGTCTTTCTCAATATGTACTGAAGAAGACCATACTCATTGCCTCTAGAAGCATCTCTTGCAAGTTGCCATGAAACCTTATTTGGACCCATGCTTGGCAGCCCCTCTGTACATTGGCCTGAAGCAGCCACGGGTGCGCCTCCAGTAACGGATTCTCAGTCCAGCACTGGCAGTATCAACGCTATGGACCCTGAGCCAGGGCCTATGTGGGAGGCAAGGAAGCATGCACACAAACATGGCACGAAGTCTTCCTTTAGCCCCAAGGAGAGGCTCCTTTCACAAGTTCCAGTTATGGGGAGGCAGCAGAGTCTAGTGCACAGGCACGAAAAGATAGCACAGAAAACAACAGATCATCAGTCCTGGGTACTGACCCGCATGCACGAACAACATCAGCATCCCACCAAGCTCAAAAGCTGTCTGCTCAGGAAAGATCATTGTTCCTATACCAGTTCTGGGCACTGAGAGAGTACCCTTAATTCCAGGGAGGTTGGGAAAAGTGCCAGAACCTCAGGAAGTGTTTGCTTTGGGAGAGCCGAGGTCTCCGTGACATCTGGGACCATCTACTTCCAGGGAGACTTTATCTCTTGCGCAGGGCACCCTTCATCCCTGCTCTAGCGGCGTACACGTTTCCACCAGTATCGCCAGTGGATTCCAAAATTGCTGACTAGATTCCAAAATTACGTATTAAGGTAACGCAATACACCAAAATCCCCCTCAGTGCAAATACACACATTAAAGTAACCAATATTGTAATACCATACAATAGGAATAACAGCCTGAAATGATTACATTTCACATGAGAGGATCAATCTCATTGGGGATGCTGACAGCAAGCAAGTTCTTATTTATAAATTAACACAATATACAACACAAACATACATACACAAACATCTAGCTTTATTAACCCAGGCTTACACATTCATATATTCTATTTGTTTATATAAGAATTATTATTCTTTCTTCTTTTCAGTTTTCCTTCCCTCTGACTCATCAACAGGTCCTTCTGCTCTGACACGAAGAAGACTGCTACCATTGCTGTTTCGTTTCTTTTGTGATTTCTCAGCTTGTCTTTTCTTGGTGTTTTCCGCAATTTCAGCTCTTTCAATTCTTTTCAATGACTCTTCCACTCTCCACTCACTCTGGCACCTTCCACGCATGCTGACTAAAGCCTGTCAGCTCTCTGTCTTATATACAGATTTTGACCTTTTCTGATTGGTTGCTTTTTCAATCCTAGCAATTAGCATATCCATTCACCAGTCAGCTTTAAGCTCTCCTTATTGGTCTTTTGTTATGGACCAATCACTGTCACTAAACTCATCTGTAAAACAAACTGAACTTGTTCACTAGAACCCGTAAAACCATGAACAATTACATATTTATGTACACCTTAACATTATGATTCAATGTTACCACTCTAATCTTGCCAATTAGAACAAGTTAAAGTCTTGATCTTTTCCCTTGCTTCAGCTGGTGGTGACAGAACAGTGTCCTTGGTTCTGCATTTCTTTCACAGAATAGGGCAGCTAAAAAATCTCTTGTATCAGCATAGTATTCAGTCTTTCTGTCGTGGCCAGGACTTGCCTATCCCTCCTTGGGACACGGCCTTGTGCACATATGCCACTGAGTTCAATTGCCTCCACCTTCACTGCCTCCAGACGTGGCTCCAGAAAGTTTACTCACCCCCAGCCCTTATGGACCTTCTGCTGAGGGCAGTATTCTCTTCTCTCCTGTGGTGGATGGACCTACGGTGGGTTTGCCTTGGAGTCCCCTTTCTCCCCTCTTCCCAGTCAGGATGATGGGAAGTGCATGTGGGAGACCACATGACACAGGGAACATGGACTTCTCCAGAATCCAGGATGCACATCAACATTCTGGAACATGTTAAGGGAGGTGTGCCAAGCATTTCTTCCATCCATCCAGTTTCATCATGTTCTTATCGTGTCAGACAACTCCACATTGTTGACTACATCATTAAACAGGTACAACATCCACTGCTCCATGTACAGAGGCAGTCAACCTCTGGAATTGGTGCATTACCTGCTAGATCCTATTATCTGTGGCCTATCTCTCAGGGACACAGAATGTGACTGCTACTGACACAGCAAAATGGTAGTATCAGACATCCCAGTCCGCAGACGTGTCACGTCAGAGCATGATATTTGAACGGTATCTTCTCTAGAATGGGTGTGTTCATCCAACGTGGAAAACATCCTCTTGAGCAGCAGGAAAGAGTCCACTAGGTGTTCCTGCCAGGCCAAATGAAAACACTTTATTTCGTGGGCCCAATAGAAGAGTTTCACCAGAAGCAGTGGAAAGTTCCCTTCTTTTAGACTACCATTTGTCCATGAAGGCATTGGTTTTCTCCCTCAACTCTCTCAGGATACACCTAGCAACAGTTAGTGCCTTCCACTCTCCTCCATGGAAGGATTTTCTCTCTTCACATACCCACTGACTGCTAGGTTTTGAAAAGGCCTCATCAGAACCTTCACACCTGTACAATTCATTGCACCCTAGTGGGACCTCAGCCTAGTTCTCTCTTCACTAATGACAGTGCCATTTGAATTGCTAGCTTCGTGGCCCATGTCCCTCCTCTCGAGGAAACTTGCCTTCCTTGTGGCTATCACTTTGGTCAGAAGGGTAGGTGAATTTGGGGCTATGGTGACAGGACCCCCCTTTCACCACTTG
This sequence comes from Mesoclemmys tuberculata, assembly GCA_007922155.1. NCBI lineage: Eukaryota > Metazoa > Chordata > Testudines > Chelidae > Mesoclemmys > Mesoclemmys tuberculata. Next base: position 12,659,539 of record ML675621.1, read on the forward strand.
CCATAAAGATAGTCTTCTTGCACCTGCATTAGAAGTGTCTTCCAAAGGTCGTTTCCCAGGTTCATTTTAATCAACCTACTCACTTAGCTGCTTTCTTTCCAAAGTCTCATGCCTTGAAAGAGGAACGATGACTCTACTCCCTCGATGTCCATTGGCCTTTTACCTGCAGAGCACAAAACCAATCAGGAAATCTCCTAGACTGTTGCAATAGTTGAGTTAAAGGTCAGATATTCCCCACACAGAGACTCTCCAAGTGGATTTTGGGGTGCATTACACTCTGCTGTCAGTTATTGCGACTGCCTCAAGCCTCTGGGGTACTGGCTCATTCCACAAGAACCCAGGCTTCTACCATGGGATCTTTCCACAATGTGCCGCTCTGGGACGTATGTGGAGCAGCCATGTGGAGTTCAGTAGTACATACCTTTGCTATGTGTTACTCCTTGGTGCAGGAGTCGGCGGCAGTTGCCTCCTTCAGCACAGCTGTCCTTCGCTTAACCATTCCATCTTCATCCTTGCACCATCCTCTGACTTAGGTACTGCTTGTTAATCACCCTCAGTGGAATAGAGTAGGGACCATCACTTGAAGAAGAGGAGGTTACTTACTTGTAACTAGAGGTTTCTTGAGATGTGTGGTCCCTATCTGTATTCCACTTCTCGCCCTCCTTCCCCTCTACTGTGGATCTGTTGGATTTGTGCTGGAGAAGAAACTGGAGATACGGTTGGTTCACCCCCGCCCTTTATTACCTCGGATGAAACCATGAGGCAAGGCAAGAATGCATGCATAGACCAACAGATACAATGGCTTTCAGAATCTCCAGCTCCAGATGCATGGTGCGCATGCGTAAACGCTCAGTAGAATGCCATTAGGGACCATCCATCTCGAAGAGCCTCCAGTTACAGGTAAGTAACCACCTCTTACGGAGTGGCGGTTTCCATGTTTGTAGCTAGTGCTCAGTTTGTTTCTTGGGGAATCTGGAGCAGGTTGCTCTTCAGAAACCAGAACTCCAACAGCAGAACAGTCAACTCGTATGTCTGGAGTGGGAAGTCAGGTGCAGCCAGTTAATCCTAGATTGGTTGAGCCCTTTGCAGAAACTCAATTTATAGGACAAATTACCGTTCTGTAGACATGCCTTCTCGGCTTTATAGTTTTGTGTTTATTGTGGCCTCAGAAAAAAAGAGAGAGAGAAGCAACTAGCTGCTTCATTTTTTGAGCACTCTGTTTACTATTGAAGGCGAGCGATATCCTGGTAGTATTAACTTGATCATCTCATTATCTTTATTCAGTGTTTGATAACGTCATTGTTATTTTATTTACCAAATATTTGCAGATCCAGAGGTTCCATTAAACTTGGTGTTTCTGAGGCAACCTTCTTCACTTACCAAAGTTACTGGACAAAGTGCAGTTTTCCCATGTGTCACGGCAGGATTTCCAACCCCGGTTATCAAGTGGATGAGAAACGAAGAAGAACTTACTACAGAAGGGTGAGTAACGGCTAGTAAATGGAAGTGGACTTTCTCCTTACCTAAAATTAGTGACATAGGAATTATTATGCAAAGCCAGACTTACGGTTTTAGATCTAAGTCTGCTCAGCTTCTGCTTAATTTTAAAGCAACACAGTAGACTCTGCTGTTGTGATGTGGTGAGGGTAGTGACGAGCCTTGCGCCGTGTAGGGTGTACAGACGGAGTCAGTTAGTCCAGGGAACTGGTAAAACATTGGAGTGTCTATGAGTAGATCTAAACCACAAGAGTGTAAGTGTGATGCCACATGATCACATTTGTTTTTTCGGTATGATTTAAACAATAGAAAATTGTGCACAATAGAGCTGTTAAAAGAATGTTATTAAAGTTGCAAAGTCAAACATGCAAAAGTTAGGAAATGCTAGAATTAAGGTTGCCTTTGCAACCTAAATGGGCTCCCTTCTGCATATGCATTATGATATTCTTTAATTATATGATTAAATTCTGTTTTTCCTCAAGACCCATGCCTCATTCAGTGCACAGAAAGGACAGTAATGAGCAGCTATTCAGTATTTTTTTCTCCTTATTGTTCACTGTTTAGTCCTGTGCCTTATTTACTCCATACTATTCAAACCCTGCTTTGAAGATGGTTATTAATTTCCTCATGGGTTTTTCCATGGTGCTCATCTTTATATTATCTGATTGGTTCACAAGCATTAATTTATTTTCAACATACCTCTGTGGGATTAGGTGGTAATATCCCCACTTTACAGATGACGAACTGAGTCACAGGGATCAAGATTGAAAGTATCCACTAATTTTGAGACACCTAGGACTTGATTTTTCAGAATACATAGCATTATATAGCATTTCATATGTTCAAAACAGCTCTCATTGACATCAGTTGCAGATCTAAGTGCTCAGCCCTTCACCAGTTCAAATCCCAGGGTGTCAAGCTGATCACCCGGAAACATAGGAGCATACAATTAATGAACACACTTGAAAGATGGGTTTAAGCAACTTGCTTGGCACTCTGTGGCAGAGGTAGGGATAGAATCCAGTTCTCCATGGCAGAATTCAACTGCCTTACCCGTGAAATCATCCTTTCTCTTCCTTAATCTCCTGCCTCAGTCACCACATACCTTACAACTTCTGCATCAGATGCAACCAAGATCATACAGACAAGTCTCCTTCACTGTACAACCTTGATTCATTAATTCAGGACTGAGTATTGCTCATATTTTTCAAGATGTAAAGGCCAGTTATCTAGAATATAAGTGGCTGTGTGGGTCTTTTTAGGCCAGCCTTCTAGGGCAGGGGTCAGCAACCCGCGGCTCCCGAGCTGCATGCGGCTCTTCAGCTGTGGTAAGCCATGGCTCCGGAACGCGGCTCCCCTAGTGACTAGGGGACCAGAGCAAAAATTCTTCCCCTATTGCAGGCATGTCCAAAGTATGGCCTGCGGGCCATATACGGCCCTTCATGCTTTTTAATCCGGCCCGCTGCTGTGAGCCCCACTCTCCAGCTCCGCCGCCAAAATTGACAAGGGCGAGTCAATTTCAGGGCGGAGAGTGGTCTGAAGTGCTGGCTGCTGGGGTACAGTGTGTTGGGTGCTATGTACATAAATGTGTATTTAATACACTCCATTCATCTGATCCTTGCCCGGCCCCTCTGTCAAATTTTAGAACGCATTGTGGCCCGTGAGTCAAAAAGTTTGCCCACCCCTGTTCTAGGGTATGTCTAAGCTGCAAACAAACACCTGCAGCCCAAGCTCTGTGAGCCTGAGTCAGCTGACACGGGTCAGCTGCTTGTGTTTTATTGTGGTGTAGACATACCCCCAGTGACTTGATAGCCCCAGTTGCCTCCATACACTTTTGTGAGCTAATGGTTACTACATCAGTGGACATCTAGACTCAGAGAAAATAAACTGATAGTTAAGAGGAATATTTCTTTTTCCTTTAAAGCTTAAAGTAAATGTTCAGCTCTACAAAAGAGAGAGAATAAATAAGGGGTTGGGCCCTAAAAGCCTTTTTTATTTTTAAACATATTATACTACGAAGTGTCTTTGGTCAGCTAGTGGATGAGAGGTATTTTGCTGTTGCTGGCTAAAATTGATGCCAAGTTTGGTTTAAGTTTGGTCTAACTTTTTCCTTAGAGGAGTGTGTGTTAATATAAAAGTTTACTTTGAGGGGTGATAAAGAGGAAAATTTGATTTGCCTCACTCTGCAAAAATGAGTTTTTGATTTGTTTATCACAGAACACAGATCTCCTTCGAGTGATGGTCCTTGTGTGTCTTCCACTGTGAGTGCACATATGCTTCATGTGCCTGAGATCAGAAAACTTTTATTAGCAGTGTCTTTTGATTAACACCTGTGTCTGGCGCTTTCTTGTACTCTGAATCAAGGGCATAAGTGGTGACATTGATAGTCTGCTTCTCTGGTTCCTTTTTGGTGCTTATGGTCTGAGATGGAACCCCTCAGTGTCTGTAGTTTTGCTAACTGTTCCTGCTTCTATTCAAGCTTTTTGCTATAAATAGTTTACTGTTGGATTGTTGGTTTTTATGAATTTAGGAGGTCATTAGTGTAAATAGTGTTTCAGGGTTCAGGGTTCCCTCTCCATCACTCAGTATGCACTGTTTGGGGTTCTTAATATTCCTAAAATCTCCAGATTCAAATCCTGCATGGTCTGTGCCTGGGTCTTCCTGGTGAGTGATTCTCATGACTTGTGGTTATTTTCAATTGGAGAATCTCACATTCTCTCCAAGTGCAATATCAGCCACTTGTTTTCACCATGAACCCAGCAATCGTGACTTCTGGCTCCAAAGACTCCTAATGAAGTCAGCGATGAGGCCCAGGTTGCCCCCAGGTAATCTGTCCCCACAAGATGCTCCCTAGTTCTGGTCTGGCAGAGACCAGGCATTAGGACACTAGCAGGTCCTAATGGGAAAAGGGTAAGGCCAAACAGCCCCATAAGAAACAGAAAAAATTCCTTCCCTCCACCTTCCTAATCAGATGAGTCCACGCTGCAGTATGCGTGTGTCAGGAGCTTGCATGGTGTATGGGTCTGAACTGCTGATACCAAAGCCCAAGAGTACCCCAAAACTGCCAACTGCAGGAGGAGCAGGAATGACTCCGGCACCAGCAAGAGAGACAACGGAAGAACTGTTTGCTGCATCGACAGTACCACAGCACAGTGGGAAGAAGGACTTGGAGATTCAGACATTCACTGTCTGACTGAAATAGGCATGGTTGGCTCTACCAAAAGGCAGAAGCCCCTCCTGAAACCTGAGAGATTCAGGTACATTGTCGTGGATGACTTGGCCTTTATTTTGATCCAGAGTCACTGATAGTTGTGGAACCAAAGGTCTCTAAGGAGATACCCACAGCACTGGTGCACCATGCACTGGTACCGAGGTATCACAAAGTGCATGGCACCATTGTCTCCGCTGGTGCAATCTGAAGAATCCTACTCGGCTGGTGAGCTGGAGGCTGCGATAGTGGCTCCTCTGCCTGCTGTGAGGCATGACATGAGCTCCGACAGAGTTCGAGTCTCTGGGCACCCCCATGCTCCTGGAGAGCATACAACTAGGTTCAGGACCAGCAGTACCCTTATCCTTATGATCCCACTCACTGGCACTTTTGGGGTTCTTGGGATCCTTACTTCAGACATCTCAATTTCAGAGGATCTGAGTGGGAGTGCAGACAAAGATCAGTGTAGAGAGGAGCTGCAGCCCTCTCAGCAGAACTATGAAGGGGATGACCAACCCAAAAAGACAAAACCATTTAGTCCTCCTGCAGCAATTTCATCCTCATCACCTGATCAGGAGGCGGCATTGGCTTTGCCATTGTCACCAATGACTACAAACAGTTTCAGGACCTCTGGTTTCTCCTGGAGGAGATCCAGGCCTCACTCACAAGTTCTTGAATATCTTTCAGATTCCTGGAACAAGAAAGGTGGTGCTTCAGATCAAGAAAACTATATTGGAGCCAGCCAAGATGGTCTGACATACCCTAGCAACTTGTGCCCTCTTCCCAAAAAGACCAAGAAAAAGTACTTTGTACCATGAAAAGGCCAGGATGTTTGTTTTCTTACCCCACCTGTGATGATTCAGGCTATTACTAAATGCGAAAGACTCCACCAGTCTGGGTCTACTCCTTTATACAAGGATGCCAAAAGACTGGATCTCTTTGCAAGGAGGTGTTTCTCTTCCACCAGAATACAATTTCACATACAAATGATCAGGCTTTGAATTCTAAATATAATTTTAATATAATGAACTGGGTGAGTTGACAAATAAACTTCCACAAGACCTCAGTCCTCTATTTCAGGCCATTATTGACATAGACTGATTGCCAGGTCGTCCTTCCAGTCTTTGGGGTTGATGCTGCGGATATAGTTTCCTGCTCCATCATGTCTTTGGTCATCAAAGAATCATAGAACATTAGGGTTGACAGGGACCTTAGGAGGACATCTAGTCCAACCTGCTGCTCAAAGCAAGACCCACCCCCAAATAAATCATCCCAGTCAGGGCTTTGTCAAGACAGGCCTTAAAAACACATAAGGATGGAGATTCCATCCCTCCCTAGGTAACCCCTTCCAGTGCTTCACCACCCTCCTAGTGAAAAAGGTTTTCCTAACATCCAATCTAGATCTCCTCCATTGCAATTTGAGACCATTGCTCCTTGTTCTGTCATCTGCCACCACTGAGAACAGCATAAGTTCATCCTCTTTGGGGCCCCCTTCAGATAATTGAAAGTTGTTATTAAATTCCCCCTAACTCTTCTCTTCTGGAGTCTAAATAAGACTAGTTTGCTCAGCCTCTCCTCATAAATCATGTGTCCCAGCCCCTAATCATTTTTGTTGCCCTCCGCTGGGCTCTCTCCAATTTGTCCACATTCTTTCAGTAGGGGGGGGCCAAAACTGGACATACTACTCCAGGTGTGGCCTAACCAGTGCTAAATAGAGGGAAATAATCACTTCCCTCAATCTGCTGGCAATGCTTCTACTAATGCAGCCTGGTTTGCTGTTAGCCGCCTTGTCAACAAGGCCACACTTATGACTCATATCCAGCTTCTTGTCCACTGTAATTCCCAGGTCCTTTTCTGCAGGACTCTGCACTTGTCCTTGTTGAATCTCATCAGATTTCTTTTGGCCCAATCCTCCAATTTGTCTAGGTCACTCTGTATCTTATCTCTGCCCTCCAGCATATCTACCACTCCCCCCAGGTTAGTGTCATCCGCTAACTTGCTGAGGATTCAATCCCCCCATCATGCAGATCATGAATGAAGCTGTTGAACAAAACTGGCCCCAGGACCTGACCCTTGGGGCCCTCTGCTTGATATCAGCTGCCAACTAGACATCGAGCCATTGATCACTACCCATTGAGCCTGATGATCCAGCCAGCTTTCTATGCACCTTATAGTCCATTCATCCAGCCATACTTCTTCAACTTGTTGGCAAGAATACTGGAGGAGACCATCTCAAAAGCTTTGCTAAAGTCAAAGTATATCACATCCACCGCTTTTTCCACATTTACAGAGCAAGTCATTTCATGCTTCAAAATGGATTCCTTCAGGACCTGCTCCATGATTTTTCTTGGGACTGAGGTAAGGTTGGCTGGTCTGTAGTTACCCAGATCATCCTTCTTCCTATTTTAAAGATGGGCCTATGTCTACCTTTTTCCAGTCGACTGGGACTCCCCATATTGCCAGGAGTTTTCTAAGATAATGGCCAATGGCTCTGCAATTGCATTATCCAACTCCCTCAGCTCCTTCAGGTGCCTTGCATCTGGACTCATGGACTAGTGCATGTCCAGCTTTTCTAAATAGTCCTGAACCTGTTCATTCACCACTGAGGGCTGCTCACCTCCTCCCCATACTGTGCTGTCCAGTGCAGTAGCGTGGGAGCTGACTTTGTCTGTGAAGACAAAGGCAAAATAAGCATTGAGTACTTAGCTTTTCCCTCATCATCTGTCTCTAAGTTGCCTCCCCTATTCAGTAAGGTGCCCACATTTTCCCTGACCACCTTCTTTTTGCTAACATACCTGTAGAAACCCTTCTCGTTACGCTTCATGTTCCTTGCTAGCTATAACTCCAGTTGTGCTTTGGCCTTCCTGATTTCACCCCTGCATGCTCAAGCTATATCTTTAGACTCCTCCCTAGTCATATGTCTAAGCTTCTACTTCTTGTAATCTTCATTTTTGTTTTAGCTCACCAAAGATTTCTCTGTTAAGCTAGGTTGGTACCCTGCCAAATTTGCTATTTTTTCTGCACATCAGGATGGTTTGTTCCTGCACCTTCAATAAGGTTTCTTTAAAATACAGCCTGCTCTCCTGGACTTCTTTCCCCCTCATATTAGTCTCGCTGGGGATCCTGCCCATCAGTTCCCTGAGAGAGTCAAAGTCTGCTTTTCTGAAGTCCAGGGTCCATATTCTGCTGTTCTCCTTTCTTCCTTTTGTCAGGATCCTGAACTCGACCATCTCATGGTCACTGCTATCCAGGTTGCCACCTACCTCTACTTCCCCTACTAACTCTTCCCTGTTTGTGAGCAACTGGTCAAGATCAGCACAGCCCCTAGTTGGTTGCTCCCGCACTTGCACCAGGAAGTTGTTCACAACGCTCAACAAAAGCTTCTTGGATTGTCAGTTCACTGCTGTATTGCTCTCCCAGGAGAGGTCAGGGTGATTGAGAACTAGGGCCTGTGATCTGGAAATTTCAATTAGTTGTCTGAAGAAAGCCTCGTCTTCCTAGTCTCGTGGTCTATAGCAGACTCCCACCATGCATCCTTGTTCCTCTCGCCTCTAAACTTAACCCAGAGATTCTCAACAGGCTTTTCTCCAGTTTCATACTGGAGCTCTGAACAATCATAGTGCTCTCTTACATACACTGCAACTTCTCCACCTTTTCTCCCCACCTGTCCTTTCTGAACAGTTTATACTCATCCATGACAGTGCTCCAGTCATGTGAGTTACCCCACAAGTCTCTTTTATTCCAATCACATCATAGTTTCTTGACAGTGCCAGGATTTCCTATTCTACCTGCTTGTTTCCCAGGCTTCTTGCATTCCTGTACAGGCACTGAGGATAACTAGCCAATTGTCCTACTTTCTCAGTATGAATCAGGAGGCCTCCCCTGATGCACCCCCCTCCTTGTGCTTCCTCACGATAGCTCACTTCCCCACTTATCTCCAGGCATAGGTCTCTGTCTCCTGGTGAACCTAGTTTAAAATCCTCCTCACTAGATTAGCCAGCCTGTCTGTGAAGACGCTCTTCCCTCTCTTTGTTAGGTGGATTCCATATCTTCCTAGCAGTGCTCTTTGGAATGACATGCCATGGTTGAAGAATCCAAAGCCCTCTCTCTGAAACCACCTGCATAACTATGCATTTACTTCCACAATTCGTTGGTCCCTACCTTTTCTTCAATAGGGAGGATGTACGAGAACACCACTTGAACCTCAAACTCCTTTAACTTTCTTTTCAGAGCAATATTGTCTTCAGTGGTCTGCTCAAGCTCATTCTTATCGGTATCATTGGTGCTTATGTGGACAAGTAGGAAGGAGAAGTGGTCCGAGGCCTTGATGAGTGTCAGCAGACTCTCTGTCACATCCTGAATTCTAGCTCCAGGCAAGCAGCACGCTTCTTGAGTTTCCCAGCCTGGATGGCAGGTGGTCTTTGTGGCATCAGTCTTCTGGTTTCAAAAGAAGGTTCAAGCTACTGTGGAGGGACCTCCATTTTGAGAGCAAAAATCTGTTTAGTGAGATTAAGGACTCTCATGCAACCATCTGCTCTTTGGGTTTTTGCAACACAGCACCTCAGAGAAGGTACACCAGACTGCCACTGTACAAACAGAGCATATGACTCCTAGGAAACGTCAAAGGGTATAGCATGGCAGACAAAATGCTCTGCCATTGTTCTCTTTCCCAGTCTCGGCCTCCCATCAAGTGACCATGTTAATGGAACCTTTGAGGACCACCAGCCAGTCTCCACCCTCTCCAATACCCCTTTCAGTGGCAGCATGGCCCATTTCTTTCAGGCCTGGCATCATATCACATCAGACAGATGGGTCATTGAGGCCAACTCTTCTGGCTACTCAATAGAATTTCTTACAGTTCCTCTTCAGAGACCTCTCTCTCTCGAATTCTCAGACAGGAAGTAGACTGATCCAGCAAGGAGCTATAAGATCTGTCTCATGATCACAGAGGAAGGGTTTTTTTTATCAATCTATTTCATTGTCCCCATGAAGGGAGGCTGGAGAGACCCACTTTGGATCTCGCACAACTGAATGTCTTTATATGCCATTCAGGATGACCAGGCTGGCCTCTCTAGTCCCCTCCCTAAGTGTAGGTGACTAATTTGCGTCTCTTGATTTGAAGGGTGCTGATTTCTATATAGTCTTTTATCCCGTGCACAGGTGATTCATGTGCTTCACAGTGAGCCTAAATCATTATCAGTACAAAGTTCTTCCTTTCAGTCTCTCAACGGCCCTTAGTTTTTTGCTGTCGTACCGGCGTCCCTGTGTCATCAGGGCATCCCATTCCTTCCGTACCTTGATGACTGGCTGCTCATAGGCTGGTCATGCCAGGAGGTACAATTTACAGTCCTCTCCCTCCGCAGCCTTCTTCAGTCTTTAGGACTTCAAGTAAACCTAGAAAAGTCCATCTTAGTTGCAATGCAAATTATAAAATTTATTGGAGAAACTCTGAACTCTTATTTCAGCCAGAGCATACTTACCTGAAGACAGAGTCTGTGCAACAAGAGACCTCATAGCTCAGCTTCAGATGAGCCCTTACAGGTTAATTTGATCTTGTCTGATCCTTCTAGACCACATGGCCTCTCTTCACAAAGCTCCCTCTCCAGTGCCTCCAGGCTTTCCTTGTTCACCTCCTAGCTGGTTTCTCAACTCTGAATGAATCAGTCATTGAATTGAACTAACTGAATAACCCAAAATAAAGCAAATGTTCTCTATATATGCAGACTTGAAAGCTAGTTTAACGCTTCAGCAAACTCTGGTTCCAGTGGCTTAGCTAGTGACTTCACCTGTTCAGTGGTTTGCCTTTACTTAAAACTTTGGCAGCATACATGTACTGCCTGAATATTTTGTAGTTTAATTTAATTTAATTCATTTTAAAGATTATACTAAGTGTAGGCTTGAATATAGTTTGTCATAATTTCAAATGTAATCTCTTATATAGATTTATTTGTAAAGAAAAAAGTATTTAACATTAAAAAAATCCACTTTAAATAAAATCTGATTTTATTTTTTTTAAATCTATTTTATTCACTGTGCTACTGAGCCACTCAGAGCTATTGATAAGTTCTAAAATATCTTGTTTTTGCTAACTAAAATACTTCTCTGTGATGACCATGCACACAAACATGAACTTGCTAATTAAGGTCTGGATGGATTTTTTATGTATGTTGAGACTTCTTTTAAAAGAAATGTTAAAGATCATGTTTTGAAAAAAGGAATGAGCAGAGATTGGGATCTGGTCGACAAGTAGTGGACATGAAGTATTTGGGAGAGGGGATCTCCTTCCTGTGAACCCTGTTGTAAGGTGTATGGAACATCCTATATTGGTGGTATCTGATTGGTCTGATTTCTAGTAAAAGACCTGATAGTTTCAGTAATGAAAGATAATAAAGTAAAGCTGAAGGCACTTAGGAAAAGTTGAAGACAGAAAAGAAAGCTGCTTTACTTAATCATTCTGTAAGGTTAGCTTTTAAGCGTACTCCTTTCTTACCACTAGATTCATTGCTTTATTTGATAATATAAGCATTTTATATTCTGTTTTTAACTGTAGCAAATCACTCGTTATAGAATTAAAGAAATTGTTCTCTCAAGATAGATGTTCAATTGGAATCTATATTATTAAGAAACCATATTCTTAGCAATTCAGAGAACTGCATCTTCTGGAAAGAATATTTATATTGTGAGCCTAATGTAGTGAATGTAGTTAGTTTGATGGAATGTTTGTCAAAGATTTCAACAGGATTTAAAGTAATGAAATGTCATATTTCAGTATAAGTAAATTTTAATGGTGTCAGTCTTTGCAGGTTTAAACAATTTCATGGAATTATTATTTGAAGCAAAGCTATGTGATGCACATAGTAAATTGTGAAATTAACTCCCCATGATAAAGTATTTCCTAAACTAATTCCTCTCAGTACCTCCACTGAACTATTATTTTAAAAATCCTAGCTAACTTATCAGAGGGTAAGATTCTAAGCACATTTGTTACCCGAACATGTAGTGACATTACTGTGAGATTTACCAGTCACTGTCTGCATGAAGGTATATGTGCAACACTGCCTCATAGATTCATCAATGAGTGATGCAAGTCATTCTTTTAGCCCCACTCCCGCCGATCCATGGTGGGGAAGAAGTTGAAGGACTGAAGGGGTTGAGGGTGCAGTGGGGGAAAATCTAGGGGTCTGGTGGCCTGAAAGGTCGTGTGTCAGCAGGAGTTGCCTGGCTGTGGCGGAGAGGTACATTGGGGGGCTCAGACGGGAAGGCAAGATGAGGTGTGGAAGATGGGATATTGCGCAGCTGTGAGGCAGAGCTACATGGGGAGCCAGTACTTGCTGGAGGATGTGAAACAGCCCATCCCTCCTGGCTCCTGTCTTGGGGGCATTGAATGGGCTCAGCTTCCTGCTCTGAGCGTTTCAACTTTTGAGGTCATCATTTTTGAGTGGCATTGTGACCTGGTACATGGAGTCACAATGTTACTCACTCAGATTTGCCCTGGCCAGGCCCCTGCCATCATGATGGAGGGGTGGCTGTGCTAGACCTGAGCACCAAAGTGCTCTCATACTCCAGATTGCAACTCCTGGATTGAGGAGCTGAGCCCAGCCAGCTCTAACCCTTTGACACATTCTGGTGAACTAATTTTGGGTCATGATTCATAGGTTGAGAAACCCTATTCTAAAGCTTGGACTTTTGTATTTAACTTTATGATCTATCATAGCTAGAGAGAGGTAGGAGGAAGCATTGGTCTTTCGTTTGAAAAACATGAAAGGAAATTCAACACTGTAAATTATAGTTAACTGAAAGCTGCCCTTTCAAGAGTAAGTGGCTAATTAAACAAATCTGTTAAAGAAATGTAACTGACTAATCCCATCACGTGCCAAAAGGCAAAGAATAATCCCATGTAAATGATTATCTAACAAAATATTAGCTATTAAGAAGATTATGCTCAAACTCTTCAGCACACTGAAGTTACAAAAGAATCTTGCTCAGTTGTCAAAGGGATGGATTATTTGCTTCGTGTGCACCCTGCCAGAACACATTTCTTAAAACAACACTGGCCTCTTAAATCCAGTTGCCCAGGCAAACTTAATTCTGCATCCTTATATGTTCAACCTGTGCAATGCGGCAGGGGTCCTGTGGAAAAATAGAAAATGGTCTTGTAACTAAAGAGTGTTTTGTTATGTGTATGCACAATCCAGCTTTTCCTAACTTTCCAGTGCTTGGCTTTGCAATCGAAACTTTGTTTTTGTACGTAATTTTCCATATGTTAGAGGGGTCTCTGGTGCCATATGTGAGATCTGGGGGTGAGTAGTTAGTCCAGCCATCATCCATCACTACTGCAACTGCTCTGACAAAACACACGTGTTTCCAGGACAGGGAACGGTGGTGGTGGTGATGGTTCTGCTGCTGCTACTTTGGCGTCTGCGTGAGGCCCAGTTATTATGTTGGCATGCTGCCAACACTCTCTTGAAGAACACAAGCAAGTGAGAGGAAATAGCCATTTTTAACAGTTTATAACTGTTAAACCAGAGTGGAATTTCAGAAGATAGCTTTCTAGTTTGTGGGCTCTCTCTCTGCAGGATTTTAAAATCCTGTTGCAAATAATATGGGTAGTGCTTCTGCAGAAAAGATCACAAGCATATTTTATAGTGGAAAGTGTTAGGCAAACAAAATGTAAGGGTTTCTACCAGCTTCTTCTATAATGTTTCTTCATCTATAGAAATATGATATTTAAATTCAGCACCTAGAAAATACATTCTTCTAGGAAGGTTCTATTCCATAAAAACATATTGTGTAACATGAAGTAGGAAAATTTTCTCTATTATTAAAAAACATTCTTTGGTCCATTTCCATCAGTGAGTATTTGAGTTTCAGAATGGCTACCACATACATAACTGCAAGCAGTCTTGCTGCTTAATGTGGTAATGTACCTTTTGGCAGATCTCTGAACTAAACCAGTGCTTGCTTTATATTTAGTTTTTTAATCTCTCAGAAAGCTAGTTTGGGCAAAAGCAGTTTCATCAAAGAAAAATAAGAGAAATGGGATATTGAGGAAAAAGAAGAGGGTGTTTTTCACAGGAATGGTATTTTTGTATTCAGCATATACCAGTTACCTAGCAGGATTTATTGATTGAGTGTTTAAATGATTCATGATAAAATGCCTATTTCAAAAGCCAGAATAGAAAAAGGTGTGCTGCTGCAGCACAGAACTGCAGTTCAAATCTAGCTTTTTGAAAAGGCATCCCTATATAACCTTTGTTCTCCTTCGAGTGATTGCTCATATGCATTCCAATATAGGTGAGTGCACACCACCGTGCACGGGTTCCCGGAAATATTTTCCCCCTTAGCAGACCCCATAGGGTCGGCTCAGACACCCCCTGGAGTACCGCACTCAGACCACGGCACATAAGGCACCGCCGACTCTATGGCCCCTCAGTTCCTTCTTTCCACCTGTGATGATTACTGGAAAGGCTCTTGCAAGTATCTTCCCCTCTGTTACTCGGGTGAGTTAGCTGTTAGCAGTTACGTGTTAGTGTTAGGGGTCGTTAATTAGATTAGATAGGAGCCCCTAAGGGCTCAGTGTTGCCGGGCGTGCCCAGGTCAGCTGGCTTCAAGCCTTGCACCACTTGTGGCAAGGCTTTCCCTGTGAGTGACCCTCATGATCGCTGTCTCAAGTGCCTGGGAGAGCAGCATCCGAGGGAGAAGTGTAAGATTTGTACGGCTTTGAAGCCCCGGACTCAGAAAGAGCGGGACATTAGGTTGAAAGCCAACCTGATGGAAGCGTTGCTCCGGCCAGTTTCTGAACCACCTCAATCTACATCAGCACTGAGCGTCGGGTTTTGTGGCCTGCCTTGTGCGGGAGGTCAGACTAGATGATCATATTGGTCCCTTCTGACCTATGAGTCTGAGTCTATGAGTCTCCTCGATACAGAGCGTCCCACCAGCACCGGAGCCATCTCGATGTCACCAACTTCTCCGGTGCCAAAGAAGAAGAGGTAGCAGAGCGCATTCACTCCCCCGTACTGTCGATGCTGGCGGGGTCGAGTTCAGAGGTGCACCAGCCATGGCCCGTCGAGCTTGCTCCGGCACCCGCATCTCTGTGCAGGGAGCCTCCCCTGACTCCCGGGAGTGGGGGAGTGCCCCTGAAGGTGCTGTCGACACCGGATGCTTCCCAGGCAGCAAGGGCCCTGATGGTCTTGCCCACGCTTCTGCCCCCTCAGCCGAGGAAGAGGGGGCCGGTATCCAGGGGCAAACCTGTGATGGGTCCCCCAGGAGGCTGGTTGAGACCCCTGCTAAGGGGAGAGTCTCCTGCCGGACAGTCACTGAGGGTAGAGTGTGGATGCTCCCCTCCAAGCTCCAAGACATCCTCGTTGAGTGAATCCTCCCCACGGTACCAAGGTCGGTCCCTGGTACTGGAGTTATCCCGTTCAAGGCAGCACTGCTTGAAGGCTGCCTTACGGCGCAGACAGCTCCAGCTCACAGTCCCCAGCACCGAGCCATTCCTCTAGGTGGCACCGGACCTGGTGATGGACACGGATCGTGGCACCGGCAGACTCCCTGGCATCACACTGAAAATGCCAGTCGTCGAAGTCAGGCCTGGCACCGCGCGGCTCCGACGGTGCCACTCCTGCTCCCCCAAGGGTAAATGCAACCAAAAGTCGTCAGTGCCGAGACGCTGATCATCGTCCAGCTCTTTGAAGCATGCTGCTTCACGTTGGCACCACTCGTGTCGGCACCTGTGTTCTTCGTCGTCCTTGAGATCATAGAGGGGCCTGTCCCTGGCACAGAGCAGCAAAGGCCGGAGATGGGGCCGAGATCACCGCTCCAAGGACTTGGGTTACCCGAAAAGTAGGGAGACTCAGGAGTCCTATCGATGATGCCAGGAGGCGCACCAGTTGGTACCAATGCCGGCACCGGGGTGGCCCCAGGGTCCCTGGCAATGGCCTTATTGGGGTCCATGGGGGGCCCAGATGGGACAGGGTACCATGTCGGTCCCATCGTCAGGTGCTCACTTGGTGCCTCCTGCACCAGACAAGGCGCGTGAGGGCCATTCTTTGGATGAGGACTCGGACCCAGGGGAGGGACCCTCAACGGGGCCCTGTGAGCATGGCGCGCACCCACAGTCATCCTCCTCTTTCCCTGACGAAGCACTTCCAGGGACCACAGAGCGCCCTTGAGAGACTTCAAGGCACACCAGGAGCTACTGAAAAGGGTGGCCTCCAACCTGAACCTGGAGGTCAAGGAGCTTTCAGAGGAGGAGGACCCTCTATTTGGTGCCTTTGGGTTGCAGGGTCCTTAAACTGGCAAAGGCCCTGTGGCAAACCCCTACCTCAGTAGCCTCCACATTCAGTGGCGCCGAGAAAAAGTACTATGTCACAGCTGAAGGGTTTGCATTCCTCTTCATTCACCCGGCCCCGTAAACTCTGGTGGTGGAGGTGGCCAACCAGTGGGACAGGCAGGGGTATCAGAGTGCCACCCCCAAGAACAAGGACAGTAAAAAACTAGACTTGTTCGGGAGAAAGGTTTACTCCACAGGGGCCTTATAGCTCCACATTGCTAACCACCAGGCCCTCTTAGGTAGCTATAACCTCAGCCTCTGGGGCTCTCTCAGGAGGTTTGCAGAGGCTTTGCCCCAGGTTTAGGCGGCAGACTTTGCCATGGTACTGGAGGAAGGGATCACTGTGGCAGGGGCGGCAATATAGACGGCTAGTGATGCCGCAGACACTGCAAGCAGGGCTATGGCCTCCGCGATTGCTATGTGGCGGTGTTCATGGCTGCAGTCCTCGGAGCTCTCCCAGGAGGTGCAGCAGTCCATATAGGACCTCTCCTTTGATGGGTTGGCCCTGTTCTCAGACAAGACTGATGAGAAGCTGCATGGCCTCAAGGATTCGCAGGCCACGCTTTGCTCCTTGGGCCTCTATATGCTCCAGGCGCCAGTTTCGGCAGGAGGCACAGCAGCAACCTAGACCCAGCAGGGACAGAGACAGGAGCAGGGGTTCGGCAGGCGTAATAGGCCTAGCTTGTCCTCCGGGCCCCAGCAAGGGCCTCCTAAGGGGTCTGGAAGTAAGAGGCCAGTCTTGATGGTGCACCCAAGGATGGCACTCCTCCAATGCCTCTAGATCCATCCTGACCCTTCCTGGACAGGCTGCAGCCCTTCTTCGCAGAATAGGTGGGCATTACATCAGACTGCTGGGTCCTCAGAATAGTTCTCCGAGGATACTCCCTTCAGTTCGCGGTCTGTCCTCCAAACAACCCTCCCCCCCATCCCTCTTCAGGGACTCCTCTCAGGAGCAACTCCTCTTACAGGAGGAGGGGGCGGTGGAATTGGTCCCCCAGCACGAAATAGGGAGAGGATTTTATTCCAGATACTTCTTCATTCACAAACCAAAGGGGGGCTTGAGGCCCATATTAGACCTACGTCTAATACGTCTAAACAAATTCATAAAACGGCTCAGGTTCTACATGGTTTCCCTAGCCTCCATTATCCCTGCTCTGGATCCAGGGGATTGCTTTGCCACCCTTGATTTGAGGGATGCATGCTTCCACATATCTATCCTTCCCAGCCACAGGCGCTTTCTCTGTTTCCTGGTAGCTGGGTCCCACTACCAATTTACAGCCCTGCCCTTTGGCCTGTCTTCCACCCCCAGGGTGTTTACCAAGTACATGGCGGTGGTGGCAGCCCACCTGAGGCTGCAGGGGATCCAAATTTTCCCCTCTCTGGATGACTGGTTAATAAGGGGCAAGTCCAGGACCTAATTGCAGGACAGCGTGCCCTTCCTCTGTGCCACATGCAACAGGCTGGGGATGCTCATAAACAAGCAGAAGTCAACGCTATCCCCGGTGCAGCGAATAGAGTTCATCGGGGCCACCCTGGATGCTGCACGGGCCAGAGCCTTCCTCCCGCAACCTCAGTTCGAGGCTATGGCTGTGATCGTTGCCTAGCTGCACTGGTGCCCCACGACAACAGCCAGGCACTGCCTATATCTGTTGGGACACAGGGCAGCTTGCACATATGTGGTGAGGCTGGCTCGCCTCAAGCTCAGGCTGCTCCAGACAAGGTTGGCCTCGGTGTATGTGCCCAGCAGGCACCCCTTGAACAGGGTGGTCACAGTCCCCCTTTGGTTCTGGGCTCCCTGAATTGGTGGAGGAACCTCGGGGCAGTGTTAAAGGGCATCTCCTTCAGGGATCTGGCCCCATCAGTCACCCTGATCTCCGACACCTCAGACATGCGGTAGAGAGCCCACATCAGTGCCCACCTGATCACTCAGGGACTCTGGAAGGAGGAGGAGAGGAGCCTCCATATCAGTCTGAAGGAGCTCAGAGCCGTGAGACTGGTGTGCAAGGTGTTTCTCAGATTCCTGATGGGCAGAGTGGTACAGGTGCTGACGGACAATACCACAGCCATGTTTTATATCCACAGATTGGGGGGAGGGTGTGCCAGGAGGCTGTTCGACTTTGGGTTTTTGCAATGAGGCACAACTTTCATTTATCTGCCTCTCACTTCTCGGGGGCCAGGAATGATGAGGCAGACCGCCTCAGCAGGTCATTTCTACCCCACCATGACTGGTTGCTGCATCCAGAGGTAGCGACTTTCTTCTTCCGCAAATGGAGTGTTTCCCAACTGGACCTGCTCGCGTCATCCTGGAACAAGAAGTGCCCGAGGTTTTGCTCCCTCCAGGGTCACAAGCCGGGCTCGATATCTAACGCGTTCCTCATCGAATGGAAGGGGACCCTCATATATGCATTTCCCCCCATTCCGCTTCAGCCCAAGGTCCTCTTGAAAATTAAGAGGGACGGAGCAGACATGATACTAATTGCTGTGGCCTGGCCGAGGCAGCACTGGTACAGCATTCTCCTGGACCTCTTGATCGCCGTTGCAGTAGAGCTCCCGAGATGGCATGACCTGCTTTCCCAGGACCACGGTCGCCTGCTGTACCCGGACCTGGAGTCCCTGCACCTGATTCCCTAGAGACTCTGTGGCTGATGGAGGGAGAGTCTACTCAGTGCAGGTCCAACAAATTCTGCTGAGCAACAGAAAACCTTCCACACAAGTTGTGTACCGGGCCAAGTGGAGACGGTTTTCCTTCTGCATGGAGTCCCGGGGTATCCTGCCAAGCCTCTCCCCTATTCAGGCCATCCTGGAGTACCTGCTACACCTGAAACTCCAGGGCCTGGCCCTAGCCTTCCTGAAGGTCCACCTGGTGGCTATCTCAGCCTTCCACCAACAGCTAGAGGGGAGATCCCTGTTCTCCCATCCCATGTCAGTCAGGTCCCTCAAGGGGGTAGAGAGGCTTTATCCCCACAGGTCAGTGACCTGGTCCTCCCTGGGATCTTAACTTGGTCCTCTCCAGACTAAGGGGGCCCCCCTTTGAACCCATGTCTTCATGCCCTATGCTTGTCCTCTTCTGGAAAGTAGCTTTCCTGGTGGCTGGGATGGTTTCCAAGATTAGAGGTTTGACCTTGGAGACCCCTACACTGTATTCTTCAAAGATAAGGTGCAGCTGAGACCCCACCCAACCTTCCTGCCCAAGGTGGTCTCCCAGTTTCATTATAATCAAGAAATCTTCCTCCCTGTGTTTTTTCCCAAACCACACGGTTCAGAGGAGGAGTAGAGGTGGCACTCCCTGGATGTCAGGTGAGCCCTGGCCTACTACATCAACAGGACGAGACCCTTCTGGAAGTCGCCGTGGCAGACCTGATGAAAGGATCCCCTGTTTCCACCCAGCGCATCTCGAAGTGGGTCACCTCCTGGATCACGTGCTGCTATGAGCTGGCGAGTGTACCACTCCCAGCTGTGGTGGCGGGCTTCCTGGAGAAAGTGCCCCTGCAGGACATCTGCAAAGCTGCCACCTGGTCATTGGTGCACACCTTCATGTCCCACTATGCCATCGTCCAACAGGCAAGGGAGGACGCAGGATTCGGAAGAGCCGTGCTGTGGGCAGCTCACCAGTAACTCCTACCCACCTCCAAGGTATTGCTTTTTAATCACCTATATCGGAATAGATTTGAGCAATCACTCGAAGGAGAAAAAAGGATTACTTACCAGTTACTGTTGTTCTTCAAGATGTATTGCTCATATCCTTTCCACACCCACCCTCTATCTCCGCTGTCGGAGTTGGCAGAAAGAAGGGACTGAGGGGCCATAGGGTCGGCGGTGCCTTATGTACTGTGGCATGAGCGCAGTACTCTAAGGGGTGCCTGAGCTGACACTATGGGATCAGCTAAGGGGAAAAAAGTTCTGGGAACCCATGCATGGTGGCGTGCACTCACCTATATTGGAATGGATATGAGCAACACATCTCGAAGAACAACAATTACTGGTAAGTAACCCAGGTTTTTGTTTTGATCTAAGTATTTAACTTGTTTTTCAGACTTTATATTTCTTTTGGCCAAACATAGTATGCAGTAAGATGTCCAGCTAAAAAAAGTGAATCAATATTATTGGCAGGAGTGGTAGCATCTACTACAGTTAAGGAGTGGTACCACTTAACAACATTCTGAAAGTTTTATTTGTCAGGCTGAAATTTTCATTCTTGGCTTCTGCCCAAAGATGAATTTTATTGGAAACTATGAGCAAAACCAGTTAATCTATTTTTGAATAGGAGAAAAGAATCCATTACAAAAAATAGTAAAGCTTCTGACCACTTTTAACAGCTGTACAGTCAAAATAGATGTAGATAGAAAGGTGAATAGGGCGTCAAATAGCTCTCACTGAGAAGTGCCTTTGAGTGGTTTGATATCAAGTGGTTTTGAGTTTACTGAATTTTGAGCTGTATTGCCAACTCTCATTATTTTATCACAAGTCTCTTGGTATTTGGTGTTTTTCATATACCTACCCTTTCTTCATGAGTTCATTTATGCTACCAGTTGGCTAGTATAACTCCACCAACTAGAGTATTGGCTCATTCCACTAGAGTTCAAGCAACATTGGCAGCTTCCCTGCTGCAAGTGCCTACGGTAGGCATTTATAAAGTGGCGACTTGGCCATGAGTCCACGCTTTTGCTGCTGGTTATGCCGTCTCCCATCAGTCAGGGACAATACCAGTTTTGGATGGGTTGGCTTACAATAACAGTTAAGAAAGACTCTGAGCCCACCTCTGTATTTGTGTGCATGTGAGTCATTTACAGTGAAATGGACATTTGCAAACACTCGAAGAAGAAACGGTTATCTACCTAAACTGTTGTTCAAGATGTGTTGCACATGTCCTTTCCACAGCCCGACCTCCTTCCCCTCTCTGCTGGAGTCTATCCAGTGCAAAAGAACTGAAGGAGGTCAGTGGAGGCTCTGCCCTCTTGAAACCACACTCTGGAGGGTGCGGTGGGAAGGGGTGCTCAGACTGACCTGATGGGTACTGCCAAAGGAAAAAGTTATCTGACAGCTGGGCCAGGGGCACTCCTGCACCTGCAGGGAATGATCATGTGCAACATACTTCCAAGAGCAAATTATGGAAAGGTAGGTAACAGTTTCTTTCTGGCTGATCGCAGAGAGAGGCCTTGAAACTGTGTCGTGACTGTGTCTTAAAGGTTCAGAAAGAGAGGTTACAAGAAAGGACTTGCATGTAACGGTTTCTGTTGTCTTCTCTCAGCGAATGCAGAAGCAGCCAGCCATGCTATTCACCTGTAGAAGTACCATTGCTTAAGACAGTCAGGTTGCTAAGGGCTCCCAGTTTGACCTTCCTGGAACAAAGGAATCTCAACGTAATTCCCAGAGCTCTTTTTTTAAAAAAAGGCAAACAAACCATTTTTAACTCCTCTGAAGGGTTGCTTTCCCTTGTATATTATCTCCATAGTTACTTGTACCTCCGGTTTTTGGATCATGCACCTAGAATCGTCCACAGAAGAGACTTATCTCCAAGTCTTCCTGGACATTTGTTCTTAGTCTGATTCCTAATTTGTATCCAAACAGAATTATTCCTTTCACAGAATTCAAAAGGTGTTCTTTATTTTTTATTTTTTAAACCAGCACATCCAACAGAGAAATTGGTTTGTAAACTGGAATACAGACATGTAAATTATCTGGATAGAGCAGTCTTGAAACTTAAATGCCCTTCTGTGCTCTATGATGGACATGAAATAGAAGAAAGCTCCAAAGGCCTCTGTCTCATAACGAATTACACTTGCAATCATGCTAGCATATCTCTTCCAATAATACAATCCTAATTTAAAATTTTTTAACAGAGGAAGCTCTGAGATTGAGTATTGTATCTTATCCACTTGCCTTTTAATAACATTATAAAGGAAAAAAGTGTAATTATACTAGTTTGAACTTACACAGATTGGATTGCTCTAATTAATAACTATAGACCCAGTGACTACTAGATTTTACTATGTTAATCAATGTCAAGGACTAATTTATCAGAAAAATCTGGCTCTGCAGTTCCAGAATAGACAGCTGATATACTTCTATTTTGCATTTTCATTAAAGGATTAGGAAGATTTAGGATGTATCTAGTCAAAACCAGACTTTTGTTGTTTGTTTCTCAGTTTTGCTTTTTGTTACTGATGTATGTATATTTGTCTACAGATGTTTAAAATGAAACTGCAAGGTCTGAGGAGTGTTGAAAGATTCTTCTAAATATAAGGAACAGCACAGAAGAAGGCAAAATGATAAATAGAAAAGGATAACAAAGAAGGAAGCATAGAAGTATTGTTCTTTGTTCGTGAAAAAGCACTCATGTGGCTTACATAATAAAATCTGAAGATAAATATTTTTTCCAAAGGACATACAAGTCAGCCCTGAATGTTTATGTGGCAGGCAGAGAGATCTGTATCTAAACTTAAGTCCTCCCACTGTTTTAGTGAAAGGAGCCCTGGTAGCATGGGTTTTATTTTGGAGCTCTTGTATCCAGCTGAAATGGTTGCCTTCTTTACAAAAATGGAATTACGCCGAGTATTTACAACTATTTATTTCTCATGTTGCATAGAGCTAAGTTTGGCTTTTGATATACTTGACTTAACCACTTCCAGCTATGGCTGGAGTGGTTTTAGTGCTGGGAAAATTTTCCTTTTGAAGATAGTGATTGAATACTTACATCTTTCATGAATTTTAATTACAGTATTTTAAAATAACTTGAATTGCATTTAACTCATGGGCTTTGAAGCCTGAAAGTGCAAAAAATGCCTTAATATTGTGTGGAATGTGTATGGTTGAACTTAAGCTTATGTTTAAAGTAAAATTCTGGAAATAACTAGTCTAGTTAAAAACATGCCATCTAGTTAAAATATACCATTAAAGAATCCAACCCCAGAAGTGATGTAAACAGCCATTTTTTCAGTGTATTTTGGAAGTTTCATTTGGAGACCTTTCAGCACTCCATACAGATAAATGTGTTTGCTGCATTACCTATTTGTCCTGTCTTTGCACAGCTCTGAGAGAGTCTCGTTGCTGGCGGGAGGAACCCTGGAAATCCGTGATATCACAGATGATGATGCAGGGACATACGCCTGCATTGTGGATAATGGGAATGAGACAATTGAAGCTCAAGCAGATCTTACAGTTCAAGGTATGCGGAATGTTTAATTTTGAGAAAGAACTCATCTCCATGTATGTGAATTTATTCAGGGTTTTGTTCTTGCATGTTCATTTCAAGACTTTACTTCAAAAGGAATTCAGCTTTTTGCTCTTTCTATAAAACAAAACAAAAAATAAACAAAAAACTGAGTTGGTTTTCTATAAATGTCACATGATTATGCTCTGTTTTTCACTCTTTGTATTGTTCATGATTTCATAAACACTTAAATGAGGCCTTAAATTTTTATACTCATGTATTAACCACATTGAAGACAGTTTCACACATCAGATGACTACAACAATATTAAATATTTGGCACCATAAACTTTAAGAAAGATAAATTCAAACTGGAACAGGTGCAGAGAAGGGCAACTAGGATGATCTGCGGAATGGAAAACCTGCCTTAGGAGAGGGAGACTCTTAAGAGCTTGGCTTGTTTAGCTTAACCAAAAGAAGGTTGAGGGGAGATATGATTGCTCTCTATAAATACATCAGAGGGATAAATACCAGGGAGGGAGAGGAATTATTTAAATTCAACACCAATGTGGACACAAGAACTAATGGATATAAACTGGCCATCAGGAAGTTTAAACTTGAAATTAGTTGCAGGTTTCTAACCATCAGAGGAGTGTTCTGGAATAGCCTTCCAAGGAGAACAGTGGGGGCAAAAAACCTAGCTGGCTTCAAAATTACGCTTGATACATTTATGGAAGGGATGGTATGATGGGATAGTTTAGTTTGACAATTGACTGATCTTTGACTAATGGTGGTAGATATGCTACTGGCCTGAGAAGGGATGTTAGATGGGATGGATTTTGAGTTATTACAGAGAATTCTTTCTAGGGTGTCTGACTGGTGAGTCTTGCCCACATGCTCAGGGTTTAACTGATCACCATATTTGGGGTCAGGAAGGAATTTTCCCCCAGGGCAGATTGGCAAAGGCTCTGTGTTTTTGTTTTTTGTTGATCTTCTATAGAACGGGGCACAGCTCACTGCTGGTGGATTCTCTGTATCTTAAATTCTTTAAACCATGATTTGAAGATTTTAATAACTCAGTCATAGGTTAGACGGTTATTACAGGAGTGGGTGGTTGAGGTTCTGTGGCCTGCATTGTGCAGGAGGTCAGACTAGATGATCATATTGGTCCCTTCTGACCTTAGAGTCTATGAGTAAACTTTCCTAAAGGGGACAGTCTCTAGGTTATTAGGACTGAAAGTTGACCTACCTTTATAATTACCTCCTAGGTCTTACCTGAAAAGGACACAGTCACAGGTATTTTTCATAATCCTTAAAAATGTTACTGTCTTAGAGTAACCTATTGGAAAAATATAAAACTGGAATCCGTTTACCTAATTTCCTCTTCTGTTGTGTGCATACCATTTACTTGTAAGGTTGCTCATGAATGTGATTAATAGAAACAAAATTGAGACATATATTTAAAGACACAATTTCAGCGATGTAAACTTTGCAAAGAAGTATATAAATAAGGTAGGTTCTCATGGGTGCATGGAAAGTTAGGCCAAATGTTGGACCTCTCAATCCTTGCCATGCCTCGTGAGGGATTCTCAGATGTGAATTTTTAATTGGAACTTTGTTATACTAAAAGATAAAGAAATGCCCCCAAATGGCTAACTGCTGCATACATGCTGCTTCTTTTCATAGAGCATGACTGATTTATTTACTGTGGTTTGCACAGTAATGAGGACTGCTTTTATAAAAACAATTAACCCATTTCCCCCACAACATTGTTCTCCAGAGGTTGCATTTCTAAGTGATTTTTCATTATGTTTTAATGGTAGAATTAACAAATCTTATAATAGTAATTATGGCATAATTTTAGAGCTCTTCATGTTTTATAATAAGTGGAGAACAATAGCCCTGTTTTGTGGGCAATTCCTTTCTATAGACCTTTGTTTCCTCTAATGAGATTATCTTTTATTAGTTTGTCCACCTAAGAAAAGGTAGTGACCTTGTGACAGGGTTTTGCCTTACAAAAAAACCAAAAGCTAATTCTGCATAGTTGGAATCTGAACTAACAACTTTTTTCCTTTTAGGAAATTAATACATTACCATTCATTTTATTGTTTGCAGGTGCTAAGATTGTTGATCCTATTCATTAGTGCTGACATAAATAAGACTGGAAATGACCACAAATACACTTCAAATTGTCTAGAAGAAGAGAAACAGTGAAGCTGAAATTTAATATACAAATACACAGAGCCAAGTATACAGATTCAATATACTTTTTTCTGGCTGTCCAGGGTAATAAACACAACTTTCTAAGACAAAAATGCCCCTCAGAATGTATATTCATTGAACACTATCTTAAATTTTCATAAAGTGACAAAATGGGTGAGGTTATATCTTTTATTGAACCAACTTTTGGTGGTGAAAATGCCAAGCTTTCGAGCTACACAGAGCTCTTCTTCCATTTCATGGAAGTCTGCTCTCTTCAGATGAGGTCATTGAGATTGCTCTTCTAGGGAAACGTTATTCTGGATTAAACAAACTGCCCTTTCTTAAATCTTCGTTTCTTGGGCATACCTGAACCTACACTTCCTTGCCGGAAGATGGAGTTAATACAGAGACATTATTTGGTATTGTCATGCACCGTATGTAGGGGGAATTTAGGGTCAACTAACTTATTTGTTTTTGTCTTCAGTGGTGAATGCAATATCTTGTCAGCTGAACTGATGATAGATTTTTGTGTGGAGCGAGACCTTCCAGACTACTTCCAACCTTGAAGTACTTCTTTCGTGCGCAGCTGTTTGGTATCTAGTACATAGCCTGGACTTGCTGCTGCATTTGTAACATTTATATTGTGTAAAGAATACTCACTCAACCTTTGTCTGCACCCAGATTTTGCAGCATTGGGATTTGTAGTGTAGGCAAAGTTCTCACAGGCCCTGTGCTACTTAATGCCATGTCAATTAAACCTACACAGAGCAAATCTAATCAACCTGGTTTTAACAATGGCTGCACCTGTGGCAAATTTGTTTATGCTAGGTATCCTAACATTCCTAACATTGCACCCATTCATAAAGGGTGAATGAGTATTCCTTACACAAGACAGAAATCATGAAGTGTAGCAGCAAGTTCCAGGCTGTTTTACACCTTCAGGGTTTGGCATCTATGATAGTAATCTGTGAAGTGGTACCTTGCGTTTATTTCTACTGGAGAATAATTATCTTTTATTTTTGGATCTCAGTTTTGAAGACTTTCCAAAAGTGTTTTCCCTTATCTCCTCATTGGGCTGTCCCTAAAAGGATGATTAAATGATCACATCAAAGGGATGTTATCTGTAGTCCTCCAGAATGGATAATCTTGATCCAAAATGCCATTCTAATGGCCTGGGGAGCCTACTTAGGGAAGGATAGGAAAGGAATTCAGGGTCATTAAGAGAGTGAGCTATCAGTCCCCTAGAAATGAAAGAAAGAGATGGTGGTGGAGCTGGTTCTGTTCAACATCTTCATTAATGATCTGGAAGATGGGATGAATTTCCATCCTCAGTAAGAATGCAGATGACACTAAACTGGGGGAGTGGTTGATATGCTGGAGAATAGGGATAGGGAACAGAGTAACCTAGACAAATTGGAGGACTGGGCCAAAAGAAATCTGATGAGGTTCAACAAGGAGAAGTGCAGAGTCTTGCATTTAGGACAGAAGAATCTCATGCACTGGTATAAACTGGGAATGGAGTGGCTAGGCAGCAGTTTGTCAGAAAAGGACCTGGTGGGTTACATTGGACAAGAAGCTGGACATGAATCAACTGTGTGCCCTTATTGCCAAAAAGGCTAACAGCATATTGGGCTGCATTAGTAGGAGCATTGCCAGCAGATCAAGGGAAGTGACTATTCCCCTCTATTTGGCACTGCTGAGTCCTCATTTGGAATACTGTGTCTACTTTTGGACCCCGGACTACAGAAAGGATGTGGACAAATTGGAAAGAGTCCTGTGGCAGGCAGCAAAAATTCTTAGGGGCTGGAACACAAGACTTAGAAGTAGAGGCTGAGGGAACTAGGCTTGTTTAGTCTGCAGAAGAGAAGAGTGAGGGGGGATTTGATATTAGCCTTTAACTACCTAAAGGGGGTTCCAGGGAGGTTGGAGCTAGGCTGTCTCAGTGGTGGCAGATGACAGAACAAGGAGCAATGGTCTCAAGTTGCAGTGGGGGAGGTCTAGGTTGGATATTAGGAAAAGCGTTTTCCCTAGGAGGGTGATGAAGCACTGGAATGGGTTATCTAGGGAGGTGGTGGCATCTCCATCCTTAGAGGTTTTTAAGGTGCGGCTTGACAAAGCCCTGGCTGGGATGATTTAGGTTGGGTTGGTCCTGCAGTGAGCAGGGGGTTGGAGTAGATACCTTCTGAGGTCCCTTCCAACGCTCATCTGCTATGATTCTATAGATGAAATAAAGCTTTTACTGGAGCAACTGCTTTTGGTGAGAGAGACAAGCTCCCTCCAGTGCTCCCCCAGGCACTGGATCTGGCATTACCAAGACTGTTGGAGAAGATACACCATGCTGGGAAGAAGACTGGACGTGCACACGAGTGGATTCCTGACTTGGATTTCTCACAAGCACAGCATTACCTCCCTGGGCCACGTGAGGTCGGGTGACCAGTTACATGCTGATACTGCTGACCCACCACCAAAGACTCCAAGAGTGGAGGGCAAGGCAAAGCATAAGAGTGATCTGGTACCCGTGGTTCCCATTGTATATGTGTCGGGGCCCTCCCTGGTGACTTTACTGTTCATTCTATTGGCTCCACCTACCTGGACCCTTGGGGCTGCCCCATCCAACGCGCCACACTCCTGTACATCTGGAACCACTCCTGTCCACAAAGGAGCTGAGGCTCCCTTACCCGTGGTCGTCCCTCCTCTCCGCTCCTCCCTTCTGTGGCAGATGAGCCACTGCTCCCTTCCAACACCACGGCACCAAGGTGCCACCATTCACCAAACTGTCCTCAGAGTCCAAGGGCCCCTTGGAACCAGAGCCCTCATTTTCCCCTGCCCTATTTTGGAGTCCGGACTTGTGCCACAGACTACCGTATATCCCATCCCCCGGTTTATGACCCTACCGAGGAAGCATGGTATGCTACCAGCGCGGCACACCAATGGGCAGAGACACTTACTTTTGGCCTTACTAACTGCCCTGGGATTTGTACCACAGCTGTTGTGCGCTATTAGTGGCTTCGTACCAACCATCCCCCATCCATCCTTCTGTATATGAGGATGAGGAACCAGATGTTGAACCGCTGGTCCCGACTTTTGCCTCTTCCTCCCCTGACAAGGCGCTTGCACTGTCAGCTCCTGGACATCCTCCAACTGCAGGGATCCTCTTGGAAAGCCCCTCCTTACCAGCAAGCAGTCTGGCACATTTCTACCTCCTGTTCCCCCACTTCCAAACGGGTTGAGCGGTGGTACTTCATTCCTGCCAAGGGTGCAGACTTTCTCTTCACAAACCTCCCAACTCCATTTACATCCATGCTGCAACAGAGCAAGCCCACCATCAATCACACCATTCCACTCCCCTGAACAGAACGGCAAGAAGATGGATTAGTTTGGCAGGAAGATCTACTCCTTAGCAGTGCTCTGATTTCAACCCTGATAGCAAAATATGACTTTTGTAATTACGCCAAACTGGCCATCTTCAAAGACCTCTTACCAGCAGACAAGGAGAAGCAATTCCAGTCTCTCTTGGACTAGGGAAAGCTGATAGCCAGAATGGGTCTCCAAGTTGTGGTGAATGCAGCCAATACTGCCTCTTGGTCTTTGGTGACCATGGTCATTCTCCATAGAGACTCCTGGCTTCAGTCTTCTAATTTCCCTAAAGTGGTCCAGTCTACCACTGAGGACCTCCCTTTTGACACATTCAAACCATTGAGTGAAGAAAACGGACAAGTGCATGTACTCATTAAGACTTGAGAGTCACACTATGCTCTCTTGGCATCTACTCCCTGTCCTCGGGATGCAGACAGAAGTCGCACTTCCACCCCCTACCCATCATACTACCAGTGACAGTAGGAACCTCAATGCAGAGACCCCAATTCCAGACTTCTATCACAACCACCTCTGTACCTGTTTGTGCCTAGGATAGAGCACCTGAAAATGACAAGGAGAGCAGATTCTCCCAGTACTGGTGGATGACGCTGAAGTCAGACTTCCCAAACAGGCACAAACAGTGTTTCTGATTCCCGACACTGGTTATCAAGAAGCTAAAACAAAATATACACCGCTGCCTTTATTGCATTTCAGTCTGAAGCTCCCATCAGCCACTAGGTCGAGTAAAGATACATATTATTTAAAACTCTATTTTCTTTACCAAAAAGGCTCTCCGGATCCCCAAAGGGATCATATTACTAGTTTACCACATTACCAGATCAGTATAAGTTTGGATTTTACCCAAAATAACATGCTGCCAGCCAATCCTTTAGTAACTAAAACTAAAGGTTTATTATAAAAAAAAAAAAAAAGAAACAAACTATAAGAGAAATGTTAAATGATTAAAGCAATCAGATACATACAAATGTTTTGAAAGTCCATATATATCAGGTCTGTAATAGAATTGTGGAGTTTGCAGGTTTGTATAGTCCCCCTGGTTACATCCAGTACCTGGATGGGTCTCAGTCCTTTGTTTCACAGCTTCAGTTGTAGATGGGTTGATCCAGAGGTAGGTGAAGGCTGAAGACTAAAGACAGTATGGATGTGGTGCAGCTGCCTTTTATGTCCTTTTGCCATGTGGAAATTTACTGAAATAAGATGGAGTCCAGGCTCACATGAGTAAGTCCTGGTGACTCATCAGGTATAGCCCCTGGCTGCTCCCCCTGGGCACATTGTACCTGTGAGTTTCCTTAATGGGCTGTTAAGCAGGCTACTGCTGCAGCCTCCTGTTTGGGGTGTTGAAATACAGATACATCAGACATATCCATAACTTTAAATACAAAAATGACACATAAACAATATCATCATACTTTACAAATTATATCTTTTCTAATGATACCTCACATGACATATCTCATAAGAATTATTGTAATTTTGAAATATTGTTTTTAAATAATGGTCCCCCTAATCCAGCTAGCGTCAAAACCTCCTCCACCCAGCAGAAGTCCAAACAACAGTTTTGGTGTGTTGATCAGGAGGCACGAATTGTTCCTACTCCCTCCTGTGATGCCCCATCTCATCTTTGGGAGCCATCTTGCCCCCATTCACCCACAATTGGGACAAGATCACCATGGACAGTTGAGTACTGGAGATCATCCATCCTGGGTACTGCATAGAATTCCTCTTACTCCCCCTTTGCACCCTCCTCACCTCTTTGGGCTTTTGCATCGACAAGGAGAAGTTGGTCCTTGTACCTACCTAGGTTTTCCACTTTATCAGTGTCTGACTGGACTCCATCACAGCATGAGCTTTCATTCCAGTGTACCGCTTCACCAAATTCACTTCCGTAGTTATGCACTTACTCTGCCATTACCATCCACTACTCTCTCCCCCTCCTTGGACATATGGCAGCTTGCACCTTTGTCACTCACCACACTTGCCTCCACATGCGTTGCCTTCAGCTGTGGCTCCTCTCCATCTGTAGACCATATAGAGACCTTATAGACCCACAGAGTCCTCCTTTTCCAGACGGTCCTTTTCTCCTTCACATGGTGGACCGACACTTTCAAGGTTCTGGTTGGTACCCTCATTACCCCGCAAGCCATCCTCACTACATCACTCTTGTGGGCTGGGAGGGTCCATTTGGACTGCCACACAGCCCAAGGGGTCTGGACACCACAGGAAGCCAGGCTGTGTATATCAACATCTTGGAGTTGAACAGCCCATTTTGCATGACGTGCATTTCTTCCCCTCATTCGGTCCTGCCACATTCAGCTACTCTGACAACATCACAGTGGTGATTTATATCAATAAGCAAGGTGGCACCAAGTCACCTTGTCTCTGTACAAGATCCATCTGACTGTGGAACTGGTGCATTAAACACCAGATTACACTGTAGACCACGTACCTCCCAGGTGCCCAAAACTCACTGATGGACACAGTCAGCAGATCTTTCTACGTGAACCACGAGTGGAAATTGCATGACTCTAGTCTCCATTACTTCTGCAGGTTGGGCACCCCCTTTTGGGATCTATTTGTGACCAGCGAGAACTGCAGACTGTCCCTTTATTGTAGCAGAGGGGCTGTACGAGATGAGACTCAGGAATGCCCTTCTCCCCATGATAGATGATTTTCCCTACACCTTTCCTCCCGCAAGTCCTCCGCAAGATTCGCAGAGACCGCACCATGGTGATACTGGGACCTGAATGGAGCGAACATCAGTAGTGGTTCATAGACCACCTCTGCCTCTCTGCTTGCACTCTGATCACATCTGTGCCAGCCCAAATCTTACACAATACCAGGGCTATCTCCGACATTCCAATTCACCTCATAGCTTGTCCACTCCACCTCATAGATTGATGTTTGACTGGGTCTCAGGAATTACCAGAAGATGCTCCACCCTGGTCCAATATATCCTTATGCAAAGTAGAAGGGCTTCCACCAGGATGCGCTACTGGGCCAAGTGGAAGTGCTTCACCTCCTGGTTGCACCAGAATCCATCCCCTATGCAAGCAATCTCCATACCCATTGTCCTCGATTACCATCTCGAACTCAAAACCTCAGGCCTTGCCCTCAGCTTCATCTGGGTGCACTGGGCAGCACTAAGTGACTTTCTTCCCCAATTGATAGTGTTTCCATGTTCTCACGCCCTACTACCATCTGCTTTCCTAAAGGTATGCTCAAAACCTTCCCACTGGCGTGATGACTCACCCTATACATGAGCTCATGACCACATCCACATGCCTCACAGGGCATGGCAGGGCATTTGTTGTGCTACCACATGGCACTCCATTCATTCCTACATGGCTCACTATGCCATTGCACTATTGACAGCAGTGGATATAGCTGTAGGCCATGATGTACTTCAGATGGCGCTCCCTCTCAAGTCCTCACACCTACCTCCACGCTGAGCACGGCTTGCTACTCACACCCATGTTTGGAATCCATAGGGGGCCATTGCTTGAAGAAGTGGTTACTTAGCTGTAATTGGAGAGTCTTTCTCATATGTGGTCCCTATTTGGATTCCAATACCTGCTCTCCATCCCCTCTGCTGCAGACCGAACCTCATCTTATGGGTGATACTGAACAGTTTATGAAGGTGGTGAGTTGGTTTTTGTAGCTTCTAAACCTCTTTCCCTCACATATAAAATCATAGAATAATAGAATATTAGAATTGGAAGGGACCTCAGGAGGTCATCTAGTCCAACCCCCTGCTCAAAGCAGGACTAACCTCAGCTAAATAATCCCAGCCAGGGTTTTGTCAAGACACATCTTAAAAACCTCTAAAGATGGAGATTCTACCACCTCCCTAGGTAACCCATTCCAGGGCTTCACCACCCTCCTAGTGAAAAACTTTTTCCTAATGTCCAACCTAGACCTCCCTCACTGCAACTTGAGACCATTGCTCCTTGTTCTGTCATCTGCCACCACTGAGAAAAGCCTAGCTCCAACCTCCCTGGAACCCCCCGTTCAGGTAATTAAAGGCTGCTATCAAATCCCCCCTCATTCTTCTCTTCTAAACAAGCCTAGTTCCTTCAGCCTCTCCTTATAAGTCTTGTGCTCCAGCCCCCTAATCATTTTTGTTGCCCTCCATTGGACTCTCTCCAACTTTTCCACATCCTTTTTTTTATAGCGGGGGGACCCAAACTGGACAGAATACTCCAAATGCCGAATAGAGGGGAATAATCACTTCCCGTGATCCGCTGGCAATGCTCTTACTAATGCAGCCCAATATGCTATTAGCCTACTTGGCAACCAGGGCACATTGCTGATTCATTTCCAGCTTCCTATCCATTGTAAACCCTAGGTCCTTTTCTGCAGAATTGCTGCCTAACTTGTCGGTCCCCAGTCTATAGCTGTGCTTGGGATTCTCCCATCC
This sequence comes from Mesoclemmys tuberculata, assembly GCA_007922155.1. Taxonomy (NCBI): domain Eukaryota; kingdom Metazoa; phylum Chordata; order Testudines; family Chelidae; genus Mesoclemmys; species Mesoclemmys tuberculata. The sequence goes on from ML675621.1 coordinate 12,692,725, forward strand.
TAAGTGCAGGACTCTGCACTTGTCCTTGTTGAACCTCATCAGATTTCTTTTGGTCCAATCCTCCAATTTGTTTAGCTCCTTCTGTATCCTATCCCTCCCTTCCAGGGTATCTACCACTCCCCCTAGCTTAGTGTCATCTACAAACTTCCTGAGGGTGCAATCTACCCCATTCTCTAGATCATTAATGAAGATGTTGAACAAAACCGGCCCCAGGACTGACCCTTGGGGAACGCTGCTTGTGACCGGCTGCCAGGACATGGAGCCATTGATCACTACTCGTTGAGCCCTATGCTCTAGCCAGTTCTTTATCCATTTTATAGTCCATTCATCCAACCCATACTTCTTTAACTTGATGATAAGAATACTGTGGGAGACCGTATCTAAAGCTTTGCTAAAGTCAAGGTATATTCCGTCCACCACTTTCCCACATCTACAGAGTCAGTCACCTTTTCATAGAAAGCAATCAGGTTGTTCAGGCATGACTTGCCCTTGGTGAATCCATATTGACTGTTCCTCTCTTCCAAGTGCCTTAAAATGGGTTCCTTGAGGACTTGCTCCATGATTTTTCCAGGGATTGAGGTGAGGCTGACAGGTCTTTAGTTCCCTGGATCCTCTTTCTTCCCTTTTTTGAAGATGGGCACCATATTTACTTTTTTCCAGTCATCAGGGACCTCCCCCAATTGTCATGAGCTTTCAAAGATAATAGCCAATGACTCTGAAATCACATCAGCTAACTCCCTCAGCACCCTCAGGTACATTGGATCTGGCCCCATTAGCTTGTGTATGTCCAATCTTTCTAACTAGTCTTCAACCTGTTCCTTCAGCACTGCGGGATGTTCACCTCCTCCCCATTCTGTGCCACCCAGCGCAGTAGTCTGGGAGCTGACCTTGTTTGTGAAGACAGAGTCAAAAAAGACACTGAGTACCTCAGCTTTCTCCACATTTTCTGAAACTAAGTTGTCTCCCCCATTCTGTAGGGCCCACACTTTCCCTAATCTTCCTCTTGTTGCTAACATACCTGTAGAAACCCTTCTCGTTACTCTTCATGTTCTTTGCTAGCTGCAACTCCAATTGCGCTTTGGCCTTCCTGATTTCATTCCTACATGTTCGAGCCGTATTTTTATAATCCTCCCTAGTCATCTGACCAAGCTTCCATTTCTTGTAAGTTTCTTTTTTGTGTTTAAGTTCACCAAAGACTTCTTTGTTAAGCCTTCATCTTAAAAAGTCAGTGTATGGAGAGTAATTGCATTTATATATTATTGTAATTTGGCGAAGAACTGTTGATTGGCTGGAGTGACTGTAATTTGATCATTGTGAATCTATTTTGGAGGGAATTGAAAGGAGGAAAAGTGGTGGTTTAGAGAAGTAGGTTTCAGGAGAACATTCCACAAGAGGTGTGGTTAAAGTCATGAGGACAGAAGTGAGAGGAGACAAAACTATGGATTGATAGTTGATTGGAGGAGATGAGGTGTGTGATAACAGACTAGATCAGGAATATAGCCAGGAGTTAGGGCCATGAAGGCAAAATAAAGAAATTTAAATTTCATGTGGTGGACAATAGGGAGCCAATATAATGAGTCAGAAAGAAACACGATTTGATCTGATCAGCCAGAAGATAATTCCAGCATCTTCATTTTGCATATACACAAGGTAGGCAGTAGAGGCATTGGGATGCCAGAAAAGGAAGTTGCAGTAATCGGATAATGGCATTGACAATTATCAGAGAATATTCAGATTTTGTGTGTGTGTTTGTGTAAGAAATAGCAAGCTGTGCATATAGCTTGGATGTATGAAAGGAAAGGCAGGAGAGATCATAGTTGACCTCCAGTTTTCAGTTAGCCCAGATCTGTAATTTTGCTGGCACAGCTATGTTGGTCTGGGGTGTCAAGAAACCATATTCCCTAGCCGGCAAAAAAACCACAGTGTAGACACAGATTTTTCAGTAGAAGTGTGCATTCATGGCATAGCTAATGTTGTTCAGCAACGTGGTGGTGTTATGCCATCAAATATAATCCTTCTGTTGGCATAAACAGCATCTATAGTAGGGGACTCTGTCTGTATAGCTGTATCCGCAAAGCATTGGTAGTATAGGCAACCCCTTAGTAACCTCTTTGTAATTGTTGCATTAGATTGGCGTACCTTAGTGTACATACTATATTCTTTTAAATATTAATGTTTCAAAATGGTAATACATGGTCATTCAACTGTAAAAACCGTATGTAATATTAAACAAAACATTTAACTTAACATCAATGGCATATTTTAGTTGGAAATCTTTAAACAAGATGCAACAGGAAAAAATAAAGCCTTAAGATAAAGTAGGAGACCATTCTGAAGCAAATGCTCACAGATTCATTGACACGTTTGAGGTTTCACACACGCCCCAAGCTGTGTTTATGCACAAATCCTTGATTCACACATGCTTCGTCATTTTGTGTTTGCTAGCGAGCAGGAAGGAGATCTCAGGAAAAGTAAAAATCTAAGTTCTTCAGCTACAGAGCTGAGTCTTCCAGTGGACTCCATCAACCTTTCTGTGTGTGAAAATAAAGTACTGTAGAAATGTTTCTCCTGGTCCAGATTGACTCATGTTGCACAGGGACAGTTTTGATACAAACAGTTATACAAGAGAACAGTGCAAGCAAGTTGATTCTGAAGTTGAGGAGCTTGAAGACTGCATTTGTCAAGGTAGATTACCTTTCAATGAAGGCGAATATAGTTCAGTATCTGAAAGGATTTGGTACAAAGTCAATTTTCTGTTAGCTACATGGTTGCTGTTTTTTCCCTTTCCTGTCACCAGGAGGAGTGGTGCTATGTATCAAATTTATTTTAGTAACATTATAGTAGGTTGAGGGTACTGGAAAAAACTTTTTTGATCTCAACCAGCAAATGAAAGTATTTATTAGTTTTCCACTAGGTAAAAGAGGAGGTGGTGGTGAAAGAAATGCTGGGGAAACAAGTAGTAAATATATTTCAAATTCAGTCTGCTGACTTCTGTTCAATTTATAAACTTAGATCAGAAAAAGCCAGGGTGGCAGTTAGATGCTGACAAGGTTGCAAGTTCATTCTTCATCTGGGAATCATTTTAAATTTATTGATTTATCTAGATACCCTGGGATTTCTGCGAATGTTGTGACGTGCGTTAGACTGCCGGTAGAGCTTCCTGTCGTCTGCCTTGGTGTTTGTGGTGTAGATAATGAGTTTAAAGAGAGTTTCCCCTTTCTATTGAAATGTTTACTGCAATTTATACTGAACTACAAATAATAAAGCCTTTTTTTCTATTTTAATTTACCTAGGGTAAATTGTAGAATTGATTATTTGCATTAGAAGACCTTTCACTTAAACAGTGAAAGACTATAGATTTCATATTTATATGGCAAGAGTTAAGATTGCTACTTTCACAATATTGTCTTATTTTCTTATATCTTTTTCCATAGATTTTTTGTGTTACAGGAAATAAGCCTTTGAATGTTCTGGGAGAGCATTCAGTACTGATATTATATCTTAAATGCCATACATTGAATGTCATGTTGATATATTAAAATTAAAAAAAAACAATTTAAAGGGAACATTATATTTAAGATGTCTCTTAAGGGTGATAGACTTGAGATGCTTATATTGCAGTAATTAGATCACCTGCTATGTGCTGTCAGAATAAATAGTACAGAAAAATCAAGCAGTTTTAGGAAAGATGTATTCTGGGGGGACTGGTATGCTCTGAAGGGAGAAATCTAGGATATTTTTAGTGTATCTTCCCAATGCTTACAGTAATCAATACCTCTAGAAGAAGATACCCCTATAAATTTTTACTCTTTCTATGCACTTATTGATTAGCAATTCCTATCAGAAAGATATCTAGATAAAGGCTATATATTATCTAGCCAATATATTTTTTTTCCTGAGACCTTAGCTATCTCAGAAAAATCTTTAGGCACTTGGAACCAACAGATCCCAAAAATCTCATTGTTAGTGAGAACTGGTCTACAGTCTGTGCAGACTATGCTGGATGCTTGCAGACTTCACTACCTGGGACGTTGGGAGACCATGCCACAAGATTGTCTTCCGAAAGTTGTGTTCTGTTGCCAACTCAAGAGCTACCCATGACGCTTAGGAAGACCAAAGCTCCAATACAGCAACAAGGTTAAGCAGGGTCACAAGAAAATCAGCATTACTACTGAAAACTGGGAGAGCCCTGCTTATAACCACTCAGTCTGGAATAGCTGGGTTAAAGCTGTTGTAATCATGGCAGAGAGTCATCAGCGAGCCGAAGCTGAGGCCCCTAGGCAAGTCAGGAAGCAGAGTGTGCTCCAACCTCCATCTGGCGAGTGGACCTGTGGCCACCGTGGGAAGGTCTGCCATTCGCCCATTGGGCTCTTCTCCCACACGGCTGCCAAGCCCCGTCAACTAACTGAGTTCATTCAACATGTTTCTTTCATCTCTCAAGATGTTGGCTGGCCAGCCAATATATATATTTGATATTGGAGGTCGCAACAACTCAAATCAAGTTTGAAAAGTCTGTCTCCCATATTATTGCTATATTGCACAAATGTGCTTGATTAGTAATTGAAATGGCTGTCCTGATAACTAAAGCTCTATTTTTTTGTTTTGCCAGACTTAATCGTTCTACTGTCACGTGCAAAACAATCTGGTTATCAAAACTGATAGTGCTCCTAGTGTTTCTACAGCATGGGGAGCTGAATGGTTAGACAAAGTGAACGGAAATTGATGGTGTTGACATACTTGCTAAAGCAGGCATTACAATCTTATTTTCTAAGAAATGTTCCATAAATTTCATAGCAGGCAACGGAAAATGATGGAAAAATAAGAGTGATCACTGCTGGGCAAAGATTTTAGGAGGTTAACTATAGATCATAGAATCATAGAAGATTAGGATTAGAAGGGACCTTGGGGGGTCATCTTGTCCAACCCACTGCTCAGAGCAGGACCAATCCCAACTAAACTGTTCCAGTCAGGGTTTTGTCAAACTGCATCTTAAAAACCTCTAAGGATGGAGATTCCACCACCTCCCTAGGTAACCCATTCCAGAGCTTCACCACCCTCCTAGTGAAAGATATTTTGCTAATATCCAACCTAGACCTCCCCCACTGCAACTTGAGACCATTGCTCCTTGTTCTGTAACCTGCCACCATTGAGAACAGCCTAGCTCCATCCTTCTTGGAACCCCCCTTCAGGTAATTAAAGGCTGTTATCAAATCCCCCCTCATTCTTCTCTTCTACAGACTAAACAAGCCTAGTTCCCTCAGCCTCTCCTCATAAGTCTTGTGCTCCAGCTCCCTAATAATTTGTGTTGCCCTCTGCTGGAATCTTTTCAATTTGTCCACATCCCTTCTGTAGGGAGGGGCCCAAAACTGGACACACTACTCCAAGTGATATAAGTTTATTAACCAAACTATTATGTAAGAACATAACTGTTTCACTGCTGCATCACAGTGGGCAAAGAGAACAGGAGGGGTGGGTGGGCTGGTGAGCAGGGCACTGGACTGGGACCTGGCTTGTGTTCTTGGCTCTCAAATGACTAGGCTCTATTTAACGTTGGGAGAGTCACTTCACCTCTCTGTGATTCTTAACATCCAAAGGCATTGTTTATACTGTTAAGATTGTGCTTTTATTAATATTTATATTATGTTTAGTTTAAAATTATAGATTTATTTTCTACTATTTTTCTAAAGGAAACAGAAATCTGTTCCAAGCACTTCACAAGTTTTGAAAAAAATAGTTTGAAAAACAGCTCAGCCATATAGTATTGTTAGCTAGAAGGAGGGCTTGGAACAAACAGCTCTCCTTTTTGCCTAGAAATAGAAAATGTGACCTGGGAAGCAAGATGAATTGAAAGCTGTGGCTCCTTCCTATGGCTCTGTTCCTGATGCTGAAGAGGCAGAGGAGTGCTTAAAAAAATTCCTTTAGCAAGAGACACTACCTCTCGAGGCTGTATTGTTGTTTTTGTTTTTTTAAATCCTGTTAATGCTAATGTTGGGGGAAATGAAAGTTTTGACATTTCCAGCTAATTTTTGAGCTGCTGATTATTGAATTTTTTGCCAGTTGATACTGAACACCATATGTGTTGAGACTTCAAAACAATCTATTTGCTAGGAGTTATATAAATGAACCATAATAACACCAGTATCAGGTCTGCAGCTAGTTACTTAAATTTATATTTTAAGTGTGATACTTTGGAGGGTCATAAGGAAAAATCAGAGCCCATTCTGAAAAGCCATTTTCCCCCTCATTTACATATTCTTATAATACATTGAATTCGAATGCTAGACACTTTATACTTGTTTTTCATTCAGTAATTCAAAATACCATTTTGAGGTGTTTGAGGAAAGAGGCATAGCATATTGATAAATATATAGTTTATAATCTTAGTGCATCTAAAACCAATGGATTCTTTCATTGCTTCATCATTACTGGTGTCCTTTACCTACAATGGCTTTACATGCTGACCATGTGGCAGACGGGCATGTCTCCTGTCCATTACATTTCTTTGTCTTCCACAACAAAGTCCTTTTTTATTCATTTCTTTTCTAAGTTGGACTTCATAATATTCTTGTAAGAGTTAAGCAGTTATAAGATAAAACCAATCACTTGGAAAGTCCATCTGACAAATCTGAATCTCTGGTAGGTATATTGATAAGAGATAAAGCCTACTTCCTAGGAAACTAGAGATATTTGAAAACCAAATTAAATCCTGTAACTTCAGAATAATACGTCTGCCTGTAGATCTAGATGGAACGGATTTTTGTATTAAGCGGTCACTGTTGTTGGAAACTACGTTAGGGAAGAAATTTGAGCCACCATTGCAAATTGCTAAAGCCTTTCTTATACTGCCTAGGCCTTCTTTATTGATCTCTGTTTCTAATTGAGCTGTATGTTGTGCCCTAATAATAATCTTGACTTCAATAACAGATACAGAAAATAATCCCCTAGGGTGAAATAGTAAAGGTAATCTCTCCTATTGAGGGAAAAGTGCTTTCCTGGCTATCACTAGTCCTTGCTGTTGGGTTTTTCTTTTTTCTGGTATCTTAATCTATGTTGTTATACAAATTGCCCAAAATGGACCTGACTAGACACCAAATATGTTAGCGATATAGTCTGAGTTTTCTTTGAATAGAAACATTTTCCTTTACATTTGTCAATTTCATCAATACTGACATCATTATGTGCATTTGAGCATTATAAATAAACTTTTTTTAAAAATACACACACACAAAACATCATTGTTGCATATTTCAAAACTAGATATAACTTTATTTATAATCACCCCAACTCAATGTATAGACAGGAAACCCTTTCATTTCCACCCACATCTGATATATATTTCTAATACTGGCTATGGACTCTCACCAATTACTGTCTACCCATCTCATAGCTCACAGATCCAGGCACAGGACTCTTCTAATTCTCCTATCTATTAGACATATGCAAACACCTGTCCTTTTACCCTCCTTTTACGGAACAGACACAATTCTTCCCCCTCTTAACTACTCTGTGGTCAGGAGCCCATAGCATATCACATCTTATTATTCATCCACCATGTGGGAGAACAGCCAATCTACTCTACATAGACAGAAAATCCTATTATGCAGTCCTCTGGTCACCTTGTTTTATGAGATGGAGACCCACTCTCCAAATATAGAAATCATATCCATCGTCTTCTAATATGTACAACAGCTATAGGCCACAGACCTTTCAGTGTCCCACAAAAAAAATTACAGGCTAGTGCCTTACTTTCTTGTAGAGGAGAGAATGGAGCCACCAAGTCTGTAAAATGTGTTGTTGACATTTGCAGTTGTTAATTTTTAAAATAGTATATCGTTGTAGTTACTTTAGATGCTATGCAGCTATGAAAGGGCAGATTTCAGTTTGTTTCAGGGACATGTTATGTTACTCTTTTACAAGTGTACTTTTAATTAAGAGTGTATTTTAACTAAAAGAGAGAGAAATTTAAAATACAGAAATAGTTTTGTTTTTTAAAAATAATACTGAGACATTGCTGAGTCTTTCAGAGTCCCTGACATCCCAGAGTTCACAGTTGTCTTGTGGAGTTCACAAATGCCGCAGTGGTCTCTATTCCTTCCTATATACCGTTATCCTTCAAACTCTCGAGCTCAACAGAGCTCCCAAGTCTCTCTTCTTCTACTTACTCAGCAGGACTTCAAAGCAGGACTTTGCATTTTTTTCTTAGATTTTTATGACTGAAAGAGACCAGTATAATAGTCTAATCTGACCCAGCACAGATCATAGAATGTCTCCCAGTAATTCCTACATAAGGCCCAATGTCTTGTGGTTAAACAAAAGTATATGAGAGAGCTTACAGTCTAAACAAACTATATATAAAATGACTACAGAAAAATTACATTAAAAGAACATTATTAAGGTTGCAAAGTCAAGCACTCAGACGTTAGTGAAAGCCAGAATTAAGGTTGCTTGTGTAATATGCATTATAATAGTATTTAATTACAGGATCACCTGTTAGTTTTACCATAGGATCCAGGCCTTATTCATTGCACAGGAAGGATGGTGCTACTGCAATGAGCAGCTATTCAATATTTTATTTTCTCTTTGTTGCTTAATATGTGGTGCAGGCCTAATTTCCTGCAAGCTATTCATATCCTGCTCTGAAGATAGAATTATTAATTTTCTCATGGGCCTTTCTATGGTGCTCTTTGCTACAGCATCTGAATGCTTGATAAATATTAATTTATTTTCACAGAGCCCTTGTGAGATGAGTGAATATTATCCTTATTTTGCAAACGAGGAACAGACATGTAGAGATTATGTTCAAAAGTATCCACTAATTTTGGGTGCCCATTTTGAGACAGCTAGGACCTGATTTTTCAGATTACGCAGTGTTCCCTAGTTCGTAGTATATTCAAAAGGCAGCCCCCACTGAATTCTTTTGCAGAAATGCTGGATGAGAAGCAGGCTAAAGGCAAGGGGAGAAACGGAGATACATTCTGATCCTGAAACAATTAACTTAAGCTCACATTATCTCTCATTATTAAAAAATAAATTATAGTGAATTAATTGCCATGGAGACCTTCCTAAAGCTGTCACTTTTGTGCAAGAAGGAGAATGACAACCCAATTTTTCTATGGATGGTGCATGTTTGCTTGACTTCCACCTGAAAAAGGGGAAAGAACCATGCAACTTGGCTTCTTAACAGCAAAATACATTGTTGAATAGTGAAGGCAAAAAGTAATCTAATAAGTGGTCATTGTATTAAAGTCATGAAGAGGTACTTTGTTTGCAGCCAATACGGTATTTATTCAAGCCATACAAGGATTTAGATTAAAAAAAAAAAACTGACCAAATAGTAACCCCCGGCAAGAATGTACTTGTCTGTTGAACAAAATAAACTTTCCACCTAAATGTGCATATATTTTCCATTTGAAAAGCTGCCAAAGAGAACAGAATGAAGTGGGAGCGAAGCAGCTTCTAATGGTTGAAATTAGAAGGGCACCACAGGTTAGAAGAGTCCTGGTAAATAGAGTTTTAGAAAGTCCTGAGAAAGGAGTTATGTGAAATTTCTGGGTTTTAATGCATTTTTCTGGGTACGACCCCCATGTTAATACTTACTACAAAAATAAAATCTATTATTTTTCACAAAGCATGCCAAAATACCACCCTCCACTGCCTAAGCACAAGAAGTTTGACACAACTATGTGGCTGAGAGTTAATTCCCTATCTTGGTCCACAGAGTGACCTTGATACCAGTAATAACACTGCAA
>ML675621.1:12702483-12748534 GCA_007922155.1 Mesoclemmys tuberculata
TCTGAATGTTTGACAGCTAATAATTATAGTTTTGCCTGTAACAATTGTAGTTCACACGTGGTGTTTGATTATATGTAGGGAGATTTCTTTCTGGCTTATATTGGGAAAACATTGCAGCCCTTAACAGACTTTGTGCCACAAAAACCACAACATCAGAATGACTCATGAATGGTTGGGTACAGCTAAGAACAATCTTTTTTGGCCAAATGTCCTCAACTTTATTAGATCTTTAATGCAAAATATCTCTTAAAGGCAGTCTCTCCTCAAAGTGGCAAAAATGGTAATGTCAGCCTGGCTTACAAAGATATATTGACCTCCAGCCACTATGACCTGTCCACAAGTGAGACTCCATCCTTTTAGCCCTCACACCTGTAACTCATTTATTTCACTTCCTAGGCTTTGCAATCTTTTCTAAAACAGGGATAGATTTTGACACTTTTTTATTTTTATCATGTAGAAATTACAAAATACCATTAAGTAATCTGAAACCAAATGATCAGTTACACGTGTAGTTCTCACAAAATGGTTTTGCTTTTGAGTGTTCTTGAAAAATGCTGAGGGACAAAGAAAATGTTGCTAAATTAGGCATTAAATCTTAAATATCTGCCATGCAGAAATTGATACTGAACTAAGGGAATTTGAAGGAACTGGTTTCTCCTTCACTTCAGCTAAAATTTCTTATAAATTAAGGTCATTAATGGAATTTTAAACCAGCTGCTGTTTCATGAGAGAGGCAGCTAAGCAGTCTTGTAGAATGGATTATTTTTAAGCAAACCATAGGATTATTAGCAAGAATTTTGTGGGCCTACATAATCAGTTCTGAGTAATGTTTATTTCTGCAAATATGAAATGTTAGGTGTATTTTGTCTCTTCTTCCAAGCTAAAAAGAAGTTAAATAGCAGAATTGCCATACTTCTCATCCACTTAGCCCCGTTCATAGAACCATGTTAAAACAGTTGTCCTGAGACCTGTGTACAACACAGCTGAAATGTATAGTGTAGATAGGATCTAACCATGGCCCCCATTCAGCAAAGCCCATAAACATGCTTAATCTTAAGAAAATGAGTAACTATTCAGCAAAGCACTTAAATCAGTGGTCCTAAGCACCTGCTTATGTGCTTCGCTGAATTAGGGCCATGAACTGGGTAGTAACCCAGTTTAGTTCCATTTGCATTATAGAATTTAGCCATGTTATAATCCGCTAGGTTCAACTCTTACAGCTGGGTTCCCTGATTCACGTAGGGTAGGTAGACAGAATGTTAGTGAAGGAGATGTTTGCTAAATAGAAAATATACTACTTTATTTTATATTGGATGGTTCCTAATCAACAATGTATTAAAAAAGTAACCTATAGTGGGTATTATAATATTGAGAAGTTACTACAAAATAAATTCTAACAATAATAACGTTTGTTAAAAATAATTTTGGGTTCTTCTAAATAGAACGAAGGCTACAGAATAAAAAGTTTCTGGCTACATTTTCTGGCAGCTTCATAAACTTCTAGTTCTATCTATTCAAGAGTTGAACTAGATTTTCAAAAAATTAATAATGGGAAATAACAAAGTGCACAGTAGTAACAATAATTTGATTATACATGATCAGTATATACTACTTGAAAATCATATAAAAGAGGTTTCATTCAAACTTTGCATATCACTCACACTGTTTTTAGATCTGTATGTTTAACGTAGAGACGTGAATTTTAGAAGCTTATTTTCATATTTCTGTTTTTATAATAATGTGTCCATTGCAGAAAATAGTGTATTCAGTATATTTACTTTTTGAGTAATTTGTTTAACATTTGATTACAAAATAATGTAAGAATATGGAAATAAATTAAGGTGTTAAATGAAAATAATCTCTTTATTCAAGACCTAGTTTCTCAGTGTCTGAAAATGAGATAATCACTTCAAGCTTAAATTATTAGTGTGGAGATAACAATACAATAAATGTGGGAAATAATTTTATGATGAAATACGTTGCAGTATTTGTAATTGAAACTTTTCTTTTATATAGATTCTTAAATTAGGCTTTGGTGGGATGAGGTGTAGTTATCTAATCAGCCTGATTTTTAGCATGGCTTGAGCTCCCTGGTTCTCTGTTTTCTCTCCTTCAGCCTTCTAGCTCCACCAAAACACAAAATTTTGGATTTAAACATTAGATCTACAGCATGACTTTAGGGCAGTATCCTTTATTGCTTGCTGCTGAAGATCTTTTGGAGTCAAGGAAACAAGATGTAGTCTGTTGTTGGGTCAGGCATCATACATGCAAAAAAGTGCAGTCTCTAAGTTAAAGTGACCTGCTGCAGCTCCTCTTGCTGATATCTTGTGGTGCAACCTCTCTGAGAGTTTTAAGAAGAGCCAGAATTTGCCCAGGACTCTTCTCTCACCACAGATTTTCTGGCATGCACAAATATGCAACATGGCAGGCATAAATTAGCTGGTTAGTCATATTTTCAGAAGAGAAGCTTGTAGTAATTTGTATTAACATCACCTCAATTTTACAACTTTTCTTTGTGTGGTTTTATTTCTAAGTGCTTGAAACTTCTGTGAGAATAAATTCATGATGGTCACAAATACCATTTTCTCTTTGCAACACTATTAGAGTTTTCACTAAGAAATGCTGACAGATTTACTCTGACATACCTAATCCCTTCTTGATGATACTTCTGCTGCTGCTTAGGCGATAAATGAGCATCAAGCCCTTCTTCTAGTCGGCAGCTCACTCTCACATTTCCCACACACTATAGGGAATGTTTAGTGTTTGTGTATCATAGGTTTATAATTTTTGCATGTCTGCTATAGAAAAAATAAGACATTTGAAGCAAGTAAGGCATTTTATTTAATGCATTGAAAGGACAAGTCAATGGAGAGACAGCAGGCCGGCACTTTTGCTTACCTCTCAAAAAATAGTAACGTAAAATTTTCATCCAAAGCTTTAAGATTGGATATTTCAGCTTCCACCTTCAAATTCTGTCCCTGCTCTTTAAATATATAAACCAAAGGTACTGTTGAAATCAGGATAAATGTAATATTAATTACTCTGCTTATCAAGAAATTGGTTGTGAGGCAGTCAGCACTTTATGAAGAATCTGTAAGTATATATCCATTTTCAATTGGTATAGTCCACATGGCAAATATTTAGAAACCAGCCACTTGCTATTACAATTTTTATTTGGGATACTCAATGCACATTCTCAGTATTGCCAATCTCAGGCAGTCAAAAATCATGAGTTGGACCATGATATACCAAGAGATTTTAAAAATGATACAACAGTTTGCGGTTTTATTTGTATTCTGGTTTTGAGCCATTTAGGGTCACAGTTCCAAGCTTTTCTCTGCAACCAAGAGGGATAGAAATTTTTGTTAAGTGAAAGCTCCAATTCTTATGTGATCATGAGAATCCAAGAACTCGGGCTTGAAGAAATACACCAGCTATTGCAAAACTGACAATAAAACCATTAAAGTTGGTGATGCTGCCTTTTATATGTGGGCAAGTTTTACTAATACGGTGTTTTCTAAAGTATATTTCAGCACTGTTTCCAATACATCCAAAATCTAATTTCTCAAACTTTCAATCATCAAACAACTAACTGTTTCTTTTACTCTAGAATTTGTCTGGCTTCATCTGATAAATTGGAGACCCCGAGAAGTGATCAGTCATAAAAAAAAAATATGTAATGCATCACAAAATGTACTTCATTCATTTATGCTGATGATGATAGTTTAGATTTACAGTATTTCCAGTGCATCATAAAGTACAAATATGCTATAGGGTATGTTATAAAAATAATCAGTTCTTACGAAGATGGGATCCCAATACATCAGTCTGTTAAATCTTTGAGATGTATGGAATTGACCTCTCATTGTCAAAATTGTCTAGTCCAGGCACAATATCTACATGCTCACTTTTACCATGGCGGTGGTTAGGGTAAATTGAATGTTGCCTGTCCAAAAAAGAAAATGTGCCTAAGCAAGTAAAGTTTTCCAAAATTAAATACTGTACTGTATGCAGATTGATGCTATCCTGCTGCGTGCTTTTTAAAAACATTTTCAGAGCGGCAGGATGAGGATTTATATAAGACGATTAACACCTACTTAACGTATTTATTTTTAATTAAAACTATATATTAGAATTATGTCAATTCAACAATCCACTGTAAATAGAAGCAAATTAACTGTGAGATATAATTGTGACTGTCACTAATGTTTATGCCATTTATAAAATTAAATCCTTATTCACCATGGAGAAAATGTATTCCTTTAACATACTAAGGAGATAATGCTTTTATTATAAACCCAGTAGAATAGTAAGAATATCCTATTTTTCTGTTGGAGAAGATATCAGTCAAGATGTAGGCTTGGACAGATGGTTAGAGAAGTAGATTAGATTGCTGAAATGGTCTTTTAACCCATGCAGATGACACTTTCAAGGGAGAGGTGATGGCCTTGGTGTGACCAAAATGATTACCAACGCTGTTAGTAAAAGCAATGTTACATACACACAAATCGGATACGAAACGCTACTTTGGATTGTTCAAAAACAAATTGTCTATAATATGTAATTTATATCAAAAGATATACACTATCTCTAAGATGCATATATTCCTGCCATTATCACAGGATCTGGCCTTGCAATTTTCAGTGTGTTCTCCTCACATTAAATCCTTACTATGTTTTTTGTAGGTGGTAGGGCAATGCAGTTATTCCCATTGTACAGATGAGGAATTGAGGCACAGAGAGACTGAGTGACTTGCCCAAGGTGTCTCAAGCAGTTTTCACTAGAACAGAGAGTTGAAAATGCCTCCTGAGTCTCAATGTAGCAGTCTAACCACTAGACTATGCTCCCTTTATTAGTGAATGTGGATTGATTTGTCAGTGTGACCAACCCTTCCTAGTGTTTGGAGCTCTCTGTGCCCCCTCTGACATCAGCCCAGCACCATGTTGGAAGGAGATCAAACTTCTTTTGCCCTAGAAATAGTGTAGTCTATTTTACCTCTATTCCTGGATCAGTCTCCTACAGTCAAAAATCGGTCTGTGGTGCCCACCAATGAGTTCTCTCAACATGTCATTATATCTAATTCCAGTTATGTTAGTGAAAAGCAAAATTTCTTTGGTGTCGATAGCTTAATGATTATGAAATGTATTAGGTAGCTAGGTTCAAAACTTATTTCCCTGGCTTAAAAATGAAAACTTGAAAATGCTGAAAATTAGAAAGTTCTATCTCAACAGCAGCATGCTGTTTTGTCTTTCAGCATCCCAGAATAATGCAATCTGTTCCTGGTTCTTTTTCTTCCTCTTCCTCTCTCCCTAGTTTCATTGAACCCTCTTAGTTACTGCTTCCTTTTGAAGTGGTGCTAAAAGTCTGCTCGAATGAATAGATTGTTACTGGAGTGGCCTTTCTGTTTTAGAGTAAATATTTAGTAAAACAAATTCCTTATGTCTCTTTGAACCCAATTTGTTTGCTGTAATGCTGACATTTCTCTTACATTGTTTTGCTAGCTTCTTATTTTCTCTAGGTATGTTATTGACCAAAATACTAATCTGTATTTTATAAAGTTAGAATGTCCACTTAATTGATTGGATTATCAACTTGAGTTTATGCATAAACACTCATTGTGTTTTCCTTTTAAATTTCTTGGAAGAAATTGTCTCCATTACATATAACATATGGAACACAATATGAGACTTTCCGAGACTTATGTAGCAGAGCAATTAATTTTGGATACTGTCCAATTTTACAACTGGGCACTGACTGTCACAGTTGGACATGCTATAGCAAATGATATACCTTTTCCATAAAGAAATAGACCAGTCAGGTGATTCCACTTATTGAACCTTCCAGGGGGCTTTTTAATACGTGTTAAGTGCTGAAGGAACCAACACGTGATCACAAGATGGAGATATACTGTAGATTTTATTACTTGCCTGTCGAGAAGAGATATGACACTTGGAATTTCAATTAAAAATAGAAGCCCAAATCAAAGATTCAGTATTAATTTTTAAAATGCATATGCTGAAGACTCACAAGAAGTAATGTGTGAATTGTGAAGCTCATTAAAATGCCTTCCTTCGAGGTGAGAAACACCTTTATAAGAAAGGCAACTTAATTGCCAAGTATTGCTGTCGGTAATACCTGGGTCACCATCTCTTATTGATTAAATCAAGTTTTTGTGTTTGACTCACAACTTTATGCTATCTTACTTTCAGTTACTGTTGTACATTTTTCAGTTCTAGCAGTGATAGAGTTCTGCAGTACTCTTAAATTTCCAATTAGTGGTGTTAAAGTTTATGTGGGGGAAGTCTAAAAGTAATGGAAATGGTACCTAACAGAACTGAGATTAATCAAATGAGTCTCAGGAGACAGTGGGATAAGGTGTGTATATAGTGAATGTCAGGATATGTTTTTGATAGTTGAGATGAGAATGGTTGATGTATTATATTACAGGAGCATATTTTATTTCTCTGGTGGGGGAGAGCATACTGCAATTAGTGGAAGTCCAATTATGAAGCAGTACTCCTTGGAAGAAGGGAAATGTATCCAGTTATGGAAAATGAAACAATTCAGTAATTTTGTTTCAAGGGAGCAGGCCTTTTACCATGGATGACTTAGTCCCTAAGCATTTTTGTAGTAGATTAGCTAATTAATTTCTCTTCATAATGAGAATACGTTAAAGGAAAAACACCCATAGAGCTTTTATTCCTTAAATAAAACTGAGTTTGCTTAATTAGAGCTTCAATTTAAATTACATTTATTATTTCGTAGTAGTCATCAATGACTTAAAGGCATGCATGCATAATGTAATAATTTTAATTTTTTGCATGTTTTTAGAGACATTTTTGAGGATGTGCCTCCTCTTCAGAAATAAGTGAGAAGGAAAGCCAGGAGAAAACATAATGGGAACCAAAATACTAAGTGGAAGGGAAATGCAAATCTATAGCAGTCACCTGCTAAATGGCTGTTTTAGCATAGCAGCTTATTGTGTATCCACGATGTTGCCAAACTGTTCAGATTTCTTGCACTTCTGCCAATTTCTCATACATTGGGGGCAGGAAACTTTGAAACTGTGCTGTTAAACATTAAAGCACAGACATCGATGATTTCTTGTGGCTTTTCCTTTCTATCTCCATCCCTAAGAAGTTATCCATATTTTTAGGATACAGTTATACAAAATATTTTTAGAGATGGCA
Organism: Mesoclemmys tuberculata; assembly: GCA_007922155.1. NCBI lineage: Eukaryota > Metazoa > Chordata > Testudines > Chelidae > Mesoclemmys > Mesoclemmys tuberculata. The sequence continues at coordinate 12,709,674 of ML675621.1, forward strand.
AGATTTTTTGGGGGGAATGGAAGTTTACATGTTAAATATCTCTTCCTACACTTACTTAAAGTGTTCCACTACTCTGAAAAACGATTATAGCAATGGCCTCACAGTGTTTCATATTTGTGTCTTGGTGACTTTCACATCAAGTGTATTCTGTTTACAAGTAAAAATATGTTTTGATCTGCAAACTCAGCTTAGGATGTAAGAATGAGTTCTTTTCCTCCTTGTTCATCAACTAGGATAAAGTTTCTGAAGACCAAATCTGTACCCTCAGTGACACCTGTGCAATCTTACTTTGTGAATGCTTACAAGTGTAGCTGTTTGGAACTTAGTAAGCATTTTCTGTTGCACAAGGAGCAGAATTGAGTTCATGCTTTCTTAGTTATATTGACTCTGCAGTGCTAACCGGCTTTTAAGTGACTTAGAGACTTCTGAAAATTTTACCCCGGTCAATAAAGTCAGGAACTAGGACCGGTGCTGAATTTGCAAGGCCTTCAAGCCAAGGACCCAGAAGGAGTGGGACATCCGGCTGAAGGCTATTCTCATGGAGTCCGTGCTGCACCCGGCGTCCGAGCCGCCCCGGACCCCATCAGCACCGAGCGTCTCGTCGGTGCAGAGCGCTCCGCTGGCACTGCAGGCGCCTCCGGTGCCGAAGAGAAGGAAGCGCCGTCCATGCATGGAGCGCTATCCCTCCCCCACACCGCAGGAGCGGCCGGGGTTGAGCCCCGAGGTGCTGGAGCTGCGCGATCAGCTCCCAGCACCGGTGCCGGCACAGAGGGATCCTCCCCTGACTCCTGGGAGTGGGGGAGCGCCTCTCCAAGACCCTTCCACGCTGAAGGCGTATGAAGCAGCTCGAGCCTTGTTGGCTTTGCCCACGCCTCCGGCCCTCCCCCGGCTGGGGGAGTAAGGGCCTGTGTCCTGGGGAAACCCGTGATGGGTGTCCCCGAAGGGTGGCCGTGCCCGGCACCGCAACGGCCACCCACCACACAGCGTCGGAGAGTCAAGCTCGATAGCTCCTCTCCCTCATCTTCCGAGGACGACGCCTCACGGCACCGGTCCTGGTCTCCGAGACGGCACCGTTCCAGATTGCCGTCACCGGCCGGACACTCTCGCCATTCCAGCTCCAACTCGGCACCGCTCTCAGCACCGTTCGCCAGCACCGCTTCTCCTCGTTGTCGTTGGCTTTGCCAAGGCGTCAGCACTGGTACAGACGGCTCCACCGCTCTTCGGGATCGTCCGGTAGTGGGTCCCGAAGTGGCTTTTCCTGACGGTACCATCGGCACTGTTCCCCTGGTGCGGGCTCCCGGAAGGATCGACGCCGGGATGAGGTGCAGCCCCCGGCCCCGGCACCAATGCTGGCACCGAGTTGGCCCCAGCCCCCTTGGCAGTGGCCATTTTGGGGACCATGGGCACGGTTGGGGCAGGGTACTGTGTCGGCCCCTGCCTCTGTCGCCCAGCAAGCTCCCCCACAAGCACCACCAGTGCAGGGAGGGAGCCGATCCTCAGGAGAAGAGTCGGACTCTGGGGAGGGCCCCTCTACAGGACCTAGCCGCCCGTCCTCTTCTTCATCAGCGGACGAGGCAGCCTTCAGGGCTCCTCTAGTTGACTTTAAAGCTCACCAGGAGCTGCTAAAAAGAGTGGCCTCCAACCTCGACTTGGAGGTCAAGGTGCTAGAGGAAGAGGTGGACCCCCTCTTCAGGCATCTGGGGACCCAAGGCCCTTCCAGGGTAGCCCTTCCCATGCATGAAAGGGTGTTGCGCCTGGCCAAGGCAGTGTGGCAAACCCCTTTCTCGGTCGCCCCAACGTCCAAGGGCACCGAGAAAAAGTACTATGTGCCAGCCGAAGGGCACAAGTACCTTTACACCCCCACAGCCCCAGGTACTCTGGTTGTGGACGCTGCCAACCAGAAGGAGAGATAGGGGGCCCAGAGCTCCACTCCTAAGAGCAAAGAGGGCAGGAGACTAGACCTCTTCGGTAGGAAGGTCTACTCCACCGGGGCGCTACAGTTCAGAGTGGCTAACCACCAAGCCCTCTTGGGGAGGTACAATTTGAACTTGTGGGACTCCATGCGAAGGTTCGCAGAGTCCCTGCCCGAGGACCAGGCTGCGGTCTTCACCACGGTCCTGGAAAAAGGACTGGCTGTAGCCAGTACAGCTCTACAAACTGCTTCGGATGCTGTGGATACGGCCAGCAGGGCAATGGCCTCCGCTATCGCTATGTGTCGGGCGGCGTGGCTTCAGTTCACGGGGCTGTCCCAAGAGGTGCAGCATTCCATACAGTACTTGCCCTTTGATGGGGCTGGCCTGTTCTCAGAAAGGACTGAAGAGAAGCTGCACGCCCTCAAGGACTCTAGGGCTACCTTGCGTTCCCTGGGCCTTTACACCCCTCAGGCGGCGAGGCAGTAGACCCACCAGCAGCTGCAGCGCCCGCCACAGCAGCAGCAACCTAGGCCACCACCTAGGCCTTTCCCCCCCGCAAGGGGTAGGGATAGGAGCAGGGGCTTCGGATGGCGCGACCGCTCTGGGTCGTCCTCCACTTCCCAGAAAGGACCCCCCAAGAGCCCTACAGGGAAGCGGCAGTTTTGACGGTGCGCCCGAGGGTGGCACCTGTACTTCCCCCCTGGATTCGCCCTTCCTATTCAGAGACAGGCTAAGGTCGTACCTCAGTCTCTGGAGGGGCGTCACATCGGACCATTGGGTCCTGGACACCATGTGCCGGGGTTATGCCTTCCAGTTGGTGACTTTTCCCCCCAATTCACCCCGTTCCCCGTCCCTCTTCAGGGATCCATCTCACGAGCAACTGGTCCTTCAGGAGGTCTGCTCCCTCCTGCACAAGGGGGCCATAGAGCCAGTCCCACTGCTAAGGTTCATGGTAGCTGGTGGCCACTATCAGTTTACGGCCTTGCCCTTTGGCCTTTCCTCCTCCCCCAGAGTGTTCACCAAGTGCGTGGCAGTGGCGGCGGCCTACCTGAGGCGCAGGGGGGTCCAGATAATCCCCTACCTGGACAACTGGTTGTTAAGGGGCAGGACCAGGTCTCAGGTGTACGAGGCGGTCTCCCTCGTCCAGGCCACCTGCAACAGTCTGGGGCTGCTCATCAATGAGCAGACGTCGACGCTGTCCCCAGCACAGCGTATAGAGTTCATAGGGGCATCCCTAGACTCTGTTCGGACCAGAGCCTCCCTCCCACGCTCGAGGTCTGAGGCCATGGCAGCGATCATATCGCAACTACACAGGTGCCCACGACGACAGCCAGGCAGTGCCTTCAGCTGTTAGGTCAGATGGCCTCGTGCACCTATGTGGTGAGGCTGGCCCGCCTCAGGCTCAGGCCCCTCCAAGGTTGGTTGGCCATGGTGTACGTGCCCAGCAGGCACTCTCTGGACAGAGTGGTGACAGTGCCCCCCGCAGTTCTGGGGTCACTGCAATGGTGGAAGGACCCCAAAACTGTCCTGGAAGGGGTTCCGTTCAGGGACTTGACCCCCTAGATCACCCTGATCTCTGATGCGTTGGACCTCGGGGGGGGGGCCCATGTCAGCGGCGCCCTGAGTGCTCAGGGCCGCTGGTCGCAGGAGGAGACTGCCCTCCACATCAGTGTAAAAGAACTGAGGGCAGTCAGACTGGCATGCAAGGTATCCCTCCATTGTTTATTGGGCAAAATGGTACAGGTGCTGATGGACAACACGGCAGCAATGTATTATGTAAACAAGCAAGGGGGGGCCCCAGCGCTCCTTGTCTCTGTGCCAGGAGGCGCTTCGACTTTGGGACTTCGCGGTGAGGCACGGCTTTTGTTTAACCGCTTCTCACCTCCCGGGGGTCAGGAATGATGAGGTGGACCGCCTCAGCAGGTCGTTTCTACCCCAACACAACTGGTTGCTGCTTCCGGAGGTAGTGGCCAGGATTTTCCATGGGTGGGGTGTTCCCCGACTGGACCTGTTCGCGTCGTCCTGGAACAGGAAGTACACAAGGTTCTGCTTGCTCCGGGTCGCGAGCCAGGCTCCCTCTCCGACGCGTTCTTCATCGAATGGACGGGGACCCTCTTGTATGCGTTCCCCCCCAATCCCGCTCTTACCCAGGGTCTTCTTGAAAATCAAGAGGGACAGAGCGGACGTGATCCTGTTTGCCCCGGTGTGGCCGAGACAGCATTGGTTCAACATGCTGCAGGACCTCTCTGTCGCCGTGCCGATCGAGCTCCCGAGGAGGCCGGACCTGCTCTCCCAGGACCACGGTCACCTGCTGCACCCCAACCTGGATTCCCTGCACCTGATGGCCTGGAGACTCTCTGGCTGACAGAGGTGGAGAGAACCTGCTCAGCGCAGGTCCAACGCATTCTGCTGGGTAGCAGGGAGCCCTCCACGCAGATCGTGTACAAGGCCAAGTGGAGGAGATTCAGCTGCTGGGCGGAGTCATGGGGCATAACCCCCGGTACATCCCCCGTGCAGGCCATCCTCGAGTACCTGCTGCAGCTTAGGCTCCAGGGATTAGCGCTAGCCTCCTTCAGGGTGCACCTAGCGGCCATCTCGGCTTTCCATCAGCCGATGGTGGGATAGTCCTTGTTCTCCCACCCTATGTCGGTGAGGTTCCTCAAGGGGGTTGAGAGGCTTTATCCACAGGTCCGTGACCTCCCTGGGATCTCAACCTGGTCCTCGCTAGGCTGACGGGGCCCCCCTTCGATCCCTTGGCCACCTGCCCCCTCCAGATCCTGTTCTGGAAGGTGGCCTTCCTCATGGCCATTACCTCGGCTAGGAGGGTCTCTGAGCTAAGAGCTTTGACCTCGGAGCCCCCCATACCATGTTCTTCAGGGATAAGGTTCAGCTGAGACCGCATCCAGCTTTCCTACCTAAAGTAGTCTCCCAATTCCACTATAACCAAGACATTTTCCTCCCCGTGTTTTTTCCTAACCCGCACAGGTTGGAGGACGAGAGGAGACTACACACCCTGGATGTGAGGAGAGCCCTCGCCTTCTACATAGAGAGGATGAGGCCTTTCCGGAGGACCACGCAACTCTTCATCGTGGTCACAGACAGGATGAAGGGATCCCCAGTGTCTACGCAGTGCATCTCCAGATGGATCACCGCCTGCATCAAGCTCTGCTACAAGCGCGCAGGCGTCCAGCTTCCTGGGGTCATGACGGCACACTCCACAAGGACCCAGGCTGCATTGGCGACCTTCCTGGGACGGGTCGCCCTGGACGACATCCGCAGTGCTGCCACCTGGTCGTCGGTCCACACCTTCGCCTCGCACTGTGCTGTCGTCCAGCAGTCGAGGGAGGATGCACGAGTCAGCAGAGCCATGCTGGGAGCAGCTCACCGTTGACTCCTATCTGCCTCCAGGTATGGCTCGTTAATCACCTAAGTGGAATGCATATGAGCAATCACTCGAAGAAGAAAACATGGTTAACTTACCAGTAACTGTTGTTCTTCGAGATGTGTTGCTCATATCCATTCCATGGCCACCCTCCGTCCCCGCTGTCGGAGTCGGCAGAAAGAAGGGACTGAGGGTCCGCATGGCCGGCGGCACTCTATATACCGCGGCATGAGCGCAGCACTCCAGGGGGCGTCAGAGCCGGCCCATACAGGGACTACTAGGGGAAAAAATAGTCTGGGAACCGTGCACGAGGGCGCGCATACACCTAAGTGGAATGGATATGAGCAACACATCTCAAAGAACAGCAGTTACTGGTAAGTAACCATGTTTTTTGTAGACTGAGAGAATCTGCTCTATCTGTATGACCCAAAATCATCTAGCATGATTATATCTGGGGGTTGTCACTTCCAATTAATTCTAATGATTCTAAAGGAATATCTTTGCGAAATGAGGGATGAATTTGATATTATTTAGTGAGTCAGCATACCATCTTGCGAGAGCCTTGAGGCTGCCTTTATATATAAAAAAGCAAAAAGGGTAGATAGAACCCCATTTAAAAAAAAGTTATTTGCCAGCCATCTAATGAAAATATTCCTAGTAAGATAGTTCATAGTATGAGTTCAATCAACACTGTCCAGTTCCATTTTCAATACTATTTAATGTTTTGGTTTCTCCAGGGTGTGCATAAGGCAGTCTGAGAAGCTTTAAAAAAAGAAAAATGATCAGTTTTGTCCTTTTTGAGAAATTACTTTCCCCATGAATTGTCAATGCAGCTGTAATTAATTACTACATTCCTATTGTGTGTAGCTTTGCTTGTTTACACACATTCCCAACAATGACATAGTTGAGAATACAAGGTTTATGTTTTGCTTCCCCTTTGGCTAGCTCCTTCATAATACAGCATGAAATATCACATATACTACATAAACTGAAGCTTACTAAAAATATAAACCTCTCAAAAATCCTAGAGAAAAACATATTTTGTATGTGTGAGGACTGTGCTCTAGATTCCAACAGTTTTGGTATAGGGGAAAATTAGGGCCTAAGTTATAATACTTGAATTTGTTTCTTGAATTTGTGCTTTTGGGCAGCGATTCCTAAATTTAATAAAAAATCCAAGAACGTGTATGGCTCTTTAATTATTAAATTCTCTATAATCCAAGCTGATGAAAATGACTCTTCAGTAGTAAAGGAATCTTAACAAAACAGGAGTGACCAAATGAATGCTAGTAATTGTAGTCATGTAGGATAAAATTATTTGGGGCTTTTAGAATATTTGTCATATTATAGAAATTATGCTGCCTTCTCTCTCCCCACCCCTTAGCTGGAGGGGAGAAGGGAAGCAATCTCCTGAGAAGCTGGAGTAGATGACAGAGGTTACTTTATTATAGGATGAGAACAAAGTGGCTGATGGAATGCAGCATCATTACCCCATACACTGACTATAGATTTTCTTCCATGCACAAAGACCTCTATACATTAATTATTTCCATATGACTATGATAGAGGAAAGTTCTGTCTATAATTCAGCAAAAGAAAAGGATATTTTTGGAGGAAATAATGTATATTTTGTTTCCCTGATTTAACTACAGTAAGTCATAGATGTGTAAAATTTCTTGTTTTAAAAGAATACTATGCCTTAGCTGTTAAAATGGTGATCCTTTATCCTGACAAATCACTGGTAATATTGAATGGTATAAAGTACTGTTTTCAGGTTTATTATCGTAGCAATACATTTTTATCTAGCAAGCTTGTAGAGGTTAATGTTTGCAATAAAAAAACTGCTATATTTGCTAAATTAAAACTTGAATCATCCAGACTTTGTAAATGCTCTGGTTCTCTCTTGGTGACTTCTTTTTTGTTAGTTATTAGTAATTGCTGATTTTTTTGGTGAGGGAGGAAGGAAGGGTATCAATATTATGGATTCTTTATACTCTGCTATCCACATATGTTGAGAAACATATTTTTCAAAAATATTGCCAACACTTAACATTTGTATCTGTTTTGTGTGTGTGTGTTTGGAAATGGGTTCTTTATTTACAATATATCCTCCATTAATTTCCTTTGGGGAAAAAACACTTTAAATATTGGACACTTTGGAGTCGTCATCTCCAATACTTCCCATTGCTTTCATTGCACTGAAGTAGCTGAGAATAGAATAGAATTTGTTTTGGAGAATTTTTCAAGAGATCAATCAAAATCGAAAGTTGTTAACTCATTATTTGGGAAGCCTGGAACTAGATGTTGTAGGACAGTACAGAAGTATGAAAAGGTGAATGTTGTGATACAGCACGATTATCATTTCCCAATTTACTCCTCCTGTCCCTCCTGAGTCCAGTTCTTGTCCCCTTTGCATTTGAATCAGGTAGCTTCCTTCTCACTCTGTCTAGTCCTGGCCTGAAGATTGAGAGCACAGGAAAGACAGGCATTTTGCTCTCAGTTCAGATTCCTGGACTCAGCACAGCCCACAGCAGCCTAGCAGTCGGAATTTTCAGGGCATTCAGCTGTTAAAGTATAAGAAGTCTCTACTGAGCATGTGTGAGCTACAGTTCTTCAGATTCTTTATATATATGGTCAAATATGGGTGAACTTTACAAAGGCCATCCCCTTGCCAAATTTCAGGTCTCTTCTTGAAAGCATTGAAGTTTTAAAGCTTTTTGAAGAAAAGGTTGCCAGAGTTTTTTAACACAGGCAAGATAAGGTATTTTCCCGTAGCCTTATTCTCATGAATGGCTGATCTGCATTGGCTTAAATTTGCCAACCACATTCAATCTGAGGCAACACCGAGGATGTAAAACTTCAGCTGAAATGGTTAAAGTCTGGCAAAGTTCGGAGCAACTGAAAACAGGTTCTTATAATAGGAAACATCTGGCAACCACAATAATAATAATAGGTGGTGCTCCTTGTCCCCTCCTGTTTCTGAAAATCTGGTTTATAGTCTAGTGGAACGATTGATCTTTAACAGCCATAGATTGTCAGGTTATCATAGCAGTTGCTCCACCAGTGATGCAGTGACATTTCAGCAATTATAAATGTTTTAACATGCCATAATAATCTTCTTAGGGAAAAGGACTGTTACTTTATTACATGAAAAATTTATGAAAAATTGAACTGTAAGTTATTGTTAAATATAAGATGTAGTGTATATCAGTCAACCTGGCTTTTCCTTTAGGCCCCTTACTTTCCCTTTCCCCCCCTTTTTTTCACTCTTCAAGAAAACAATCCCCATATGCAAAATAATATCCATAAATGCCAAGAGTAAAGTTTATTTTCGGTATTGTTGAAGCAGTGCTGCAGATCCTTTCATTAAATAATCTGAATATAAATAGATGAGGCATGCTAGGTTTTTTTAGATTGTCGTGTTTAGCAGGAAGGAAAAACTTTAAACAAAATAATCATCCAAGAGCAGAATCTGCCTAGAGCCACCAATTTGGCTTCTCTTGCAGCTCTGTGTTTATTAGAAGTGGCAAATCAGTAAATTAAAACAGAAACTCTGGAGGTTTATGTTAGGAAGTAGTTTTGTGCTACAAATATGAAACAAGGGCCCAAAGGCAGCAGGCCTCCATCTTGAATAGGACTGCATCTAATACCGCCTCACCATGTGTTCTTCATTTAGAAAATTAGGGCTCTGGAATCCAATAAAAATTTCATTGGTTTTGGCCCTGTTGTCAGAAAGTTAAATTTTGATGAGAATTCTTGTGATTCAGATGTTTCCATGGGGTGGATTCAGGGTCAAATAAGCTTTTATTTGTCCTGAAAGAGCTGTGGCTGGAGAACTGTTAAAACTTAAATATTAAAACAATGGGAAACACAGTGAACATAGGAATTTCATGTTATTGATACGTTAATTATTTATAAGTCTTCTATTTCTAAAACAAATATTGAAGCATCCAAGGAGTACTTTAGAAGGTTTACTTTATTGTATAATTGATTAACATTTTGTTAGGTAGCACTGATTTATGTGCATGTTATGTATATTGTAATGTTTAATATTATGATTAGGTTGGTAATCATGAATGTTTAAAATAATTTATCTCCTCTTAATGGAGTCATCTGTTCTCTGTCATGTGGACTGGTGAACATTGTTCAAGTAGTTGTATGTGAAATTCACATTGTGTACACAGCGTTTTCATTTATTAGTTGGTAGGATCTTTATGATCTCTTCTGTCCCACAGCACCGATAAACTGTCTTGCTCAGCAAATTATTAAATTAATCTGAAAGCAAAGCAGACTCTTCCTCACCCATGAAGCATGTCTGTACTATATGGGAGCTATTTTAAAATTTTCCCGTTGTTGCTGAATAGGTGTTAACAAGGATGGGTAATTTCTAGAAAACCTCCTTGGTGTAGCCAGGGCTGTGGAATGTGGAGTTGGTGTTGCAGTCTCTCTGGTTCCAGGGACTCATTCCTCACCTCTGATCCCAATACATGAGTGCGTTGCATTCCCCTGCACCATCAAGTCAGCCTGCAAGTAAAGGATTTTTATGAAATATTATTAGAATATACAATATCTGGAGAGTTTGCTGCACAGGGACAGATATGTCATTATTCAAAGATATTTACACAAGCTAAAAATGAAATACTTATGTTGATGCTTTGGCCTGGAAGTTAACACGTGCTTCTTTTAAACAGGTCTCCCCAGAGTACCTGACCTCAAACTTGCTCACCCTAAATACTTAATCTCCCTCATAGATTATTACTTGGCATTGAAAATGGGGAGGATTATATTATACAGCCATCTTCTCCTTCATGAATTTTACTTGGCAAATCCCCAGTAAGCAGGACTCAGTTACCATGCTTCGTGATCTTTAAAACCAAATTCTGACATTGTGTAACCGCTAGGGGTCCAGTTCTAAATAATCGCCCAATCTGATGTTATGAAATGCTCTGTCCCTCTACATAGTTCCTCTTTCTGCTGTTGCAGGTGGTCTCAGAACTATTGCTCCTTCCTTGATTTCACACTTAAAGCCAAATACTTATGCTGGTAGGAAACATTGGAAATGGTTTAAAAAGAACAAGACGAAATGTGTTCTTTTTGCATAAGAGTCGTGTAACTTGATTTGACTGAATTTCTCTGCTTTTATGTCAAGCCTTTCAACTGTCATGCACTTTGGTCTCAGGAGTGTCTGCATCTTCCGTCTCTCCTAAAGTAGGGCTGCCAATAAAAAGAGAGACTTTACAACTGAAGAATCTTAACACGTGTAGCTATTCCAACAAAATTGGATTTAATTTAGAGACATCTCTTTCTCATTCCTTCCCAGTTACCTTGTTTGATAGCCAAGCCTTTATTGTAATGTGACTATGGCACAGTTGGAGAACTCCTCTTCTGCTCCTGCTGTCCCTGGGACAGTGGCTGTACTCTTCCATTTCTCCTCTCCCCAGTAAAGCTTAAGGTTGTTCCTACTATTTCTCTCATTTCTAGTAAAGAAAAGTTAAAATTGCAAAAATAAGCACTCAACGGTGCGGAAATTCCAGAAGTCAAAGTGACTTTCAAAAAGAAAAATAAAACCTTGACTTGCGCAGGTTTTGGTTCTTTGTGATGTATAAAGAAACCCTGATTTTTTATATATATCCCCCACTCGCGTACACACACTCTCTCTCCCCCTTCTTCCGGAACTCTTTAGTGACTAGAGAGCTAGTGAAATTTTGACTGCACAAGAGACTGAAACCTATACAACGAAGAGGAGAAAAGGATTTTTAGGCCTGCTCTATGCACAGGCTTGTTTGTTTGTTTGTTTGTTTGCCAATTTTTAACTGTTTTGATTAGTGGTGTGATTTTATACCAAAACAGTTAAAACAGTACAACCCATGAATTTAGAGAATAGGATACTGATCTAAGCAGTTTTACACTTGTATAAATGTGCCCACAGTAGGGAGGTTGTACTGCTTTAACTATATTGATTTCTAAACTGTGTGCAACTAAGCTCTTAGTCGGTTTAAAACAGTTTACCTTTTGTTTGTTATGGTTACTGCCTATCTAACACAATTAGCTAATCAACATTTTGAATAAGTAAAATCATGGTTAAAGATTCAGCAGCGCTGTCCTGTTCATAAAGGTTTCAAATCTTACACTCCACATCCTCCAAAGCACCCCCAAAAGGGCCAGTGAAATTAAGACTTGATATTCCTGATATTTTAAAACTCTAAAAAGTAATAATAAACAACCTGAAAGGTATTGATCCATTATCAAGCAAAGGAGGACAAAGGTTGGAGTAAACTGCTAACTTGTCCACATTGCTTTAGCTCTTGAAATGATAAATGATGATGATAAATGATAATGATAAATGATAACACTTAGCACTTACATAGCACTTTCCATCAGTAGAACACAAAATGATTTCAAATGGAGGTGTCTTCTCATTTTAAGGAAATGGAAACTGAGGCACAAAGAGGTTAAGTGACTTGATCAAAGTCACAGAGCTGGGAATATGATGACGTGAAACGTTTCATCCTAGTATGTGTTGTGAGTTGTTGGCTGCGTATGTTCTTTCTGCGTGCTGAAGCAGTTCTGCGCAGATAGTTGGCACGGCAGACCTCAGTCCAGCTGCCCAAGAAGACCAAAGACTTGGTTTGGTAGCTAAGGTACTCAGCCAGATTTATTGTAAACGAAGCATGGTCAATGGTATGCTAACATGTATTCTCGTTACAGTGGACCAGTTCAGGGAGTGGTGGGATTTTCCGTCCCGCCCCCCCCCCTCCCCAGCCAGACAAAGACTCTCCTTTTATACGTTGGTACAAACAAGTTATGTATTGCCCCCTGATGTGGTTAGTTATCGTCCTTTGCCTTGTACCTGTTGGTTCGATCAAAATATGTCTATCCATTACCCTGTCATCCTAACCTTGTCTTTAAGAGGGGTCAGTGTGTCCATATATTTTCTTGGGAGAGTGAGTTTATGCCATACTTGGTATAGGGGTGTTCTGGTGCTACCCTTCTGGAATATGTTTGTGTGAATACTTAGTGACTAGAAGTGCAAGTGTTTTTTGCAATGCCAGCCCTGTCCTTGCCAAGTTCATGTATCAGAGAATGAACCTCTTGATAACTCTGCCTTATTATATGAGCAGGGCTTGAATCTTTTTGGATTTTAGGCCTTACACTAGACCTTTATACCAGGCCTTATATTTCAGGTTCTCTTTTTCTATTCTGGCCAAATTAACATTGCTAGAGAAGTCTTAGCTTTTGGACTCTCCTGATTTTATTATGCTTCCTTAACACTAAATTAATGCTAGCTTTTGTTTTTCAGAAAAGAGGAAAAATCCAGAGCTTGCTCAGTTTACAAATTCTGTAGGCTTTGCCAGTAGAGTTAATAAATGCCTTGCTCTAGACAGCAGTTCAGGTACTTTAAAGCAGGAGTTCTCAAATTTTTTTTGCTGGGACCCCCTTTGAAAATATTTCAGGCTCTGACGACCCTCCCATGTCATGTCACCTTTACTTCTGCGCTGCTTCTAGGGGTGGTGCTGCCTTCAGAGATGGGCACCCAGCCAACAGCCGCTGATCTCCAGCACTCAGCTCTGAAGGGCTCTGGCTCTGAGCCGTGCATGGGGGCTGACAGCTCACAACTTCATGACCCCTGTGGGGTCCAAACCCCCAGTTTGAGAACCCCTTCAAAAAGTCTTCAGGCCAGAACCGAACACATTACATCTCTTACAAGTGCTTCCACTCTACTGTAAAAAGGGAATAGATCCCTTTTAATTTGAGACTGGCTTTGTTGGCTCAGAGATTGTCCAATGTATTTTACTTGATGGTATTTCTCTGATGGACAAAGATGTTTCCAATATCCACCAGCATATGATGTATGGATAGTTTTATTAGCAATGTTGTTCACTTTTTTCTGTGCTGCTTCAGAGACGTTTCTTTTGGTGATGGCCCCTGAATAGCATTTTGTATTTTGCAGTTTCTGGACAAGATTTTTCACTTCGAGCATGAGTGAGATGCCTTTGTTTTCTCACTAATTTCATTCTAGCTAGGGTTCTTTCCTCTCATTCTGTAAATATTTTTTTTCATATTAAACGCTTTGGTATATCTGTGTTGGAGGAAGCTATCCGCCTCTAGACAACCTGTGTCAGTGCTCAAAATTCTACTATCTCATTGGTCATTTGTGCCTTTACAACTGCATTAGGTACAAAATTCCATCTGAGTCTATGTCTACACTGCCGGCAAAATTCGGCGGCAGTCAATGGGAGATACACAAGCTACTTATAGTAGGTTGCATCTCTCTCATCAGCTTCCTAATTTCTACTTACCATGGCGTCCCCAATATGCTGCACCGACGGGAAATGCCCTCCCTTCGACACAGCATTACTCTTTTTGGCAGGGGTGGATTAGCAGCCTTGACTTCCAGATTGATTGAGCAGGTCTCCAGTGCTGCTCAGTTGATCCTGAAGTATCGATCCAGTGCCGCTGGCAGTGTAGACACAGGTGAAGAGATACTATTTTGCAGGTATTAAAAATTGTTGGTCCCTCTATGCTTCAAATGGCAGTAGGGGTATAGAAGAATCCCAGTGACCTATTGGCATAGTAAACCATTCCTGAAGTTGAGAACTATGCATTTAAAGTATATGTGTTGTGGTAAAGCCAAGCCAGATGGCTACGGCAGGGTACTTGAGGGCCGATATGTGAGCCCTAGAATGCTCAAAGCCCTCTTCCCTACAGGCAGGAGAGAGGCTACAGCTGGGCAATCAGGGGCACCTGGAGCCAATTAAGAGCCTACCCTGGTGTATGTAAACCCACACTGGGCAATCAGGGGCACCTGGAACCAATTAAGAGCCTACCCAGGTGTACGTAAACCCTCACTGGGCAATCAGGGGCACCTGGAACCAATTAAGAACCTTCCCAGGTGTACTTAAGCCCTGCCTGCACTAAAGACTGGGAGGAGGAGAGGAAGGAGTTGCTGGGGGTTTGGAGAGAGAGGTTTGGAGGTAGAGGTTGCTAAGGTTGGGGAGACAGCCCCTCAGGCCTACAGAAAGGCCTGCACCCGCTTGCCCTGTAGGGAAGGGCCAAAGAGAGGGGAAGATCCAGAGACTTACCTGGACTGGACTGGAATGGGATTACCTTAGGCCCCACTGCCTATAGGGACTGTTGCCAGTGGGTGAGCGCCAGAAAGGGGGGCTGGCGTACCACAGTGTTTTTAATTTTCCTGGTATCTAAGACCATTGATCATCTGCTTGTTAAAAACAGACTTGCAATGTTTATTCTCTGAGTTAAGCATAAGGTACATTATGCTGATGCCCCAAAAGCTTTCATCCTCTTAGGACAGTTTCAATTCATACATTGGAAATTGGGGCTTTTGCATATTAAAAAATGCTGTACATGTACTAGTTTACATTTTTATAACCTTTTTCTGTCTTGGTACACTGCCTTCTTTATGCATTTGACAGTTTTAAATTCTGTGGATATTTCTCTAACTAGATTCCATTTTGTCAGCTTTTGTTTGCTATGCAGATTTTCCAGTTACATATTAAGTGTGTTTTTCAAATGATGACAGTCCTATTCAGAGATTTGGAAGGCTTTTGACTTTCTTTAGAAAGAGATTTTCTTGGAGTCTCTTTTTAATCTATTTTACAAACAAGTCCCTCCCTCCCTCCATCCCTTGTATAGCATTTTCATTACACAAGCCCCTTTGGTGTTATTCACATTAAGAAAACCAACTACTGTATGTGGCTACACTGAATATTTAAATACCAAGTACTAAGCTATACATGTTATATTTTGTGGAGGGAAGATATGGTCATGTATGCCATTTTAGAGCAGAAATTAATTTTGTTTCTTATTCTGTTATGGTCTTTCTGCTTTGAAAAATATTCATTAAAAAAGCCCGTAAACTGATCAAGCTAAAATAAGTGGCTTGTGCTTACATTTTAAGTGACAATGAGACAGAGGCTAAATTGCTAGACCTGTACTTGAGCTAAGAGATAACTGAGACTTGTTGGGGATTAGCACTCTGCCTTTAATTTTTAAAAATTATAATTTATTCCAAATTGTCATTAATTTCATTTTTAGTCCTTTGACCTGATTGCTGTAGAGGGGCTTGTAAAATTTTTATTACTGTCCATATTGGATATGCCATTGCTACATAGTTAACAGGAATCAGTTAAGGTCAGCCTATTGACCAAAGAAATTTCTTTTAAATTTAAATAAAATGCACACCATTTAGAGTGTGGTACTCTCTACTGTAAGAGTTAAGTCAACTTGGCATGACCAAACAATAAAACTGGTGAGCTATGCTGTAAATCAAGTTAGAACCATCCTTCAAACACATCTTACGTTCCTTAAGTTCCAAAGTAGAAGAAGAGCCATAGTGGGTCAGACCAATGGTCCATCTAGCCCATTATCCTGTCTTCCGACAGTGGCCAATGCCAGGTGCATCAGAGGAAATGAATAAAACAGGTAATCATCAAGTGGTCCATCCTATTGGCCATTCTCAGTCTCTGGGAAACAGCAATCCCTGCCTATCTTGGTGAACAGCCATTGATGGACCTATCCTCCATGAATGTATCTAGTTTTTTTTTGAACCTCATTATAGTCTTGGCCTTCACAACATCCTCTGGCAAGAAGTTCCACAGGTTGACTGTGCATTGTGTGAAAAAATACATCTTTGTGTTTGTTTTAAACCTGCTGCCTTTTAATTTCATTTGTTGATGCTTCGTATTTGTGTTATGAAGAATAAATACATTTCCTTATTTACTTCCTTCACTCCAGTCATGATTTTATAGATCTCTATCATATCCCCCTTTGTCATCTCTTTTCTAAGCTAAAAAGTCCCTGTTTTAGTCATTTCTCTTCACATGGAAGCTTTTCCATATCCCAAATCATTTTAGTTGCTTTTTTCTGTACCTCTTCCAGTTCAAATATATCTTTTTCTGAGATGAGGTGACTAGATCTGCATGCAGTATTCAAGATGTGGGTATATCATGGATTTTAAAAAGAGGCAATATAATATTTTCTGTCTTATTATCTGTCTCTTTCCTAAGGATTCCCAACATTCTGTTAGCTTTTTTGACTGCCATTGCACATTAAGCGGATGTTTTCAGAGAACTATCTACAATGACTCCAAGATCTCTTTCTGATTGGTAACAGCTAATTTAGACCCCATCATTTTATATGTGTAGTTGGGGTTATGTTTTCCAATGTGCATTACTTTGCATTTATCAACATCAATTTCATCTGCCATTTTGTTGCCCAGTCACTCCGTTTTGTGAGATCCTTTTGGAACTCTTCGCAGTCTGCTTTGGACTTAACTAACTTTGATAGTTTTATATCATCTGCAAATTTTGCTCCCTTACTATGGCAAGGACATCATTCAAGTAAAGAAAGATATAGTTAGAATGGTATGAACCATATTTGCCACAAAGAGACTAGATTAAAAGACAACAGTATTGAGGGTGAGAAAATAGATGAAAGATGTGACTGAGTGGATTAGCTGGCATGAATGCTGTACTTCAGAACTGTTTCCTTACCTTCTTTATAAACAGAGCATTTTGGGGTGGGATGAAGATATTTTATGTTTAAGGGTGGTTCTAATACAATATAACGTGGGAGCCATTACACACCTCATTGGAACATATCTAGTTCTATCAGGAGGAAAATGAAATTCACCTGCTGCATCATATCCCTAACATTCCACAGTGACAGGAGATGATTTTCATAGTAAAATAAGAGGGCTTTAGAAGAACTCGGAATTGTGGATACTCCTTGATAGGCAAAATGAGATATAATGAAGAAAAGTCGGATTGTGGTGTAGAGAAGTATCTGGAAAGAGGGAAGAAGAATTTGTGGAGGGGCTGAGTTGGTATATTTTAATTGTGGGGATTTAGATAGCATTCTCTAGCCTTCTCAAGATAAGGGACAATTACAGATGGCTGTGGGACTACAGATGGCTGCTTCATTCTACACTTGAAGGCCCCTTCTTGGGTGCTCAGCTGTCTCCCTTTGGCTAGATTGGGTCATTGAAAAGGGTGGAAGACCACTGTGGAATTGGGCTACTGGTGATGATGGATTATGGGGGGATGAGTGTAACAGTGAGTTGACAAAGCTTGAAAACGCAGTAAGGATGAGGTGTAATATTGGGTCAAGATGTTTGGCATTGCTTCAATATCGTTGGTATATTGCCTCTTTCTGAACAGTCAAAAGGAGTCAAAAGGACCCTGTCCTTTCATTCATGTTGGTTGTTGCCAGGTTAGCAGTCAGTAGAACTTCCAATATTTGTGACCTAATTAAGGATGAAGCCCCCGCTTTGCCTTTCTCCAAGGGTGTAACAAGGCAGGGCACGGAGCCCAGCTGTATGGTGGGGAGGAGGGATCGCTACCAGGTAGGATTGGGAAGAGTATGGGGGCTGAGGGACACTTCTGGGTGTTCTAGAAATCAGTGACAAATGCTTGGGAAATAAAGTGATTTTTTACACTGTAACCGTCAAAATATCCAAGTGCTTCCAGCTGAAATGACCCCTGGGGAATTTGCTCCTTCCTCCAAGTCAATCTGAAATTGGTGGCCCTGGCTGGAGCCCCAGCACCAAACACCACTGCCCCTGCTCTAGGTCATTCTGATCCCTGACAGACGCTTCTTCCTCATCTCCAAGGACTGGCACTAGGTGATAGAGACCAGTGGGCCCCTGCAGATGGGGAAGAAAAGGTAACTGAAGCAGTTGGCAGCCAGCAAGACCTAAAGGCAGGATGGCTCCAGTACCCCTCGCTGCCATCTCCTTGCACTGCCTCCTCCACCTCTTCAGCTTCTGGGCCTGAACCCTCCTTAGGAAAGATCTGGTTGCACACCTGCACTTATCACTGAGACCCGCTTTGTCGATTATGCAGGACGGGTTTTGCCTCCAACGATGACAGCCAGATCTTTCCTAAGGATCCTCTGTGCTAACTGAACCCAGGCTGGGGACTGGGTAATCATCAAGGAGGCAGCGTCTCTGTTCTGCCTGGCAGTGTCTTATCGTGTGTATAGTATACTAACAACAGCCAACTTTATAGCTCCATTGTGAATGTCATGGGGGAGCCATTGAGCTGCTTGACCCATGTCTGGTGGAGACTGGCGAATGGGTGGGAGCAAACTGACTGAATCTTGACCCAGACAAGACCGAGATGATGCTGGTAGACTGGGAGAAACTCCTGGAAGCAGTAATAGAAATTGTATTTGCCTCTGTGATTGAGGGGAGGTGTTTGCCTTTTGTAACCAGAGTTCAGAGTGTATGCTTGGACTAACAGCCACATCCCATCAGTGCCTGCCAAGAAGGGAATTATGTTTTTGTGTTTTGTTGATCTCACTGTCCATCTTAGAGTAGATCTAATAAGCTTTCAAATGATATATGATGTATATGTGTGTAGAGAGGTACATTAAGTCAACCAAGTCAGTGGGGTTTGCGGCTCACCTAAAAAGGGTTGACCAGGCTGCTTTGCTGTGTAATTTTGTACTCACATCTTTCAGATGGTTGCCTTTTGTGGAAATAAATATTCACATACATGAATAAAATCTTGTAGAAACAAATATGTTTTACTTTTAGCAAAAGCATTAAATTTTGAAATAAACACTATTAAACTGAGCTGTGAATAAGGCCTAAAACATTTTTAATGTACCTTCAGTCCTACCTCACTCAGATTTTATATGCCACTAATTTACAATTAAGAAAACACAACTTTTGTTTGGTTGTTATGCCAAATGGTGCTTACAGGTTTGAAGTACTACAGAGTGGCATTATGCAGAACATTAATTCTTTGCCCCAGCCTGAGTTTCAAATTTCAAATGAGATTGGAAAAAGAAACTTGGATTTTCTTTTTCTTTTGTGGGACAGGGCGTGATTCTGTATGACAATGAAAGGAAAGCTCACCTGGGCAGGGGAGTACACAGGAATTTATCTTTGACCCCTTTTGGAGGGGCACGTTCTGTGTCCTGTCCCTCTCCTCCTCTCCCAGGCTCTGGAAGGAGCTTGTTCTTCCTTTCCCCAGACTAGCCCTGGGAGGAGCTTGCTCTTCTGTCTGTCTCCTCGCCCCTGCCCTGGCAGGAGCTTGTTACCTGCCACTGCAGCTTTGGGGCTGGAGGAGTTCCAGCCCTCTGCTTGCTCCCCCTTGTGCATGCCCCTGTTCTGCTCCAAATACTGGCAAAAGAGTTGTAAAGCTCTGAAAAGGTACTTAAAGAAACCATAATATTGCAAAGCTAGCAATAGACAACACATCTTTATTCCTATTATCGTAATGATTCAAGGATATCCATTCCGAATCTCTGAAAGTCTCAAAATGAAGCCACAGATTACGCTGGTACCAGTCGTCAAATACAGAATTTTATCTAGCATAGCACAGTAAGCAAACAATGAAGTGCTGCAGTTGCACTGTGGCTAAATCCTGGTTTCCACTGGAGATCACTGGGTATCAGTGTTTAAACATTAAAAAGTGTGTTCTTTAATAGCTGCAAGATAGTGAAGGAATTAAATGGAGCCTGTGGAATAGGGATGTTGCAAGTATAATAGTCTACATGTGAAATTCTGCATAAGTGTTTAGCAATTAAAATTATTCTTTGCGTGATAATGACATTAGGACGGATAGGGAGGAAAAGCTGAGCTGCCAAGGCTGCTTTGAAGTTTAATAGTCTATTTGGTAACGAAACACATAATCTTCCATTACAAATCTTATTTTATATGGTAATTGGCTCATTTGCTCTCTGGTTATCAATTTAACTTCTCTACCACAAACATCTGGACTTACATTGTGTTTAATCAGTGTGAATGCTAAACAATGAAGTAGTTAAACTGTAAAAGAACACATTTTTAAAGGCATTATTTTTTAAAATTCATTAACAAGAAAATAACTGAAAATGAAATGAACATAGACTCATAGACTCATAGGTCAGAAGGGACCAATATGATCATCTAGTCTGACCTCCTGCACAAGGCAGGCCACAAAACCCTACCCATACACATTTATAACAACCCCGAACCCATGACTGAGTTATTGAAATCCTCAAAAGTGAGATTTGAAGACCTCAAACTGCAGGGAATCCATCAGCAAGCGACCCATGCCCCACGCTGCAGAGGAAGGCGAAAAACCTCCAGGGCCTCTGCCAATCCGACCCGGAGGAAAATTCCTTCCCGATCCCAAATATGGCGATCAGCTAAACCCCGAGCATGCGGGCAAGACTCACCAGTCAGCACCCAAAAAGGAATTCTCTGCAGTAACTCAGTTCCCATCCCATCAACATTCCCACAGACCATTGAGCAGACTTATCTGCCGATAATCCAAATCAATTGCTCAAATTAAACTATCCCATCATAACATCCCCTCCATATACTTATCAAGCTTAGTCTTAAAGCCAGATAAGTCATTTGTCCCCACTACTTCCCTCGGAAGGCTGTTCCAGAACTTCACTCCCCTAATGGTTAGAAACCTTCGTCTAATTTCAAGTCTAAATTTCCTAATATCCAATTTGTACCCATTCGTCCTCGTACCTATATTAGTACTAAACTTAAACAATTCCTCTCCCTCCCTAACGTTAATCCCCCTGATATATTTATATAGAGCAAGCATATCCCCCCGGAGCCTTCTTTTGGCCAGGCTAAACAAGCCAAGTTCTTTGAGTCTCCTTTCATAAGGCAGATTTTCCATTCCTCGAATCATCCTAGTAGCCCGTCTCTGAACCTGTTCTGGTTTGAATTCATCCTTCTTAAACATGGGACACCAGAACTGCACACAATATTCCAGGTGGGGTCTCACCAGCGCCGTATATAACAGCACTAACACCTCCTTCTCCCTACTGGAAATACCTCGTCTGATGCAACCTAAAACCGCATTTGCTTTTTTAACAGCCATATCACATTGGCAGCTCATAGTCATCCTGCTATCAACCAATACCCCAAGGTCCTTCTCCTCCTCTGACGTTTCCAACTGATGCGTCCCCAACGTATATTTAAAATTCTTATTATTAATCCCTAAGTGCATGACCTTGCACTTTTCACTATTATATTTCATCCTATTACTATTACTCCAGTGTACAAGGTGGTCCAGATCTTCCTGAATAGTATCCCAGTCCTTCTCCGTGTTAGCAATTCCCCCCAGTTTCGTGTCATCCGCAAACTTTATTAACACATTCCCGCTCTTTGTGCCACGGTCAGTTATAAAAAGATTAAATAAGGTCGGTCCAAGAACCGATCCTTGAGGGACTCCGCTAGTAACCTCCTTCCAGCCTGACAGTTCACCCTTCAGCACAACCCGCTGTAATCTCCCCTTTAACCAGTTCCTTATCCACCTTACAACTTTCACATTCATTCCCATCTTTTCCAATTTAACTAACAGTTCCCCATGCGGAACCGTGTCAAACGCCTTACTGAAATCGAGGTAAATTAGATCTACTGCATTGCCTCTGTCTAAGTAATCCGTCACCTTCTCAAAGAAGGAGATCAGGTTGGTTTGGCACGATCTACCTTTAGTAAATCCATGTTGCAATTTGTCCCAATTACCATTGACCTCAATGTCCTTAACTACTTTCTCCCTTAAAATTTTTTCCAAGACCTTACACATGACAGACGTCAAGCTAACAGGCCTATAATTACCCGGATCACTTTTATTCCCTTTCTTAAAAATAGGAACTACGTTAGCAATTCTCCAGTCGTACGGCACAACCCCCGAGTTAACCGATTGCTTAAAAATTCTCACTAACGGGCTCGCAATTTCACGCGCCAATTCCTTTAATATCCTCGGGTGGAGATTGTCCGGTCCCTCCGATTTTGTCCCATCAAGCTGTTCAAGTTTGGCCTTTACCTCAGATACGGTAATATCCACCACCACATCCAGATTCCCGTTCGTCATCCCTCCATCATCCCTAAACTCCTCACTAGTCTTATTAAAGACCGAGGCAAAGTACTTATTTAGATATTGGGCCATGCCTAGGTTATCCTTAACCTCCGTTCCATCCTCAGCGTATAGCGGCCCCACTTCTTCTTTCTTTGTTTTCTTCTTATTTATGTGGCTGTAGAACCTTTTACTATTGTTTTTGATTCCCTTTGCAAGGTCCAGTTCTACGCAGCTTTTAGCCTTCCTCACTTTATCCCTACACGTTCTGACCTCACTAAGGTAGCTTCCCTTACTAATCCCGCCTTTTTTCCACTCCCTGTAAGCTTTCTGCTTTTTCCTAATCCCCTCTCTGAGTTGCTTGCTCATCCAGCTTGGCCTACTACTCCCGCCCATAGTTTTTTTCCCCTTTCTTGGGATGCAGGCTTCCGACAGTTTCCGCAGCTGCGACTTAAAGTAATTCCAGGCCTCCTCCATATTTAAACCCACAAGTTCCTCCGTCCAATCCACTTCCCTAACTAATTTCCTTAACTCTTTGAAATTAGCCCTTGAGAAGTCGAAAACCCTAATCCCAGATCTACGTTTGTTTATCCTTCCATCTAATTTGAATTGAATCAGCTCATGATCACTCGAACCAAGGTTGTCCCCTACCACCATTTCTTCTACAAGGTCCTCACTACTCACCAAAACCAAATCTAAGATGGCATCCCCTCTCGTAGGTACTTCAACTACTTGATGAAGAAATCCATCCGCTATCACATCCAGAAAAATCTGACCCCTATTATTCTCGCAAGCACTCGTCTTCCAGTCTATATCCGGGAAGTTGAAATCTCCCATAATCACACATTGCCCCTTAGTGTTTACTTCGTTAAAAACATTAAAGAGGTCTCTATCCATATCCAAATCAGACCCTGGCGGTCTGTAGCACACCCCAAGCACTATCTCAGGGGAAGCTCTAGTAGCTTTTTTACCCAGTGTGATTTTTACCCAGACAGACTCCGTCCTATCCATTCCATCACTTCATATTTCATTACAGTTCACCTCATCATTGACATACAAAGCTACTCCACCACCTCTACCTTTCTTCCTGTCTTTTCTAAACAGCACATAGCCTTCAATACCCGTACTCCAGTCATGAGTATTATTCCACCAGGTTTCTGTTATCCCTATAATATCCGGTTTCACTTCCTGCACCAGTAGCTCTAGTTCCTCCATCTTGTTCCCTAGGCTCCTCGCATTAGTGTACAGACATTTTAATTTTTGACGTTTGGCGTCAGTGACATTCTTCCCCCCGTCATGCACAGACCTACCACCAGCATCACCCGTTAGGCTAGTTTCAACTCCGCTTTTCCTCCTTTGGTCAATTCTTCGGTCCACAAGGATATCCCTTCTCACTTTATTTGCTTCCCTCTCTAGGTTAAATTCCGGCGTGGAGATCACCTGAACATCTCCCAACCATCTCCCCCAACTTCCTAGTTTAAAGCTCTCCTAATGAGGTCGGCAAGCCTCCATCCTAGAAGTCTAGTTCCCTTCTTGCTTAGATGAAGTCCATCCCGAGCGAACAGTTGTCTGTCTGTAAACGCTTCCCAATGACCGTACATCCCGAAGCCCTCCTTATAACACCACTGCCTGAGCCATCTGTTAACCATCATAATTTTGTCGCTCCTTTGCTGCCCTGCTCTAGGAACCGGCAAAATTCCACTAAAGATCACCTGAGCCTCGATTTCCTTGAGCGTCTTCCCCAGTCTGACATAGTCCTCCTTGATACAGTCCAGGGAGTGAGTAGCCCTATCATTCGTTCTCACATGAAGGACAATCAACGGATTCTTTCCCGCTCCCGCTAGGATCCTTTTCAGCCTCAGGTCCACATCCTGTACCTTAGCCCCCGGCAGACAGCACACCCTTCTGTTCTCCCGATCAGCTCTAGTTACGGGCCTGTCTATTCTTCTCAGTAAAGAGTCTCCTATCACGTAGACTTGCCTTTTCCTGGCGACAGTATGACTCTCCAGTCTATCCCCGGCATCAGCTGGCCGCAAGTCCTCTCGGTTCATCTTTGCCCTCACAATCCTCCTAGGGCTCATACTGGTTGTCGCCTCCATTGACTCCTCCCCTCCTCCTGCAGGACTAGCCGCTCGCCTCTTTTTCCTTGCCCTCTCTCCTTCAGTGAGCACCAGCTGTACTCCATCTTCATTTTCCAATGCACAAAACCTGTTT
Source organism: Mesoclemmys tuberculata (assembly GCA_007922155.1). Taxonomy (NCBI): domain Eukaryota; kingdom Metazoa; phylum Chordata; order Testudines; family Chelidae; genus Mesoclemmys; species Mesoclemmys tuberculata. The sequence continues at coordinate 12,734,015 of ML675621.1, forward strand.
CTGAGTTCTATTTCTCCTTCGCTGGCCCGTCTTTTCCTCTGCCTGGTTCTCCTAGTCACATGCTTCCACTGTCCATGTTCCTCACCCAGCAGCTCCTTAGAAATCTTTGGTCCTACTTCCATCTGCTCGTCTGCGCCTATCCCCTGTGCTTCATCATGTCTGTCTTCCATTATCTGCTCAAACCCCCTTCTAAACTCAGCCATGGTTTCCACCTGCATCTCCAGTCCTTTTATCTTTTCTTCCAGCAGTTCTATCAGGCGGCACTTCATGCAGACAAAACTCCTTTCAGGTGCCCCCTCCAGGACCATGTACATGCCACAGCTTCCACATCCGGTCATCCTCAGTGTGTCTCTCACTGCTGTCTCTGTCTCACTCATGGCCTCCCAACTCTGTGCCTGACGGTTCAGGCCTCACACTGCACCGCGGGACACCAACAAGGCCTAGGCTGCTGGCAGGCCCCTGCCCCTTCCCTCCTCTGGCTTGTGGTCTCCTCTGGAAGCTCCCCCTGGAAACTCCCCCTGAAACATTTTCCGTATTAAACATTTGTAAACAACTTGGCTTTTGCCCCAGAGCCAGGAAAAGCACGCCTTATTTGAAGAAGGCAAACATTCCAACTCTAGTCTTTTAAACCAAGATTATATGAAAGTAGGGAACAGCACAAATTGTTTAACATCCATTGTTATGGTAGTCTCTCCCAAGATTTAATTTACATTTCTCCCCAGTTGAGTGTACTGCCCTGACTTAGGCCTGGCCTACACTGCCAGTGAAATTTGGCGGCAGTCGATGGGAGTTACACAAGCTATGCAGAGCAGCTGCCATAGCTCCCGTCGACTTCGTAACTTCTGTTAAGCATGCTGTCTCCACTGCACTGCGTCAATGGGAAATTCGTACCCATCAATGCAGTGTTACATTTTTTGGCGAGGTGGTTTTATTAGGTCAACTTCCAGATCACAATGCTCCTAGAGGCATTGAGTCATTTGATGAAATTATTCTGTCATTATGCTTACATTTCAAATGGTAGGGTTTTTGTTCTGTCTTGTAGGTGTAATTGGTAGAATAGTCCCACCACTGTTTATTTCACATATTTTCTGTCTTGAAAATGTTGGGGCAATAATTCATTTTTCCATGCCCCCACCCCTACACACACCTTTCAACTACTGGCTTCCATTCCCAAGCCTTTCTTTTGCTCCCATTCCTTCCTTGAAAGTGACTTGAGATATGTTCCCTGCCTATTTAATCCTGATATATATTTCCCCCCAGAGCTTTGTAGTAATGTTTTGCCCATAATATGCTATCTTCATTTGCAAGACTGACATCTTTAACTTGCTGTTGGGGAATAGATGATGTTGGCATTTGCTCAGACTTCCTTTGAAATAGGAAGTTCAACTTCTGTGATGTCGTTAACTTGCTTGTTAACTGGGATCATATAGATGGGCAAAAGTGCTATTGAGATTTAGGTCTCACAGTCACAACTGGAATTGTGTCCCTAATAGAAAACCACTGCACGGTTCAGCACAATTGACAATCTTTGGTCAAATAAGATATGGGACTAAAGTATCAGGTGGGATATTTCAGGAAGTTTTACAGTGGTGTATTAGAATCTTGCCTGATGGTTAGAATTAAATGTAAATAGCACTTCATCTTTGATGCAGGGTTGCTTTCCGCTGGAGGGCTGGGACTAGCCAGCCCTGATTCTAAAATGAGCCACAACTGGGAGAATTCAGGGTGATTACTCTATAAAGAGCAGCAGGAGACTGCAGTGAAGGGGAATGTTCAAGGATTAGAGACTGCTAGGAGTGAGCAGGCTCTATCAGAGGGTCCTGGGAATTGGGATTGAGACTCCAGCCAAGTAGGTCCTGGGAGTGGCTTGCCAAAGCAGGAAAGGCCCCTGGAGGAAGGCCAGGGAGGAAGGAAGAGAGACCTTTGTGTGGATTTTTGGATAGACTTGAACATTTTTTTAATGTTTTTTAATTTAATAAAGCATAACCCAAGAAGGGATATGAATGGACAAAATGTTTGTGTTTCTTATGACTCATTGACTTTAAGGTCAGAAGGGACCATCATGACCATAGAATCACAGAAGATTAGTGTTGCAAGGGACCACAGGAGGTCATCGAGTCCCATGCCCTGCTCAAGCAGGACCAACCCCAACTAAATCATCTCAGCTTTGTCAAGCCAGGGCTTTGTCAAGCCAGGCCTTAAAGACCTCTAAGGATGGAGATTCCACCACCTCCCTAGGTAACCCATTCCAGTACCATTCCCCACCCTTCTAGTGAAAAAGATTTTCCTAATATCTAACTTAGACCTCCCCCAATATCTAGTCTGATCATCTAGTCTGACCTCCTACACATTGCAAGCCCCAGAACCTCACCCATCCTTTCCTGTATAGATTCATAACCTCTGGTTGAGTTACTGAAGTCCTTAAATCATGATTTAAAGACTTCAAGTTACAGAGAATCCACCATTTACACTATTTTAAACCTGCAGGTGACCCATGCTGCAGAGGAAGGCAAAAAACTGTTAGGGTCTCTGTCAATCAGACCCAGGGGAAAAGTCCCTCCCGCCCCCAAATAGTTAGACCCTGAGTACGTGGGCAAGACCCACCAGCTGGACACCTGAGCAAGAATTCTGTGTCGTAACTCAGAGCTCTCCCCATCCAGTGTCCTATCACACAGAACAATCCAAGGGGGGAAACTGCGGCAGGATGCCTGTAGTATGGTCCTAGACCATGAGGGGTTGCTCAAGAGGCAGCAGTCCTGTTACAGTCTTTGCTGCAGATTTCTAAACTTATTAGCAGGAGTTCTGACTTTACTCCTGAATGTGGCATCTTTGAGAACAGAGAGTAGAGGGGAAATAAGTAAACTTTTGCGATTGTTTTTTTAAATATTGCAATCTTTCTTTTGATTGATTGCCATTGCCTCAGGAGGAGATTGTAGGAACTTGAAATTTGTCAGGAACGTTATCCCAGGGTTGTAGATGCACCTTGTGAGGGGTCAGCTTTAATCTGACCAAATAGTTTGCATGCAATGAAATATTTTATTTTACCTTGTAAAAACCCTTAGGAAATTCCATAAATAAAGACAACATAAAAGGAAAAACAATATTACAAAAGAAAGTTCACAAGTCAGGAAATGATGGAAATTACAGTTGTCCTTGCAGCCTTAGATGTGTTCATTACAGTGTAGTCTCTTATTTATGTAATTGGATACTATTTTCCTTATGCAAGATCCCTGCTTTGCACAATGCTCAGAATGGACAGTGAATGTATCAAATGAGGCAGGAGTCCTGTTGTAAAAATAATGTATGATTGTGGAATTAAAGGCTGAACTGTAATGAACATGCATGAAGATAAGTTTGCACAGAGAAGCTTATCTTTAGCATTTACTGAATATTATGTTCTTCACTGTGCAATCATGATATTCTGTAAAAGGCACTTTTTGTGTGGAAGAGGTGTGTGTGCTTAGATGTGTGTGTATTTCCAAGGAGAAACTTTCTTCCATTTTTATGGTGGTTTTTATGAAATTGCAGGCAGTGGAGAAGGCCTTGTAGTATAGTAGCTGGTGGACATGGGGGAGAAGTGCTTAAACTGGTTACTTTATATCAAAGTGTTTCCGTATTTTTATGTCCTTGTTAAGTTGCTTCATTTGTAAACTTGAACTACAGTTAGTGTTTGGAGAGCTGCTTGTCTCCAGGTAACCATAAAAAAACCTTTCACATACAGACAGCTTGAAGAAAAATGGAACTATGTTCTTAAGAAGAAATGGAACATCTTCTAGCAGTCCTTCACTTTCCTTAGCAGGAAATAAATCCCATTGACTAGGTAATTACGTGAGATGTTTGCCTAAACTCTTACCCTTACATATTGACTTTCTTTAACAAATGATCAAGGGGAAAAGAGTGCTTTTGACTCCCTGGAAATTTAGCAATTAAGGCTGCCAAATAAGTAAGCAAATTGTTCTCATGCCTATGAATGTACCAGAAACAAATAAATGTGAACATTTTTCAGAACAGGTGATAGTCAGAGTTTTGCTGCAAGCAATTCCTCATTCTGCCACTAAGCTGAAGAGCCTTAGTGGCATACCTACACAGCATTTTGAAGCATGCCTCCCAGCTCGAGTTGACAGAATTAGGCTAGAAGGGTTTACACTAGTGATCTGCTCCCCCTCCCCACCCCACCCCCCCCCAAAAAAAGTCATGGGGCTTCAGAGCTCAGGCTCCAGCCTGATTGGAAAAATCCACACCACAATTTTACGGCACACAGCTTGAGCCCCACCAGCGTCAGTCAGCTGACCCAGACCAGCCATGGGTGTTTAACTGCAGCATAGACATACTGGAGTCCTCGTTTACTGGTTTTTGTTCGTTAACAGTAAATCTGTTCCAAAGCAGAGTCGTGTTACATACAAAAAATTCTGTAATTTTTATTACTTAAAATGTGGCCGATTTTGAAATTGTGAATTTCTAACATCTATATTTAAGTATTGTAATCCACTTTATTGTGGGAAAGTAGTAATAATTTTAAAAGTCTGTACATTTTCAAGACCTAGAGAAGAGAATGGTGTATGTAATCAAGTGGTGTTCCCGTTCTGCTGTAAAAGAAGGTGTATATATACCACATATTGGAAATAGTCTTAAATTACTTTCTCCCTGGGGTTTGCCTTTATAACTTAAATAACAACAAAATATATACCCCAGCCTACGTTTTCTTGTCAAGTTTAGCTGTTTCTAGGGTTTTCCCTACATTGCTTCCTCTGACTCATCCTCTGTCTCTTACTCCAGCCAGACATACATACTCTTTTGTAAGCATGGAGCATTGTTAACATTACCCACCAATTCTGGCTGCCAGCATCTTTGTGCAAGCACCTAGACTTTCACATTTTTTCGAAGCATACAGGAGTCATTAACTAACGCTATTCTGAAATCCATATCGTTATGATCAGTTGTATTGAGGAAAATGTACAAAAAAAAGGAATTTAATTTTATCTCCCTTTCTCTGACTTGGCTTTATGTGTGTGATCCATCATATTTTACTTTACCATGAAATAAACATGTTTTACAGTACTCCCTTCTTTAACTTTTTGTTCATGTGGCATCAGGTGATGTTGCTCAATGTTATAAATGGTGTCTATGGGTCTGGCCTTGTTTTTTATTTTATTTTTCTTTATTTTGAGTGCCACAAAGGTTCATGGTACTAAATAAGAACATAAGACACAATTCTTGCCTTATAATCTAAGTGAGACAGTCTACAGATGAAAAAAGAATAGAAAAGTTTGGATATGACACAAAATTGTGTAAATTGAGTTGTAATGTTATTCATAAAGACATCAAGGTGATTTGTACTTTTAAAATGTGAGAGGGGCAAAATTTCAGTCCTAGGTGTATGTTACTTTTTTTGGTTTTATCAGCTTATCTGTCTTTTTGTTCCCAAGGGAATGTAAGTTTAATTTAATTTTTGATTCAGTTTATTTTGGCAGTGGTGTTCTGGCTTGAGTCTTGGCATACCTCTTGTATTTAAAGGAAATCTGTATTATGCTAGTTGTGGAATTTTGCCTTCCTGCTTAATATGAACAGATTGCTGCAGCTGACAAATTATCTTGTTTAATATAGACTAATTGCAATTCTTTATTTTCTGAAGCCCCAGCTTGACTTACAGCATTTCTAAAATGCAGCTTATTAAAAACATGTATAACGTTTTTCATCTACCGATCTTGAAGCACATTACAAACATAAGTAGGTGTTGTCCCCATTTTACAGATGGGAGAACTTTGACACAGAGAAATTAAAGCCTCTATTGTACAAACTTTCTTGTGTTGCTGAGGACTTTCCTCATAGGATTAGTTCAATTAAAAGTGGTGTAATGGTTGTACAATGGTGTTCTAAGTGCTTTGCCCAATGCCATGTGGTAAGTCAGTGACAGAACTATGAATGGTCACCTAGCTCCTGGTCTGAGGCCACATCTACATTGAGTGCTACAGGAGCATAGCTATGATGACACATCTATATGCTCCTGTAACCCTATAGTGTAGATGCAGACTACAACATGTGAAGGGGTTTTTCCATTGCTGCAGGAACTCCACCTCGTCAAGCAATAGTAGCTAAGTTGAAGGAAGCATTCTTCCACCAACTTTGCTTTTCTACCCTAAGAGTTAGGTTGGCATAGCTACGGCGGTACCAAGGAGGTGTGGATTTTTCTCACACCTGGACCCTGTAGTTTTACTGACCTGAGGTTTAAGTGTAGACCAGGCCTGATGCCCTGTGCCACTGCACACTCTGTCTCCATTTAGAATACAGCAGCATGCTGTCTAACAGGCACACAAGCAGATGCAACATATTACTCCACCACTGAAGTCTTACTGTTGGATCCCAGTTAAATTCTACATTGATTTTTAAATGCTTCTGATTTTTAGGCTCTTAATGAGTGGTTCCATCAAATGTGACTCATCTTCTTTTCCCATATATTCCCAGCAGATCGCCTCAGTTCAAAATAGCTGGCTGTTTAATTGGCCCTGAACATAATCTTGAAACAGTAGTAGCTAGAACATTTTTTATCTATGTCCCTTGGCTATGAAATTGACTTCTTGCTATTATTATAATTCTTATTCTGTTAGAATTCAAAAGTAGTTTAAATAATTGTTTTCTGCTTGATTTAACTGTTCTTGATCACTGACAATTACAGCTATACTTTTCAAAGGAGACTGAGGGACTTAGGTGCCCAATTCCTGTTGAATCATGAGAGTTGGGTACCTAACTCCTGTAGTCTCCTTTGAAAATCCCTGGCTACATTTCTACTGTTTGTTCTACAGTCCATGACGTGCTCTTTAGCAGTGTTTATAATTAGAGCTGGGTGAATAATGGATTTTTTGGTCCCCTGACAATTCCAAAAAATCAACAAAAAAAAAGTTTGTTCTGGGTGAAACTGACTTTTTAACTTTTTTTGGTGAATTGAAATGTAGAAAAAAAATGTAAACTGAATCCTTTGGTAATGTTGAAATGAATCATTTGTTTCTATCAAAAATTTTTGTTTTGATTTTCAGGCACTTTGATAAAAGGAAAGGAGGACTAGATTTGTAGAACAGAGACGGGAGAAGGTGGTGGTAGCTAGGTAGCTGGTAACCTCCCTTCTAAGGTTTAGCCCAATGGTTAGGACACTTACCTGTGAAGGGAAGACCAACGTTCAGTCCTCCCTTTGCATGATGTGGATAAAGGGGTTTGAACTTGGATCAGCCAATTTACAAGAGATGACCAAGCCATTAGGTTGTGGCATATTTTGTTTATGGGGCTTTCTCCATCTCTTCTCTTGAAGCTGTTCCACTTTTTATAAATAACTAGACAGTCAGTAGAGAAGGGCTTGAACTTGGATGTCCCACATACTAGGTAAGTGCCCTAACTACCAGGCTAGAGAATTATTCTTTCTGTCTTTCCCTGGCCCAGTGACAGAGGATAGTAATTGGGTTTAGTTTCGACATTACTGAAACATTTAGACTTTTTCAGTTTGGTCAAAACTATTTAATGAACTTAACACAAATTCATTTAAATAGTTCTGGTCACCCCCAAACTGCTTTTTTCGGTAAGTAAACTTTGTCCCAAAAATTTCACCCAGCTCAGTTTGTGATTTGGTTTTATTATATAAATTGTAAACTTCAGTGATATTGCTAAAGTCTAGATAAATGTTAACTTTTCTCCTTCTACCCTTATATTTAAAGCTCCACCTGAATTTCTGAAGCAGCCTGGTAATATTTATGCTCATGAGTCTATGGATATCATCTTTGAGTGTGAAGTGACTGGGAAACCAACTCCAACAGTGAAATGGGTCAAGAATGGAGACATGGTGATCCCTAGTGACTACTTCAAAATTGTAGTAAGTACATTTTCATTTCAGTCATTTCAAGTTGTTAACTTATACAGTAGCATGGTTAAGGTCCAGAAGAATTAAATGGTTCCTTGAATACTTTCTTGCTGTTTAATCCAGTGTGAAGTATTTGATTAAGGAGCATGGGTACTGTTTCTTACACTATAACAGTCTGTTTCTTTATAGCATATACCTTTTATGTGAGAAATACACAGTAATGAATTAATTGGTGAAAGACAATCTGTCAGTTTGAATTTTAACAGCCTCAGTCATTCTCATACCATGTAAAACTGGCAAACCATGACATGGATGTAGATTGCTGGATTTTTGTGTAGTCGTTGCACATGCACAAGAATTAAAATATCAGACAAAGCTGTTCCATGGAAATTTACTCTTAGTATAATCCTGAGTTTTTGCTGATCAAAACTTCAGGTGTAATCCTATAAGGTTTAATGAAATGTGTTACTGAGATATATAGCTTAAAGACTTAATCTGAGGCTACAAGACTGTGTAAGTGAGAACTTGATTTTGTAGCGTGCACTTTTTCTTTCAGAACTATTTTTAGTTTTACTAAAATAATTATTTGATAGATGACTGTATCAAAAGCCTGTGCTTAACTTCTGAATAGTAGGATCAGGTTATATGTCTGTAGTTAGAGAACCATAGCCTACTAACAATAGCTTTGTGCTGCTTTTTGGTGGAGCCATTTGAAGAATCTAAGTAAAACTGTTTTGCCTGGGACAGGCTCCTGGTTGTTATAACAGCTATGAGATCTGAGATCACTCCACAGCCATTTTTGCATGCTATTATAGTATTTGGAGATTTTCTCAGAAAGTTAGTGTGCACCATTTAAAAACTCGTGTGCTTACATTTATAGTTCATTTATAATGAACGCATCGTGAATTCTTTTGCCTTTTCCCCCTCAGAAGGAGCATAACCTGCAGGTTTTGGGTCTCGTGAAATCAGATGAAGGATTCTATCAGTGCATTGCAGAAAATGATGTTGGAAATGCACAGGCTGGAGCCCAGCTGATAATACTTGAACATGGTAAGATAAACTGGAACAACATAGTGCCAGAGGTGTAGAAGAGCAATTTCAAGGGGCTTTTTTTGCATGAGGCATAACTGACCTAAACCAGAAAGCCTTTTTAAAACATGAATCATTGTGTGTTTACTGTACAATAATGGTTTATTTAGGAAAAAATAAATGAACCCAAACCATGCCCCTTTAATATGAAGAATGTACTATGTTTCCTGGAACATTTACTAAAAAGCCACAACAGAGTCAGACTAAGATAGTGCTATGGCATAGCTAGATAAAAATATAGTGGGTATAGCTAAATTGAAACTGATCAATGAGATTACAGAAGTGAAAAATGAGCAGTCATAGAACTTAATACAAGTGAATTAGATCAGAGAAAATTCATTTCAATTTCAGAGGCTATTCTCTATTAGTGTTTATTTTTTTAAAGTAATCTCCATCACCTCTGTAAACTGATTAAAACAAATTCTTGAAAGCAGCATTTGTGGAGTAAGATAAATATTTGTGATTGTGCCCTAGTCAGGGGATCATTAATAACATTCACATCCTTGATGTTTAAACATATGATGTCCCATATTACATATTTTAGATGTTAAGGGAGCGTAACTACTGTCATGATAGTAAAAATACTCTCTACGAGAAACAGAATAATACAAATAACATCCTAGGGCATCATCTTGGATCACTCTCCCAGCCTCAGGTCACAAAATTCTTGGTAATCAGTTTTAGGAGGCTACTGGAGAAAATTGATATGGAGGAGAAGGAAAACATCAAACAAGAGAGCATTCATTTCATACCATTATTTGACTTTTGTATTGCATGGCCATTCCTGGTCTTGTTTTAGAATTAAGAATTCTCGATTATGGCAAGGAAGGTACCTGCTCTGCATTCTGTGGCGAAAAGGAAATCCTTTGGGTTCAAAAAAATTAAAGAAGAGACATTGTTCAGACAGGACTATAGACATGCTATGGCTTCACAATTGCAATACTGACAGAAATAAAACAGACAAGATTTTGGGTGTTCAGTAAACAGAGAATAAACTATAAAATATGGTTATGTTTCAGTGTTGGTTGAAGTAATTTTGGTATTTTACAAAATTTGCAGTATATTTTGGAATGAAAAGTGCCCAGTGCTGCATTCAACTGCTTTAGTGCTATAATCTATGGTATTTCCCCATCTCTCTAGTGTTAGGAATGTGGATCTAACAATGGTTTACAACTATCTATATGTTCAGGGAACAAAATTAAAAGTAATCATATCTCTTCTTGGGGGATTTTGATGAATACACAAACCAGATGGAGAAGTTCTCAGAGCCTGTGAAATGGAAGGATAACACCATTAATGTTGAATAATTCATGTATCTGAGTTCTGGATCCATGCCCTACCCAGGCTTGTACTTCCTCCCCGCTCCCAAGAGTTTTGCTTTCCTCCTTCTCTTTATACTTTAGTCCCCTGGTCTCACTCCTCTACAGCTTTTTCCTCCGACTGTCTCACCCCCATCCTGTTCCAGCAGCCTCTCCTGTTAGAGTAGAGGACTTTGCCTTACAACTCTGTCCTTTCTTTTGCATGCTGCCAGAGGATTATGGAAGCAGTATTTGTGGATTCTCATAACAGGTGTAATATTACACCAGTGAAATTATATTTTTTTTATTACGTGGCCTGCAATGTTTATAACAGTGCACTCCATGTGTAACACCTATATGTTCTAAATACTGCTCTTTGTTGATAGTATCTATAATCACAAGGTTCATAGCGTAATGTACATTTAATTTTGTTAATTGAGAATGAAGGTGTAACTAGGGTAGAGCTAAGTCATGAGTGAGCTGTGCATGTTACATCCTAACCCATGAAAAGTGATGTACTGTGCTGCCTACCATCACATATTTACACACTTGACGATAATATAGAAATAAGCTATTAAAAGCTGTATACCATCTCAGAATGAATGAAAGGCAAGGTGGAAGTAAACTTTCAGGAGTGCTTGGGTATCCAAGTATATGAAGATAGTGACCTGGTAATGATCTTTGTCTGGGTGTGCAAGTTACAATGCATATATGTTACACTTAAACAAAGGTGTTTGGTTTTTTGGCATGTTAACTCAAACAGCTGTTTTTTAAATCTTAAGATTTGGCTCCTGATGATGAGAAATATCAACTTTGTGAAGTTTGGAAAATCAAATAAAAACATACAAATGGCCAAAAAATTGCTTACTGTCTGTGCATGGTTTCCTTACCTATTTAAGGTGCATGCCTAAGTCAATTTCCTTCCCTTTCCAATCTCTCTTATCTTTTGTCTTCTAAAGGTGACACTGGAAAGTTCCTGGCTGGTTTGACAAGCCTTTCTAGGAGGCTTCCCTTTCCAGTATTCTTATAATTTCAAATCCTTTCTTAATAAAGGATTAAAATGAGAAGTTAGAGGCTTATGAAGCAGCTCTGGAAAGGGCATTCCATGTTTACAGGCAAATGCTGGAGAAATGGACAAACCAATGCCACTGTGCTACTGTGATGAGAGTCATAGGAACCTAAATAGAATAAGGTATCAATAGTGTTGTTATTGTGGACAACATAAGAGATTAGTTTGGCTAAGTAGGAAAGAGAATTATGCAGAACCTTGAAGGCGAGGATGATGCGTCTTTGGTATTGAGAGAGGTTAAACAGAAATACAGCTGAGCACTTTCTCACTATTATTTTATGCATCATATCAACTCTTAGTCACCACTTCTCTAAACTAAATAGTCTTAATCTTTCTAAACTCTTTGTATCTTTCCTGGTGTTTGTTATTTGTTGTCTTCCTCTAGATCTTTCCAGTTTTGGTCATGTCCTCGATGAAGTGGGCTGGCCCAGCTAAAGAATGGTTTCAAACTGAAATATATTGTGTGCTTGTGTTTTCTGCTGTAGATGTAATAAACATCTGCATAATATATGATAATCCTCTGTAGGCTAAGTCTTCATTTTTCTGTGCATGTACACTAATTTTGAACTCCACAGAAGCAATAATTCAATTGCACACTAATAATTATGTACACTAGAAAACTGTATTTACAAAAAGATTTCAGATTATAGAAATTAGCTGTTGTGCTTTGGTAACATCACCCTTTGTGTCTGAGATTCTGTTTCTACCCATTAATGAGAAATTCTGAAAAACTTGTGGCTGAGGACAAGCTATGTGTGGCAGAGACCTTCAAACAAATAGTGGGTGATTTTAAGGGTGAAAAATGTTAATTTTTTGGAGGGGAGGAGTCATACTAGCTGTTTGAAAGAGACGCTTAGCAGGAGGCTCAGACGGGAAATGGGGGCCTGGCTAGCCACAGCCCACAGCTCTGTTCCTCTCCAGCAGTTTTCAAAGGACTGCTCTTCTGCAGGGAGCAGAGAATGGAGGGCAGCTCTGCCTATAGGGGATGGGACCTGGGAAGATCAGAGGTCAGGCAGGATGGTCTGTGTGTTATTCTTCCTGCCCTACCCATATCTCCCCTTCAGTCCCCTAGGCTGCAGCATTCGGCTTGTGGGTTGTACACAGCACTCCCTCTCCCCCCAGCACAAATGTTTTGAGTCCCTTCTCCCTAGCCTGTGTTTTTGGCGGTGCCTGCTTCCTAATTTATTGTGGCATGTCTTGTAGGTGGTGCTAGAGTGTGGCTTTGGTGCCCATCCTGCCAGACCCTGACCCGCAATTTGTGCAGGTTTTCAGGGATTTAGCTGTTGTCATAAATACAACCCCTATCTTCATCCGTCCCTGATGCTACTCTCATTGCCTCCTGGTTCAACAGCTGTAGTAATTCTTCCTGCTTCCCTTTTAATGCTGCCATGAAGTGACCCTTGGGAGGGCTCTCTCCGACAGCATGTCAGGAAGGGAGAGTCTCATTCTTGTCCCAGGGAGATGGCTCCCAGGAGCCTCTAAATCCCACCCAAAAAGTTTTTTTTAAATGCTCATTTTTAATTTAATGATACCCTGGATGAGGAAGTGCTGATCTTTACCCTCACGCTGGGTGAGATAGCGATCCGGGAGACACAACTCATAAAACGTAACAAAGTTCTTTCCTATCAGCATTTTTAGTATATTATTTTGTGCATGCTCTGTGTTTGTTAAAAACTTTGATGGCTACTGTACAAAATTGGCTTTTATTGGTAGGGGTTCAATGTTGGTGAAAGGCCTGAGAGATGCATCGAGGAACTGTAGTCTAGCCACTTGCTGTGTAGCAGTCAAACCTGAGAATTGTCAGTTGGGGACTGGAAAAGAACAGGTGGCAGCAACTAGAAGGAGGTGTCTTCAGGGGAAGAAGGCAGATGGTTTGCTGTCACCCCATGTGACAGGCACTTGACAAGTACTCCGGCTGCCAAAAAGTGAATAATTATTGATTGATTTGCTGTATACAAAAAAATGCATAGATTATAAATAAATATGCTGAATTAAGTAGACAACTGTTTCGAAACATCATTCAAAAGTCACTATATACTATCTTCAAAGAAGATAAAGAAAGCGTGTTTTGAACCTTTCTACTGCAGAAGTTAGTGTTTCCCTGCCTTCCCCCCTCCCCCCTTTCTCTCAATCTGTAGATGTTACAAGAGTAAAATCCTGAGAGCAGAGGTTGGGATTGAGCTGGTACCCAGCAATATGCCACATGAGCCCTTCTCTGGTGGTACCACCAGTTTCTGTATCCTTTACATTTTCGTGGAAAATAGTTTATAGCCTGCTGAGTGCAGCGAGAACCTCTTGCATGGGAACCAGTGCCATGCTGTCAGTGGCAGTGGGCTTGAGAAAGATACAAACACTGGGTTCAAGAAGCGTGAATTGCCCACTTGTACTTTTGGGGGCATTAACTCTAAATTTGAATTATGAAAATGTTTGTATTTATTATTTTTCTCCCCATTGCTTTGTGAGAAACGTAAGAGTTTGGTATTGCAGACACAGTCTGACTTTGTAGGCCAAACTTGGTTAGAATAGCACCGCTTTCCTGGTTGCACTGAATGGATATTGACTCCTCCAGTGATGCATCTTCCTATGTAAATCCTAATTCTGAGGAAGATTTTAAAAGGCGTGTTGGGCTAACTGTTCTTTCTGACTGTGGATGTTGAAGAAACTCCATCAGGGCATCATTGCTGCATAGATTATCTCAGTGTATATTGATTCATCTCAGTCTCCACAGAAGTTTAATGATCAGCTATCTGAAGTGCCATAATTGTCTCATGGACATATGTAGCTGCAGCTAAATACCTTCTAGGTACAGGGCATCGCAGCATTCGCTGAAAGATGTTGTCAGGGCCAACAGGTTTCAGCAAGGACCGTACTGCAGATATTGGGTTGCATACCTTCAGCAATATTCATGGCATTCCTTACATGAGAGGAAGGCTGGGGTTGTGGCTGGCACTGGGGTGGGACGAAGGAGATCTGGGTTCATTCCACAGCTTTCCCACAGACCAGGGGCTCTGGGACAATTTGCTTAACTCTGTGCCTTAACTCCTCAGTTGTAAAGTGGAAATGATGGTACTTCTTTTCTCGCACTCTCTGTCTCATCTTGGGGCCTCTGGGCAATACCATAACACATGCAATTTTTATTTATTGATTTATTTTTATATCAGTCTGAGAGAACCTCAGTTTAAGAAGGATGAATTCAAACTGGAACAGGTTCAGAGACGGGC
>ML675621.1:12748934-12979893 GCA_007922155.1 Mesoclemmys tuberculata
ATATTGGTCCCTTCTGACCTATGAGTCTATGAGTCTATGAGACTCAGAGTTCAATGCAAACTAGTCACCAATAGACTCTCACATTACATCTGGATGATGAACAATTTCAGCTTCTTTAGTTTGGTGCCAGTTAAGGGCTATCTAGTTAGAGCTGGATTTCCAAATTCCTTCCACTCATATATGCCACCTGGTGATAAGGTGCCCTCTCAGAGGGGGTTCATGCTTACAGCACTTGGTCTCTTCAAGCAAGACCTTCAGGGATTGGGTATGCTAAAAAGGTGCTTCTGATCTAGCTTAACAAATCAGGCCACAACGTTTCACAAAAACAAGCAGAGAAGACTAGGATTATGCTTTCCGTTAGGAAACCCAGTATGTGGATCCGAGGAGTATCCAAAAAGACGTTTGTGGTAACGACGTCTCTGGCAGTAAAGAAAGATAGGATCAAAGATAGGCTAAATGGATGGATGTTTCCTGCTAGTGTTCCTAGGTATGTGGAGTTTTAGATCTGTTCACAACTGACGACAAAAAACTGTTAATGCTCTGGTCAAGGCGTAATGTTGCTCTTCAACAGGCTACATTTCCATCCACTAGGTAGGGAAGAGGAAGCTCTTATATTCTTTTCCACTAGTAGTTCTAATGGCAAAGGTTCTGACTAACCAAGGGTTGGGGGAGAGACATTCAACTGTCTTACCATATTAGCCTTGGGAAATATGGTTCTCAACGTTACTGAAAATAGCAGTGATAAAGATCATCCAGGGGAAAGTCTAACCATGTGGGATCACACCCCATTCAAAGAGCTGTCTTCCCATTGGCATGGTTCTGAGTGGGTAAATAAAGAGATGCATGTACAAGAAAAATTTCTAACTTTATATGAAAAGGCTTGTGGTCTGATTTGAAAAAGTCCATATGGATCCTTTCAAATGCCCTCTCCCATAAAATACATGACTATCTTCATTTGTGTGGGTGAGATAAATAATCTACCTGTTAATTTTACTATTACTTTGGACTATCGAGCATATGTCAGAGGTAGACCTGTTTCTGGGCCACTCCCCATCAGTTTAATGTGGAGGCATTTTTTTAAATTAATTTTTTTTAATGGAAAAGATTGTGAATTGAGAACTAATATTGTACTGTTATAGGTGTAATACAGAAAATGCTGACTTAATATATAACAGAATTGTGTGAAGCTACAAAAATACTAAGAAATTATGCAATATAAGAACTATTGAAACAGAACAAAAATTCTCAACTGATACAAAGGATAATTCTTTTGGGTATCTCTTCTTAAGGCTATTTTGCTTCTTCCCATAAGAGGGGGAGAGAGGGAGAGAGAACGCGCACAATGGAAATGAGAAAAGGACCCTGTGGTACACAAATGGATTTCAGAAACCTAAGCGTGCCACCTGTGAATCACTGGTTTATAGACTTGGACTAAATATGAGATTTTTCCAGAAAATTTGAATCCTTGGCTAGATATAAAGATATATTTAAAGAATCTGCTAAAAAATGGATCATGGAACATAAGGGAGAAAGAAGTAATAAAAATCATTGACAAGTTGCTGTACGTGAAGAGTAACTTCTTCTGCCCCAGGGATCAAAAACCTAAAAAGATTTGAGAATTCCCATTTGGTCTTGTGTGGGAAGTAAATCCTAGGGGTATGTGTACACTGCAGAGTAAACCCAGAGTTCAAACTCAAGTTCAAGACTTGCCACCTCCCCCCCCTCTTCCCGCCTTCTGTCTACATACAAATTGTGCTAATCTAGGGCTTGGACCCAGGGTTTCAGGACTCCACATGGGTGGAGGCTCTGAGCGTGAGTCAAGCCAGGATCCCAGGTTCAAGCCCTATTGCTTTGCAGTGTAGAGGCAGCCCCACTAGACTTGTGCTCTGGGAGTCTGCCAAAAGTATCTCACAACCTCATGGGCTGACTTTGTCCTTTGAATAGTCAAGTTTGATGGACAGTGAAGGTTTCCCACACTGCTGTGAACAAAGGGCTAAAGTGGCCATATTTTGGGTGGTTGTGAAATAACCAGGGTACAGTCTAGATTAATGAGTCACCAATGCCTTCCTGCCTGGGATGCCCTTTACACTACTTTACTGCTGTAGCCTCCATCCTGGGTGCCTCAGAAACAGCCGCCAGCATGTAAATCACTCCCAACTATGTCTGTGTGTGAATTGTAGCCAGCCACACCTTGGATCTTACCAGCCTTCCATATAGTACAGAATGACCCTGACTCACTCCAGTTTTAGATTTTCCCCCAAAAATATATGTTTTGGACTGTTCAGCCCTCTCCTGGACAATACAAATATGTAAAGTCTATTATTTCATTGAGATAATAATATACCAGCTTATTATTTCACATAGTTCTTCAGACACTTTGGTTTAAACACACTGGATTAGATAAATCCGTAAAACTAGTTTATTAACTACAAAGAGAGATTGTAAGTGAATACAAGTAATGAGGCATAAAAGTCAGAAATAAAAATACAAAGCAACTAGAGCCTAACTTAACAAACTATGTTAAATTCAAAGCAAAGTTTTCCTTCCTACATGTTGTTGACAGTGTTTTCTGGCCCAACTTCTTAGGCCAGGGCCCCTTCTCCTTGTTAATGGCTGTTCCCTTTTTGCTTTTTCATGCAGTGAATTGATGGACAGGGAGGGGATGCCTTATCTCTCTCCCCCCAGCTCCCCCAATGGAAAACATTTCCACTTGAGATTCCAGAGACAGAGCATCTACAGGAAATGATCTTCCCTGTTGCTCTTCCTCACCTGTTGGAGCTTCTTTGTTCCCCTTCCTGCTTGATGACTCTGTTTACTGCTTAAATGCAAATTAAGCAGAGCACACATTCCTTTCTTTGCGACACATCTGTTTGCCAATCTCAATTTGGAACATGTTGTTAACACCTGTGGCAAACAGCTGGCTTCACCCTAGTGGGTCTCACACTTTTGCCTCTCGTAGTGGGCCAGGGCGTCGCTGGTTACCCTTCCCAGGGAGGGGTGTAGGGACCCGGGCCCGCCCACTCCACCAGGTCCCAGCCCAGGGGCCCTATGAGTAGCAGCTATGTGCTGCTGGCACCGTACTTGCAGCTGCAGTCTTTTCCCCTTGGCTACTTTTTCCCCTCTGTCCTTCTGGCTTCTTGAGCCCAGTACCTGCCTCAAGACTCCGCCACTCTTCCACACACCACTGTACTCGGTTCTGCTCCTCCTCACAACTCCACACACTTCTTTGCTCAGTAGCACAGCACATCAAGCCCTCCAGCTTGTGCACTGTCTCTCAGGAGTAGAGGGTTTTTATCAGGCACCTGGCTGCTGCTTTACTTGGTGTCAGCTGCCCCTAATTACCTTCTAATGACTGGCTAGTCTATAGGGAATAAAGCCCCGATCATTCTGGTACTTATATACCACCCTTCTATTGCTCTCCTACTGCCCTCTGCCCTTGCTATATCACACACCATACAGTGTGTACTTTGTATAAAGATTATTACAACAATGTATAAAGTGTGGACACAAGGTTACACTTGGTCACAGAAGTTGTGAAGAAGTCTGGGTCTGGCTGGTTGGACTTGAGCCAGTGTAGACACTGTAGCTCCAGGTTGGGACCAAGGATTCAACAGTGCCTAATCTGGGGTTGCAAATTAGTGTAGATGCTCAAACCCTAAATTAACAAACCCAAGGTCTGCTAACTTGAGTTCTACTAACCCTCGGCTTACATAACATTGTAGACATACTCTAAGCCTGGGATCTGTCTCAGGTTTGAGCCCAAGCTCCCTTTCCTGACTCAGATCAGTAAGCAGTCAGGACCCAGGTCCTAAGCTCCTGCTAGGGTGATGGGTCAGAACCCAAGTCCCACTATGACTCAGGTCCAAGCACTGTCATATTGCAGTGTGGCCACAGCTCAAGGCTCAGACCAGAATTCGAAGGTCTATGGACTTGTTAACATGGCTGTGAGACCTGGATCCAGCAATTGTAAGCCCAGGTTTACAAAGCAGTGTGGATGCTCTAACACAGGCTTGGAATCACCAGGTCCACGAGCCTGAGGCCAACAGACGTGGGTTAACAATGTAGTGTAGACATACCCAAAAATATGTAATGGCAATTCACTAAGATGTATATTTTCAGAGAAGAAGAATTGTAGGTGAATTTCTTTCATCAACCTGCACATCCTCCACTTTATCTATTAAATATCAACATATAGTTATGTGAATTAGTTACTTAATAGACTAAGGATGGTGTTTAGTTCAAAATAAAATGCTGTCATGTTAGGATACATTCATCTGTTGTGACTTTTAAGGCTTAAAATACTTAAGGCTGGAGGTTTGTCATGGAAAAAATGGGACTATAGGGTCTTTAGCAAAAAAAGCTGAAGTCTTACATTTACAAAGAACAATGAGAAAAGTCATGAGGTCATGTTAGTTTGACCAAAATATCCTCTATTTGACAATAAGTTATTTAAAAGAATTTAATGATAGGTAATATTGTTACATTATTTTAAAATCTGTCTCTCTCTCTCTCTCATATATTCTACTACACTTGCGCTCTCAGTCTTTATTTATATCTGTGCGTATCTACACACAAACATTTTAAAAATGGAGTCTTAACAGAATGTTTTAAAGACTATGACTTTTTATGAAAAACTGTAAAAGCAATGGTTATGACAAACACAGCCTTATGACTGATTGCAGAATAAAGTTTTTAAAAGTAGTAACTGCATGTGTTGTAAGTAGGTGGAAGCTTTTCAGACTTCAGTGTCTAGAACACTTACCTTATTTTTGGTTACAATATCAAAAGTGCTGACTGAATTACGGGTGAACAGCTGGCAAAATCTCAGTTTTAGGAACATAATATATCATCTGAAACCTCAAAACTTCTGCAAATTATATTTTGTGAAGCCATATCCAAAACCACCAAGTTTTTGTAACTAGCTGTATCGATGTTGTGGATCAGTTTGTTTAAACATGAGAGTATGTTTATTTCTTTTATGTTGAAGGACCTTTTCATTTTAATGTAAATTGTTCAGCTAAATTCTTCCTCTTGGGAAATCAGTAATACATTTCTTATGGTTGGAGATATATTAATATATCTATATCTTATATATTGCAAGAATGCTGCAAAACTAGGGTTTTTCAATTAAATTTATTTAATTTTTGATTTAGTCTAATGACCTTTGCCTCTTTCCTGTTTAAGATCCCAATTCAGCACGATACTTCAAAACATGCCCAGCTTTAAGCATATGAATAGTCCCATTGATTTTAAGAAATTAAATTCAAGAAATTTGACTCCCAGTTTAGTATAACTCATTAAAACTGGAAGTTAAACAGCTGTCATAGTTTCAGTGGGACTACTCATGCTTAAGGTTTGGCACATGCTTAAGTACTGAAGCTAAGCTAAGTGCTGACTGGGGGATCTAAATTAGTAGTTGTTTTAATAGCTGTTGGTATGCAATGCTATTCCACACTACCTTCCTGCATGGACTCTCTGGTTCTACACTAAGAGTGCCTTTGTGAGGTTTAGATTAATCTGCTTTGGAAATGGATTAAGCTAATCCATAAAAAGGCATTTTTAGTGGAGAATAAGTGTGTCCACATGGAGAGCTAGTGCGGAACAGCTATTGTACTTTAGATTCACACCCCCATTTATTTGCAACATCTTACCTTTCTAGACAAGCCTTTAATTACACTTTGAAAGTCATTTGAGCAGATATAGCAAAGGAGTTGCCCTATTGTTTCACAAGGTAAAGTTATCAGGAAGACGAGATGTATTGTGTGTGAAATGTATAGGTTCATATAGGCTTGGCTAGGGGGAGGAGACAGACTGAAAAAGAGAATCAAAGGCATCCTGACTACCTGGATCTCAAGATGCAGTCAGAAGAATTGAGGTTGAAATTCAGGACCAGTTTTTCAGGCAAATAACTGAAGGCTTTACTGCCACCATGAAAAACTAACAGTGGGATACACCCACCAGCACCCTATTGCCTTGCATCAATCTCACTGTCCAGTGTAGTGACCATCTCATCCACCACACCACACCCTACATACCCTCAGCCACTCCTCCATCTCCTATCCCCATCATCTGGCCATCAGCAAAGAATATTATCTTACAGTATCGACAAAGTTTAGGTTTTCATAGGCTAGAAGGAGCCTATTAGATCATTTACGGTATGTCTACACTTGAAACGTAAATCAACTTATATTAGGGTGACTTACAGCTACCCCAGTAATTACTGCAGTGGTTCATGCTCACACTACCCTCCTTGGGTTGGTGGTGCACATCCTGTCCAGGAGCACTTCTGCCGACCTGAGGGGCAGTGTGTGGAGCCAACAGGCTGCCCCCCCTCACATCCTGTTCCACTGTCGGGAGCTGGGGGGAAGCTGCCCGGAGCGTCTACCTTCCCCGTTCCCTGCATCTACCCTCCCCGTTCCCTGTCTGGAACTTGGGGAAGCCCCTCGTGATTTCTCCCCCCAGTTCCCTGTCAGGAGCTGGGGGAAGCCGCCTAGGGTTTCTCACCCCCAGGGAGTGGGGTCCAGCTGCCCCAGCTTCTTGCCCCCCTGCTCTCAGCTGGGAGCCGGGCAGCCTTGTCAATTTCTGAGCATGGAGCAGGTGGAGATGCTGCCTGGGCTTTTTGCCCCTGTTCCCAGCTAGGAGCAGGTTCCAACCATCTGGGGCTATAGCCCCTGGGAGCTGGGAGCAGGCCCCGGCCACCCGGGCTTCTCATCTGGCTCCCAGCCGGGAGTGGGATCCATTCTCACCCCAGCTCCCAGCTGGCAGTGGGGTCTGGCTGCGCAGCTCTCCAGGGGAATGGGGGGTAGCTGGATTCTAGCTGCCTGGCTTTCTTGTCAATTGACAAGAATGAGAAACAACAGCCAGTGTAAGGAACACTGACACTGTGTCGCCCTAACTACACCAACATAAACCCTACGCCTCTTTTTGAGGTGATTTTATTTATTGGCAAAGCAGGGGAGTTGCATCGGCGGAAGGAGCATTTCAGTATGTGCACTTCCACTGTTTTGTCGACAAAAGCTGACTTTTGTTGACAAACTATAGTGTGGACCAGCCCTTAGTCTCACCTGTGTATCACTATCCATTAAATTTCACTCATTTGCCCGTGTCAAGCCCAAGAACTTGGGTTAGACCATAGCTTTTCAGTCCTCCAGAGACTAAACTGTTGTGTGCTGTTGTATGGATATTGATCTCAAAGGCCTGAAGAGTCAAGGCTGTTTAGAAACCCTTTCAATGTCCAGCATTAAATAGTGATAGATAGGTTTGGGGTTATGTTTATACAGAGGCCTGGGCTCTACTCTGTTGTTTGGAAAACACCCAGAAGGATTCATTCAAATTGAAAGTGTATTGATTAAATACGAGAAAGAACAAGAAAATTAGCATTCATATTGAAACTGTGGTTGAGTGATTATGCAAAACAAACTTAAACAAAACCTTTAAAGTCCCTCTTCATTTGGAGTCAAAATATCAGTCTCTTATTTTTGGAACAACCTTCCTTTGATGAAAAGGAAAAGGTTAATTTTACTGTCTGAACTGACGTGAGAAGGTCAGTCACTTCTCCTGTTCTTAGCAAAAAGACACAAGATAGAGGAGAGAGAGAGGATAGAAAAGGTGGGGTGAAATATAGCCTTTGTTGATGTTTTTTTCGGACACTAGAGTACTACTCAGGAGTGAGGGGACGCTTTGGCTGGCAAGTTGACCATGAGACTCCCTGTTTGGACCCTGGTCTATGCTGTGGCCAGGGATGTCATCTGTTTGGATCCTTTCTCCTTAGCCTAGGTCTGTATTCATGGCAGCACAGTCAGCACCACCGGATCAATTCACCAGGATCGATTTGAGCGGAAGTGGAGACCCACTCAATGGGTCAGGAAATCAACCCCGTTAATCCACCCCGCACAAAAAGAGTAACATTGCATCGACTGGAGGGTATTTCCAGTTGGCGCAGCGAAGTGGGGACAGTGCAGTAATTAGAAGTTAGGAAGTTGACAGGAGATAGGCAAGCTACTCTATAGCCAAATTGCCACCAAATTTCACCAGCAGTGTAGACCAGGTCTTAGATAAGGTGGGTTTTGATAAATGCAGTTTAGTTGATTTTAAGATTTAATGAAAAGCCGAGAGAATGAGAGATAGGATAAGTAACATTTTATCCTCATTAATTTGTCCACCAGTTGAATCCATGTCTGTAAGGCCAGACACCCAGTAAGGTGTTCCAATGTTTAATTGCCCTCACTGCAAGTAAATTGCATCTTATTTCAGGTTTGAGTTTGTCTAACTTCAGCTTTCTCCACTGGATCTTGCTCTGCCTTTTGTCTTCCGGACAGAAAAGTTCCTGTTCTCAGATCTCTTCCAGTGAACCGTCTCTGATAAACTGAATATACTGAATATTCCCAAACCTCACATCATAAGACTTGTTTTCCAGCCTCTGGATCATTTCGGGGGCTTCTTTGAATTCTCTCTAGTATTTTCACATTCTTCTTGAAGTGTGAACATGAGAACTGGAAACAGCGCTGTCAGAGCTGTCTTACCAATGCTGTGTAGAGAGGCAAGATCACTTGCCTACGTCCACTTGATATTCCCGTTATGGAGGAAACAGTATGATGCAGTTGCCTACAATGGCGTATGCCAGCACAGATGAGGCACTACATGAGGAGGGCTCCAAGTTATTGCAGAGAATTCTTTCCCGGATGTCTGGCTGGTAGGTCTTACCCACGTTCATAGGATCGAACTGATTGCCATATATGGGCTTGGGAAGTTATTTCCCCCAAGGTCAGATTGGCAGAGACCCTGTGTGGTTTTGTTTTAGTTTGGCTTTTTATTTGTTTTGCTTTTTGCCTTTTTCTGCAGCCTGGATCACGGGTCACTTCCTGGTTTGAACTACAGAAAAGGTGAATTCTCTGTAACTTGAAATCCTTAAAACAAGATTTGAGGATTTCAGTAATTCAGCCAGTGGTTATGGGCCTATTACAGGAATGGATGGGTGAGGTTCTGTGGCCTGTGAAGAGGTCATCATGGTCCTGTCTAGCATTAAAGTCTGAGTCTATATGTCCAGTGATTGCATTAGCCCTTTTTGACACAGCATCACACTAACAGCTCACACTGAATCAGTTATCCATGATGACCCCAAAGCCCTTTTCTGAGTCACTGCTTTCCAAGTCAGTGTCTCCCAGCCTGTATATATAGCCTGCGTTCTTTGTTCCCAGATATATTACTTTGCATTTGGCTATATTAAACATATTTTATTGGGTTCTCATCATTTAATCAGGCAATTCAGCTCCCTCTGTAACAGTGACCTGTCATCCTTATTTACTACCAATCTTCAGATCCTCTGCAAACTATATCAGCAAAGAGTGTTATCTAGGTCACTGATAGACATATTGAATAGCATTGAACCAAGGGCTGATTCTTGGGGGACCCTGACAGAATCAGCCCTGCTCATCATTGTTCCTCTCAGCAACTACAGTTAGAGATCTGTCAGTGAGACAGTTTTTAATCCATCTAAAGTGTGCTGTGTTGGCTCCATGTCATGCAAGTTTTTTAATCAAAATGTCAGATATAAGTCACATGCTGTATAGTTATGAGCAGATCAAACTGTACTAAGCAAATTGCTTGTACACAGCAACTTTACATTTACTGTAGAGGAAGACTAAGGGCTTGTCTACATAGGGACACTCAGGATTCCAGGGTTTAAAAACTGCATCTACTGCCTATGCTCGTTCTTTGTGAGTGATGAGCACTAGCTGTGCCTCTACTGCCTTGGCAAGGCGCACAATGTGTTGTTCTGCTCAATCTGCAAGTTCTTCCTGTCCTAACCCTGGAAAGCGTGACAGGTCTGCCTCCATAAGTACTTGATGGAGGAAGCTATGAGACCAAGGACTCAATCAGAACCAGAACTGTTGGTCCCCCGTACAGCAACCATCACTTGCCATGAGCTCCCCTTTGAGCACCTTGCATGCACCAAACCATCAGTACTGAAGACCAAGGACAAGTTCCAGCATGAGATTAAAAATCACTCTCACAGGCAGAAGAGCAGATGCCTGCCACAGACTCATCCCAGATGCAGTGTTTCCTCCCTGGGGTAGACGAGTGAGATGTTGTGCATGGATCTGGCTGAACTGGTGCCCAAGCTTCCCTGTGTGGAAGGTAAGGCTGGGCCCAAACATGATCCAGTGGTACTGACGACAACCCCAGTAGCGAACATCTGGAATGCTCACCAGCACACACTCCGCCCATTCCACTGGTACCTCTGTCTCCCAAACAGGCCGACTCTGCAGACACCACCACGCCCCTGCAGCACACCGTGGACTCCTGCTCACTCGGAGCCTTTCTTGTCAGCAGAGGAGCTAACCCTATCCTACCTGCAATCTCTGCTCGTCTCTGTAACATCCCTGCTCAGGAGGATGAACCTCTGCTGCTGCGGCTGCCAGACAAGCCCGTCCCATTGCTTGAACCTGGTCCTCCAGTACTGACAGTCCCCCCCTCCCCACCCCTTTGCTGGAGCCGTCAGAGGAGCTCTTGGAGACAGAACGCTCTTTCTTCCTGATGTCATGCCAAAGTTCAGACTTGCAGAACAAAGCAACTTACTGCCTGGCATATGATACAGCATTGAGGCCTGATACCACTAGCCATGTGGCCCACTACATCCAAGGGACCCTTCTTTCTGGCCCTTCTAAGATCCCTACTGCAAACAACAGGCACCATCTAAGGCATCCTATTTACTGGCCCCTGTTTGCCCACGCAACATTGATTTATGAGGAAGAGCTTTCTGGGTTGTCCATGCAGCAGTGGAGCAGGCATGCCAGCACGCACAGAAGTCTATTCCTCTGGACCGGGTGACAAAGAGGATGGACCTGCTGGGCAGGAAGATATATTCTTCAGTGGGACTACAGTACCAGATTGCAAACTAGCAGGCTATGCCAGCCAACTATGATGTTAAAAACTACAACAGACTAGCAGAGTTCAAGGACAAGCTGCCACTGGAACAACAGCAGCAATTCCAGGCAACTAGTCACCAAGGTGGGCCTCCAGGCTTCTGTGCACACAGCTGGCACGTTCTCTCACTCTCTAATGACTGGGATCGTTATGCATTGGGACTCATGGCTAAAATTGTCTGGCTTCCCCTCAGACGTTCAAAATACTATCAAAGACCTGCCCTTTGATGAGAACAAATTGTTCAACAAGAAGACACACAAATCCCTCCACTTGTTGAAGGACTTCAGGGCCATGCTATGGTCGCTGGGTATATATATCCCAGCCCCAAGACAGACAGTAGAGGAAACTGTTGCACCCGCACCCACACACTCCTTACCTGGCCTACTACCAATGTCAGCAATGACCACACTTTCCTACTTCCTCCACAACCATCGCTTTGACTCTCTTCCAGCAACAGGCAAAACCTCAGTTTTGATGAGCAGGTTGAGACCCGTAAACCTCCCCCAGCACCATCAGTAGTGCCCCATATCTTCTTTGCGGGCCATCTGGCCTTATTCTCCCGCAGTTGGTGCAAGATCACCACAGATAGTTGTGTACAGACACTCCACAGAATTCCTCTCATTACTACTGCACCAACCCGTCCCTCCCCGAGGGCCCATCCCATCAGTTCATTCTCCAACAAGAAGCAGACGCTCTGCTTTTCAAGAGCTGATAGAGCTTGTCCCACCTCACTACAGGGGACATGGCTTTTACTCACCATAGTTCCTCATAACAAAGTAGGGTGGAGGGCGCCACCCCATTCTAGATCTTAGAGTGCTTTCATGATAGAGTCCAATTACATAAGGTCTGGCTAGCATCGATTATCCCCTCTCTCCCACAAGGAGCCTCATTCCTATATCTCGACATGAAGGACGCTTACTTCCATGTGGATATTCACTCAGCCCACTGCAAGTTTCTCCATTTTTGGGTAGGACACCAACACTATCAATTTTAAGTCCTCTCGTCTGGCACAGTGACAGTGTTTGCTGTGGTAGCAGTCCAGATATGCCGTCTTGGTTACTTGGTATACCCTTACCTTGACGACTGGCTTCTGGTGGTGCTATCATGCCAGGAAGCAATCTCCATGATCCTCACTCTTCAGTCTCCTGGCATCTCTGGGTATCTGCATCAAAAAAGAGAAGTCGATATGGATGCCTAGGCAGACTATAAACTTTATTGGCGTGTGGCTCGACTCTGTTGTGGCAAGAGGTTTTCTTCCAGCAGACCGCTTCCAGCACAGCCATCATCAAGGATGTGCATTGCAGACTACTCACCGCGGTCCATCATTGTTTCTCCCTCCTTGGACGTATGGCAGACTGCAACTACATGACACCGCATGTCT
The DNA here is from genome assembly GCA_007922155.1 of Mesoclemmys tuberculata. Lineage (NCBI taxonomy): Eukaryota > Metazoa > Chordata > Testudines > Chelidae > Mesoclemmys > Mesoclemmys tuberculata. Next base: position 12,761,242 of record ML675621.1, read on the forward strand.
CCATATGTGTTATTTTGAAGTTTGGCTCCTTTCCGCTTACAGACCCAACAGAGACCCTATGGACGCATGGTCATCGTTCCACAGACCATGCTGGCCTCTCTCACGTGGTGGTCCAACCCTTCCAAGATCATAATCGGTACCCCCCTCAGCCATCCCACACTGCAGACCACCATCACAATGGACTCCTCTCAGAGTGGGCAGCCTTCGTAGACCCGCACATAGCTCAAAGCATGTGGACGCTGTGGGAAGCCAGGATCCACATAAACGGCTAAAACAGTGGGCAGTCGGGTTAGTGAGCCAGGCCTTCCTGCCACTCATTCAGTCCATCCACATCCAACTGCTCTCTGGCAACATCACAGCAGTGGTGTACATCAACAAGCAGGGCAGTGCCAGGTCTCCCTCCCTCTGCTCCAAATCAGTCCAGCTTTGGAACTGGTGCATCAAGAACTGTGTGATGCTTCAAGTCACATATATACTGGACACCCAGAATTCCCTAGTTGACACCCTCAGCAGGACTCTCTACTGCAGTCAGATTACACAGTGCCACTCTTCAATACCACTCTGTGAAGTGAGGCGCCCCCCAAGTGGGACCTCTTTGCCACTCATGAGAACTGAAAGCTTCCCACTATTGTTCCAGGGGAGCAGTAGGAGATGGCTTTTAGAGCGATGCTTTCCTCCTCCACAGACAGATGACCTCTGCTACACCTTTCCTACTGTAGGTGTGACACTTGGCTTCACTTGGCTAGAGTCACCATTATACTTGTGGTCCCATTCTGGCCCCTTAAATTCTGTTTCTCACGCCTCCTCAGACTCTCCATCCACACACCACTCCTCCTCTGTTCACTCCCCAATCTACTGTCACAAGATCTGTCATCCCAATCCGGGCTCTCTTCACCTCACAGCCTGATATTTGGATGGGTGTAGAAGATAGCCCAGGCTCTACCACGTGCTTGCTCTATCCTGGTGCAACAAATCCTTACCCAAAGCAGGAGAGACTCCACTGGAGCCTGTTACCGAGCTGAATGGAAACACTTTACAACATGGGCACACTACCACTGCCATTCACTGAACACAGTGTCTATTCCAGTCATCCTCGACTACCTCCTCGCCCTCAAGACATCGGGCCTAGCACTCAGTGTTCTGTACAAGTGCACCTGGCAGCACTCACTGCCTTTCTCCCTCTCATAAACAGTGCCTCAATCTTTACACCTCTCATCATTGTCCGCTTCCTCAAGGGTTTACTCATCGCCTTTCCCCCTGTACTCCGTGGAACCTAATCTCATTCTGTCCGCCCTTGTGAAGTCACCCTTTAAACCACTGGCAACCTGCTCCCTCTCCCACTTCTCAATGAAAGTGGCATTCTTGGTAGTCCTTATGTCAGCCAGATGGGTCAGTGAACTAGCAGTCATGATGATGGACCCTCCCCCATGATATTCCACAAGGACAAGTTGTCCTTGCGGCTGCACCCCAAATTGCTCCCAAACGTTGTGCCAGAATTCCATCTAAATCAGAGCATCTACCTGCTGGTTTTCATCCGAAATCACATGCTTCTCCTGCTGACAGCGTTGCGTTCCCTCAACGTCTGCGGTGCACTGACATTCTTCCTACACAGGACTCGTCCCTTTTGCACATTGCCATAACAGTTTGTGGCCATCGCTGAATGGTCCAAGGGTCAAGCCCTTTGTTCTAGTGCATCTCCAGCTGAGCATCCGCAAATGCTGTAACCAATCCAACCCAACCCACCTCATAGAGTCACTGTGCGCTCCATGCAAGCACAAGCTGCCACATTGTCCTCACTGGTGGCCGTGTCCTGACAAGTCATCTGCCGTACAGTTACATGGTGTTCTGTCCACACATTCACAGGGCACCACGCCATTGCATAAGTGGTAGCTACAGACGCTGCCATAGGCCAAGCCATACTGCAGACTGCACTGCCACTGGCATCCTCGCACCTACTTCCATGCTAATTACGGCTCCCAAGACATCCGTGTGTGAAATACACATGGGGCAGTCACTCGAAGAACAGGAGGTTACTTGCCTGTAGCTGGAGGTTCTTTGAGATGTGTGGTCTGTATCTGTATTCCACTACCTGCTTTCCATCCCCTCTGCTTTGGGCTGGACTCCATAACAGCAAGAGGATACGGGAGAGGCATTGACTCGCACTGCCTCAGCTGGAAGCACCAGGGGACACACTACATGTGTGGGTCAATGGACACTGCTAAGAAACACTTCTGAACTTAGGCACATGGTGCGCATGCATATCTACATGTGGAATACAGCTATGGATCGCACATTTTAAGGAACCTCCAGTTACAGGTAAGTAACCTCCTTTTTTGTGACATTCCTTAGCGCCAAGAACTACAACACCATATAATGAGTGAGTGTCATTAATAGATTTTCAGGTTTGTAGCTACATGACAATTCTACCAAAGGATTTTCTCCTCCCTTTATTATTCATAAACAATAATTTGGCACAGCAAGCCTTGATTTGTAATTGATCCTAACCTCTTACTGTATGTGGAGAGGGGAAAAATCAGTTTTTTAGTCTTGCACCAGAAGGGAACTAATGTATGACTTTTTAAAATTAGTTGCTTGTATTTCAAGTTTGTTAAATTATACAGTAATATCATAGTCAGACAGCAGAACACCATTTGGAGAAGAAGGGAAAAAAGAGGTTTATTTTATGATTTGGCTGTGTATGCAATAGAATTAATATAGTTAAAATATTAAATGTGGGAAATTAATTTCCTACAGCTGTATCCTAATTTTTGTGTCATGCTCTCAAGAAGGCATTCTAAATGGAGATGAGTTTTTGTAGCAGGCTCAAAGCACTGTAAAAAAAAAATAAGGCATAAAATTAGGGATTTCAGTTTTGAATAATGTATTTTAAATTTGTCTAATTTCAGTGTAGTAACTTAAGTGAAAACTTGTTACTGCCTTAAAAATATCGTATGTGATTTTTTAAAAGATGTTTCTCATCACAGGGGCAAGGGGCAGAGCCAAACTCTTTAAAAAGACAGATGCCTAGTTTTGCTACTGACGCACTAATGTTAAAGGTACTGTGGGAGGAATAAGGAAAAAATGAAGCCATTCCTAAATCTGCTTTCCTAGTTGTGTCAGTCTAGGTCATGAAGAAGTCAGGTTTTGTTGTGTCTCAGTGATAAATGTTTCACCTTGGGGTTAGAGAGAAGAGCCTATCTCATTCTTTTCTTCTACAACATTTTTACTGCAATTACTTTATAAACTAGATTTTTGTGTTAGTGGTCAGCTAACTGAATTAAAAAAAATTAATTCATGTTTCATCCGCTTGCTGCAGGCTCCAGCCATGACCTTAAGTGGTTGGAATGTAACTTCAAATTTCTGTATGCTGTGACGTACGTACAGACCTTTTAGAATTGTTTGTGCTAGTGACAGAAGTTTTGGGTGCGTTTTAGTACAATTGATATTTGATAGAAATATTGAAAGATGAAGGACCAATACTGTTTATAATGGTTCTGTTTCTGTGTCTGAACTTGATCTTTATCACTAGGAACTTAAGATCTTTATTAAGAGTTCATCTGTTCCTTCTTTTGAATTCCTGAGCCTCCATGATATCATGAATGATTTCTATAAAGATAATCATGTCAGATATAACACTCTAGTGAATAAATAAATGATAAATAAGCAGCAGGTGCATGTGAATTTTAATGTAGAAATCTACTTGAAATACAAATGCAAACGTATCATAATTATATGAAATAGGAATAAAATTGTGTCAAAAAATATTTTTCAAACTTCAGGGTGTCACAGCAGTTCTTTAAGTGGCATAACATAATAGTACTGAAATAGACAAACGTTTCTAACAGTCAGAGGAGTAAAGTTCTGGAACAGCCTTCCAAGGCGAGCAGTGAGGACAAAAAACCTAACTGTCTTCAACACTGAACTTGATATGTTTGTGGAGGGGATGGTATAATGGGACTGCCTACAATGGCATGTAGCCAATCTGTGACTGCTAGCAGCAAATATATGATGGAAGACTAGTTAGGGAGGGCCTTGAGTTACTACAGAGAATTCTTTCCCAGATGTGTGGCTGGTGAATCTTTCCAACATGCTGGCCATATTTGGGGCCTGGAAGAAATTTTCCCTCAGGTCAGATTGGCAGAGTCCATTGGGTTTTTTTCACCTTTCCCTGCAGTATGGAGCATGGGTCACTTGCAGGTTTAAACTAGTGTAAATGGCAGATTCTCTGTAATTTGATGTCTTTAAATCATGATTTGAGAACTTCGGTAACTCAGCTAGAGGTGAGGAGTCTCTTAGGAGTGGGTGGATGCGGTTCTGTGGCCTGCAATATGCAGGTGGTCAGGCTAGATTATCATGATGGTCTCTTCTGACCTTGTGTGAATCTATGAGATTGAGGGATTTCAATAATAATTGACTTACCAATACCCAGGGCTGTTCATCTGAAAGGGTTGCAGAGCACTTTGCAGACATGCTGTATGCAGAAAGTGCTTCAGCCATCTCTGCAGTATAACGTATCCATCAGTGCTGCACAAAAGTTCAGGGCATGCAAGCCCTCTGCCAGTGGTCTCGTGGAGATTTAGTGTACACAGTTTGTTAGATAAGTGACTTTGTTTGTTAGTAATTAGAGATAGTTGTAGTTTTAGTCCTGGGGGACATCGCCCCAGGGATGGGGCATGCCCCAATCCCTGGCTTCAAACCACGTGCTTCATGTAAAAAGCCCATGCTCATAAACGATCCTCGCCAGAGCTGCTCAAAGTGTCTGGAGAGAACAACTTCCAAGATAAGTGCAGGATCAAGAACCAGGACATCAGGTTAAGAGCACTCCTGATGGAGTCTGCTCTCAGACCAGACTCCAAGCCTGGCCGCTCAGACTTTGCACACAGTATATCAGCAACTACTCGAAGCTCCCCGCTGGCACCAAGTTCATCCCAGCACCAGTCATCATCCCCAGTGCCAAAGAAGCAGCACAAGAAGCTGCACACCAGAAGGGGGTGCTCCCTGGCTCCCAAGAAGGACAAACAGGGAATAGGGGATGAACTATGGGGATTTCCTTCTGCCCCAAAGTCGTGGGTGCAACAGTCAATCTCGGGAACATTTGAGAGATGCTCAGCGACCGTGTCAGACCTGCCTTCAGACTGGGTTTAAGAACCAGACCAAGCAATGGGGGCTTCAGCAGCAACCCCTGGAAGAGGCTACCCAGGCTGCAGAATAATGGTTGCCAACTCCAGTCTTACCTGCCTTATCATCGTCATCGCCTGATGAGGCAGTAATGGGTCCTTCTGCCATGGTTCCACAGGACAACCGCAGAGCATACCAGGAGCTACTTGTATGTTGCCGCGAATCTGAGTTTGAAGACAGATGAGCTGATGGAATCCGTAATCGGCTCTTCGACATTTTGGCAGCAGCAGCAGCAGCCCCTTCTAGGGTGGCCCTTCCATTCACGAGGGAGTTGTCAAGGCTTTATGGCAAACCCTCTCCTACATCTAAAAGGGCTGAAAAAAAACATTGTGCCTGCCTTGGGGTTCAAGTGCATATACTCACACCCATCCCCTGGGTTGCTGGTGGTGTTAGCACCAATGGAAGAGAGGCTGGGGCTGTCAAGCTCAACCCTCCAAAAATAAAGACATGAAGTAGCTGGACCTCTTTGGCAGAAAGATTTATTCAGCTGCCAGTTTCCAGCTCTGCATATCAAACAATAAAGCCTTGCTGGGGAGATATGACTTTACTATATGGCAATACATGGCCAAATTTGCTGACTCCTTGCCCCATGGATCTAAGCAGCAGTTGGTGGCTGTTTTGGAGGAGGGCGAGTCAGCTTCGCTCCAGGCACCCTTTGATGCGGCCAACTCAGCAGCCAGAACAATGGCATCCACTGTCTCTGTGCAGAGAGCCCCGTGGCTAGAGTCATTCGGCCTGTCTGCAGAAGTCTAGCAGTGCCTCCAGGACTTCGCCTTCGATGGTGCTGCGTTGTTCTCTGCCCAAATGGATGCCACACTGTCCCGCCTAAAGGCTGTACAGATACCACTGAGAGAAAACTCTTCTGCACCTGTCCATGTGGGCACACACACACCTGACATGGAAAGGAGCTGAGTAACACATCTTGAAAGAACAACAGTTATGGAAGGTTAGTAACCATTTTATCCAGTTGAAGCTGCAAGGAGAAATTTGGTAGTTTTGAGTGCCAGAGGGATAGCCATGTTAGTCTGATTTTAGCAAAACAGCAAGAGTTCTGTGGCACCATAAAGACTAACAGATTTATTTGGGCACAAGCTTTCATGGGCAGAAACCCAAAAGTGTTCTGTGCTAGAACTAGAGCGCCACCAAGCAAATCAAAAGTACTACACTTGAATAAACTTAGCATCATGGGTCAGTAACAATGCCCAATACCACTATAGCTGTTCCTTGGATGCCTGCCATCTAAATATTAGGCCTAAGCCATCTTGTTTTGTGAGATTATTGTTGTGATTTGTATTACATTAGTGCTTACAACCACCAACAGAAATTGGGACTCATTGTGCTAGGCACTGGACAATTAAAGGAAAAGTGAAAGACAGTGTCTGCCCAGAAGAGCTTACAGTCTAAGTAGACAAGACAGACAAAGAGTTGGCTCAGAAGCAGACACAAAGAAGTGAGGTGACTTGCCCAAGATCACTCAGCAGGTCAGTAGCAGATTCCTAATGCGATCACAGCTGGGAGGTAGTGTTGCTGCAGTCTGACTCCTCAACCTTGTAAGTTTCCTGGGTATGGCTCCACATGCAGTAGAGATTAATGTTTCATCCAATGTTTAGTGTGTTTTTATTTGTAACTTCTCTGTAAAGAGCTATTAACTTTCGAATATAGTGTATTGGCTGTCAGAATCAAATTGTTGCGTTCTACTGTTATGAGAAATTGAAGTCAAACTACCACACACTGCTGAAGACTCCACTTTTCTTAAGAGATTTCAATCCTCCATAAGATTTCAATTTGAAGAATATTTACATTCCCAGAATAGTCTATACAGGATGTATTTTGTGGTGCCTTGGTATATGTTGGCATTGGCTTAGGGTTGGTTTTTTTTAATTTAAGTGTTTTTGGGGACAGGATATTAGAAAACTGATGTTAAAATGTTTCAGTGTGTTGTTTACTTCATTTTGGAATATGCAGTTGTGGTTGGGTTTTGTTCGAGCCGCAAAGCCTATTTCTGAGCCATAAGGCTTGCAGGTCTCTTGGGGGAATACGGTATGAATGTGTTTTGGGGTTTTTCCCTTCTTTTTAGTAGTCTGTGTCTGTTGTGATGAGAAACATATCGAGTTCCTTTTTCTTTTTACCTCCCTTCTGTTGGATGCTGATACCTTATCTGAAATGCAGCATTTTGGGCAACGATTATAGGAGAGGCTGCCTTCCTCTCTGGACTCACTGCTGTGTGCGATGCGTCAGTGAGATCTGTCACACCTTTTTTAATGACTGTATGCTATGGCAGGAAAAAATCAAATTCCTTCCTTTAATGCAAAACATTTCACAATGCCATGAATTTGGGAGGAGTGTTCTTTATTATCCTGGATTTTATGACTTCCTTTAAAAGTTTACAATGAAATATTTTTTAAAATGTATTAATTGCCAGAACTGTACACATCTGAATGTACCTATGTTCACAGAATATAAACAGTGTCCATGTGTTGACATATAGTCCTACTTTTTGTGAGCTTTTGCAAATGATTCATATCAGCTGAGATTTAGATAGCCGTCCTATTTCCCAGATTTACCATAAGCACTCCAAGGAGGTTGCCATAAGAAAGCATCTCAAATCTCCTATGTTTGTTCTCATTTTAGAATTCACAATGTGGGGGAGGAGGGAGGGAAGAAATTGTATATAAACATCTTCATATGATTTTAAATAGATTGATTTTGTCCATACATGGAGATCAAGAGGTAGTTGTTACTTTTCAGTTCCTAAATTGTCATGACCTACCAAGGAGGGTGCAGATTTCATTATATTGTGGCCTAACAAAACTCCTGAATATTGTACTTGTACTATATGCCAAGGAAAGGAGGATAATTGTATTTTAACCACTTAGCAGGAATTTGAGAGAGCAGGATTCTATTTAGTTATTCCACAGACTTCCTGTGTTGCCTCGGACAATTCACTTAATCTGTCTGTGCCTCAGTTTTACCATCTGTAAAATGAGGATCACGTTAGCCTGCTTCATAGGGGTTATTGAATAACTCATTACTCTTTGTAAAATGCTTTGAGACCCTGAAATGCAAATTGCTACATAAATGCAAAATATTCCATTTACTATTGACATTATGTAAATATATCCACAAAATATCTCTGGACTTCTAAATACTAGAATTTGGTACTAGCTTTCCCCCAGATCTTTCCATGATTAATTGTAGAGATTCTCCAGGTGAATATTAGCATACTGTTGCATGTGAGCATATATATCAAATAATCTTTTAGTATAAAAATGTACCAACTCAAAACAAGTTCAGCCAAATCATAAGTCTAGACATCTCTCCTCTCATCTTCGGGTGAAATTCTTTCAATGCCAAATGTGGTTAATGCACTAAGCTAAACCTTAACTGATTTCCAATTAATACATCACAAAATAATATACTGCATTTGAGCTCTTTTTTGTATTTATTAAAAATGAAAACTCCATTAAACTTCCACTAGGCAGTTCAGTACTAATGTATAGGCACACAGCCTTTATTCTCTCTTTTCACTGTGTCATAGTATAATCAGACGTGCTCTGCATTCCGGAATGATGCATGCAATTTGATGTTTAGTGCCAGTGTGTCAGGTCAATAGATCTAATGACCACCATAGTTGTCCCATCTAGAAGGACTTGCCTTCTGAATGTTTTATTTTTCAGTTAAACTTCTTTAGAGAAGGGGGGAAAAAAGTCTCTTGCTGTACTGCGCTCCCTTCCCAGCCCCCACGGCAGAAATCAGTCCCCAATGCTTCTCTTCACATACTGAGTGTCCTCTTTGTCTGATATATCCCACTACTATACTTCTCTACGCAAGCAATAGAGAGCAGCAAGCTGAGGTGTGAATATATCCCTTAGTAGCTTGCCTTGGTCTATCCATTCATGTCCACCTTGCTGACACGTGTTAAGAGTTTCTTAGAGTGGTTTGATCTACTGCTCTTTGAAGCAGGACTAAGAAAGAGCACATTAGTGGTCTGTTAATGCACATCAGCAGAGTGCACATAGTTAGATTGTGGCAAGCTAGCACGGGCTAGGTTCACACCTTCACTTGCCCCGAACTAAATGTCCACGTACACAAGCCCCAAGAGAGGTGTAATTCAGGTGTATTGGTACTGAGTATCTGTTACAAAGTGAGGAAGTAATTCAGTCACCTTGCCTGATCAGCTGAGATAGACAGCAAAAGTGTCCATTTTATTGAAATGGACACTTGTCCAGTGAGAACTGGACTTCTTTCACCCACTAATATATTAATAGCACCTACACACCTACTGCACTGTTAGGAATAACAAAAAGACTGATTAGCTGATGAATGTGGCTTGTGACTAATATTGTTTGAAGTATCACAGCCTCCTAACCTAGACCAAAGATATTCTATCACTAGACATAGGAGGAGGAGAGGGCACTCTGTGATGCTCAAAACTGGGCAAGCAGTGCTTTTGATGGAATTGAGACATGTTTCAAATTCATATTCTGGCATAACATTAAGTAACCCTTGATTGTCAGCCTATGTGGAAGAGGCTGTTGTTTTAACAAGTAAATAATGTTGCCAGAATAGCTAAATTCAAAGTTGGTAATTTGGTTCCTATGAGATGTTTATTTTACTTTTTCAATTAAAGAGGGTAAAGCATTCAAACATTTTGAATTATTTAGTTCATGATTTTTTGGTGAAATGGTAATTTGCAGCTTTTTTTTAAAAGTTTAATATGCTATTGCAAGCCAAGCCAAAGGTTTCCTTGTTCTCAAACAGCTATAACATTGATCACTGTGCTTATAATCTTAAAATGGGTTTTCCTTTGCTCTTGCAGTGTTCTGTATGGTCTTTTTTATCCAAGGCTCCGAGTGCTCATAAATGTTAAGTAATTCTCAGCTACACTCTACACCTTTACTAGGTAGACTGTAGTAGCAATATCCTTATTTTGCAGATCCATAAACTGAGGTGCACAGAGAGTTCGATTTGTCCATGATCATTCAACTAGTAATGCTGAATGGCAATGCTGCCAGCAGACTGCAGGATTTCTGACTTTAGTTTGGTGTACTGGCCACTAGAAAAACATTTCTACTATATACATCTCTCTTTTTATTATGTCTGATGCATAATAAAACCTGCTGTTATAAACCATTACTTTGGTGTGATTTAAAATTACCTTGGTCGCCATGCTTATGATAATCACTTTAATTTACCGTTTTGTTTTGTTTTCATTTGATATAGTCAGTGTTAGGCTGTTGGTATTGGAATGTTATTACCTAAAGTAGGAGGAAGAGTCGTGACTGTGCCATTGTGTGCAGTTGGAAAGAAAGAGAGGAAAAGGGAAATGTAAACCGGAGGGGCTAGACAGCATGGAAAATATTCATAACAATTAGCTAAGCAATGAAACATTTAATTTTAATAGCCCTTGGGAGTGATGTTTTTGATAGAGAACTTTTTTTAAATGATCATATTAGCATCCTGAAGTATTTACATACTGATTTATCATCAGGGGTTGGACTAGATACCTCCTGAGGTCCCTTCCAACTCTAATATTCTATGATTCTGTGATCATAGAAAACATCACTTACGTACATTAGAATTAGCTCTGCCTCCGCCCATCAAAATCTAGTTGACAACACTTTTTTACTGGGTGGAAAACCACCAATTAAATGCTTTATACTGTGCTTTCACCACTGGAGACCTGGGTTCAGATCTGTATTAAGTTGCCAATAAAAATGATTTTGGTTTCAGTCTAGACTCTTGTGGATATTTGTGCCCATTACAAAACATTTTGATACAATTGTCACAATAGGTAGTCGCTGCTCAAGAAAAGCCCTAGGACTAGAATGCTTGCTAAGTAATAATTTGACAGAACAGACTTGAGCAATTAGGCTCCAAAGTATCCATTCTGCATATTGTCACAGCTGGGACTAACAGGGAACCATGTGGTCTGCAGATCTGTCAGGTGCATGTTAAGGAATCTTCTCTTTAGTTGAGTCAGTAGGATTTGTGTTAAGCTTGTTTTAGCTGGAATTCACTTTTTGCATATCTTACACATGGGATGTTTCAGGCCATGGCCTAAGCAAATTGGCAGAGTTGTGTGTGAGAAATCTGTACAACACATACATTATGATGTGTGGCAGAACATTTGTATCTTTGTGGCTGATGAAAAACATATTTTTCTATTTTTTAATTGTAGATTAGTCACTCGTTTCCTACATTGTAACATTTTATATGAATTCCATACGTCGTAGCTGGAGACATACCGAATGCCCAGTGCTTGCGGTGACCACTCATCTTGGTAGTTAAAGATCATCTGCATCAGTTTAGGTCTCATAATACAAGCATCTCATGTTTTGTTGCTGAGTTTACTAGAAAATGCATTGGAAAACATCATTCTTGGAGCAGAAAGAGCAATGTTTTGGAAGTTTTTGTTTCATATGATTTTAAAATGTTTATCCAGTCTTTATGGTTCTGACAGATAAATCGGCCTCTTTTCAGTTTCCATTGGTCAAGCAGTTAAGACATTTGTTTCAGCATTTCCCTAAATATACTTTTAGCAACCATATAATTATTTAATACTAACCTTTTGAACACACTGGAACTGCTATTTAAAGTGTAAGGGGGACTGATTTATTTAATATCAGTTGTGGTTCTCCTGAACCATTTCTTTCAAATGATGTTCAAGGAAACATAGTCTCTGTGGGTTTTGCAGCTATGGTCGGGCACAAGATTGAGTATTTGGGGAAAAGTTTTCCTTGAGGGCCCATTCAAAAATAGGTATTTAAAAAAAATCTCCATCAGCAGTGATTGAGAAGATTGCTGTTGTTTCATCTTTCTTGAACTATTACATGATTTTTTTATCCATGTTCTGAACATATCACTTCTTGAATATGCATCTGTGATATGCTTCTAAAAAAATTGAGATTAATGCAAAATTATCCAGAAATAGCAATTTAAGGGAATGTTCCAGAGGAATGAAAAAAAGTTATGAAATGGATGTAAAGACTTGTTTCACAAATACTTTGTTAAACCATGTTGAAAAGTTTGAGGTAATAAAGTGGTTTCCATTATTGGCATTAAAACTAATTTTAGTGTAATTATTCATTGACATAGCTCTGCATTGCTCAACATTCTGCTCACATGTCTCTATACAAATCAGTTTGTAATGGCACTCAAGGCATTTTGAAAGGGAAAAGGGGGGGCGGAGAGGAAATAACCTAGCCTTCTAAATGCATACTATAGCTATCAACAGCACCAATTTGCTACCAACTTGATATTTAATTGCTGCTTCCCATGGATGAGTTTGCTTGCCTATTCCTTGCTTACTTTACATGTACAATTTACAAGTCCTTCATGTGTTTATTTGGTTCATGATTTATTTTTCATACCCTGCTGGTTTTGTTGTGTTTGAGTGATCTACCTGCAGTGCTGTCAGGAGAAGTATTCCCAGTCTCTAGTCTTACGCAAGGGCACAACTGAGTTTTTGTTAATCTGGGAAATCTTGGCAGCTCTCCCAGATGCTTCATCTTGATGCCTGCAGGTTCCTCAAATACACTTTACAGAGCACTTCAAGCAAATGGTGGGTGTGTTTCGTTATATGTGGAGACGAATATATTAATAAATGGAACATGGTTTAAATTAAACATGTGAATTAAAAAAAATTCGTTAGAACTATTTTTTATGGGCAGATTTCATCAGGTACTTTGGTTTCAGTGCAATTATTTAAAAACTTTTATGTAAAACTCCTTTAATTAACATGGTGATCTGCAAAGATAGATAAGACATGTCCCCTGCCCCAAAGAGCTTATAATTTAAATAAATCATCTGACAATATTACCAAGACATCATAAGAGAAACCAAAACATCAATCTAAAGTAAAATGAAGATGCATGTTTTGAAATTAGAATGTCAAGAAGTGTTGGATTTCAGGTGGGAGAACTGCTATCGTGGGAAAAGATTTACTACCAAGTTTAATTTTTTTTCTTTTTAAATTCATAACACAGATATTTGTTTCCATCATTCTTCCTGGAATTAGACTGAGCTGCTAAAAGGGTGGCTGTAATTAACTTTCTTTGAGTGTTAAACCAATGAGATTGCTGCAAAGTGCAGTTATGCGGGTAAAGTTTTCAAAAGTGCTTAACTGAGTTAGGAATCTAAGTCCCCTTGGAATGGAATTTAGACTCCAAACACACGTTGGAGCATATGAAAATGTCACCTTGTGGCAGTGGAGCAGTCAGGGATGGACCACTTCAGAAGACATTTAACTGAGTGATGTTGCATCTGTACAATACAATACAACTTTGTTTCAGGTACTTCCATAGCACCCGTCACACAAACTGAATCCCAAAGTACTTAATGGAATTAGATAATGAAGTAACGGATATAATAGTAGAAGGAGAGGAAATAAAATCTGCAGAGGGGGAAAATAAGTTTTCAATTCAAATGTAAAATGAGATTGAGAATCTTCAGATATGTAGGGAGAGTATTCATGATTACAGGAGCCACACAGAAGCTGCCCCTTTTTCATCCAAAATGGCAAGATTGTTTAGAGGGAATATAAAGGGTGTCAGTGATTTAGGGCCTCGTTCCAATGAAACACTGAGGCAGGTGCTTAAATATGAGCTTCAGAGGAGCCTCTTTCACTTAAATGGGACTATGAACATGTTTAAGATTAAGCATGCATTTAACCTCTTTGATGAATGCTATTCCCCTGCTTTGCCCTATTTATCCCTTGGTACCAGCTATACACCTACAAGTACATGGTAAAGCAATGTAAGGCCATGTGCACCCACTTCTCTCCTGGGTTGCTGCAGCTCTTATTTGCCCCAAGAATAAGGATCCAAGTCTGGCCCAAGATCTGTAAGTCAACCACAAAAATATAAGGAGGAAAAGTGGGTTGGATTCTGAAATGGATGAGAAGCTAGTGGCGTTGTTTGCAGAAGGGAATGTTACTGTGCTACATAGGTTGTCTGAAAAGAGCCAGTGACATTCTGTGCATGCCAGTATTTGGAGGGGTGGTTCAGTTTGCTGTGTTTCAGTTTATACGACTCTGCAGCAAACACACCAATCCCAGATTCTGCGTGCCTTAGACGACCTCTTCAAATTACTCTTCTTAAACAGATTCTGATCACAGTACTCCAACAATACATCAAAGTCACTGGCATTTAATGGCACATCTTTTCTGTCCCCAGAAATTGCCAATCTAGGCCAGGACCGAGAGGAGATTTTAAAAAGTTGAGAATTTCAGCAGAGGTCGATGACTTGAAAGTTATAGAGGTCATAGGCAGAATGGCAAATGAGATATGTGGGGTGAAGTTATGGATGTTGCCAATTTCCCAGTCAGTGAAGGGAATGCAAAGTCTCCGTCAAAGGAGGAAGAAAAGAGAGGTGGAGATTTATTTGCTGTGGTCCTTTGACCCAAGAAAAACATTTCAGTGTTTGAGGCTTTGCGTGTGTGATTGTTTCGTATTAAGTAATTCTGATCATAGACTTTGTCACATTCTGTAGTTCTGATAAAAACAAATATTCTCAGCTATCAGCCAGTGACTGTCACTTCTAGCTACTAAACCAGAAAAACATAGTGGGGTTTTTTGTTGGGTTTTTTGTTTTTAAGGACTGAATTTGCAATATGAAAGTGATACGGAGCTTAAACGAACTTTTATGTGTGGTTGTAAGTATATTGGATATAATGCTTTAGCCATTGTCAGTTGTTTAAGAAGTAGAAACTAGGAGAAGAGAGAGTTCTGCTTTGTCAAGACTGACACAATATTTTGTTGACAGTTTTCAGATTCGGAATTTAAAATTAAGCTTCTTTGAACAACACTGTCAATAGCCCTGACTTTCAGTGTCTGTGATGATTTGCTGTCTTGTTTGTTGTTCATATAACCGTAACATTATTTTATTCTGTGGATGTGTCTGTAGCTTTGTCCTTGCCACTCATGACAGAGGTGCATATCATCCACCAACACTGCAGTTGTCCCTCTGTGCCTCTGGTGCACAACAATCAGTTACTTCCTTTTTCTTCCTATTGATATCATAACTGCATAAAAAACATTTTAATAGTATATTCTGTACCATTAGCTAAAGAGTGAGACAAATTTCTGCAAATGTTAATAATTCATACCAGAACCTCTACTAAAGTGTCTATAGTTAAATGTAAAGCCTGAAAAATGCTGCAAGCTAAATATCAGAGTTGTTTCTAGTTTATTGTAAATACCAATTTAATCCTAATTTCAAAGAACGTCAAAAACATCTCCATTATCCAAGCAAATGTAATGACAGACTGTTCAACGAGTGCTGGTTCAGAAGTTGCCGCAGTAATATTTAGAACATAATGATTAGGTTCACACGTGGTTAATGTAAAACAAAATACAAAATTATTTTCAGAAAATCTGTAATGGTGCCTCACTATTATTATAACACAGCTTGGAATGTGGACAGTTAATGAATTGGACTTTTTGCTTGTGGACACCTGAGTCTAGGGTCCATGTTGTAAAATGTCAAGTTGGCACGTCAGATCATGGGAGCTCTAGGGCTTCTCTACAAAATGTTTGTAAGAGTGGTAGAAACGTGTACTTCTCTAACCACATTCTTGGAAATGTCTGAACCATTTTAGATGGAACTTCCAAAAACAGGTCAGCCTGAATAGTTTAAGTTGTTGGCAAAGCTGTAAGCAACTGAAAAACAAATCTTGTTATGGAAAATGTCAAGTAACCTTACCAATAAGTGTTGCTGCCTGCACAGCCTGTAGTACTGCATATAATTGGGCTTCTCCGACACAAAATATTAGCACTAGATTTAATGGAGTCTTGCATGGATTGCTTTAATGGGATTTAGCACTGAGCTATTTACATACAGTAGCTGTTGGTATTAACATGCATCACATTACACTTGCCCACCTTTTAACATATTAATCCAAGAGATTTGTCCCAGCTTTAGTATAGATGCATCACATGTAATGATATACAAGACGATATGTAGCAAAGTTTACATAGCATTCTTCATGCCATGAAGCAACATTGGGTATGGTACTGTTAATACCCTTTAAAATGTTGTCATTAAAAATTAATAATAAGTGCCTATTTGTTGTTGGAAAGAAATACCTGATTTGGGTGGAACATAGAAGCACCTTGGGAAAAACACAACCCGCCTGTCTAAATTTCATTGGAAGGATATCAATGCATCACATGCACTGACTGTATTACAACCTAAACTCCTTCAGATACCAGTAACATGATACTAGGAAGCAGGTAGATGATGCTGTAGTTTGATACGTGACTGGAAACTTGCTAATCTGTCTCATAATTTGCACATCAGAATTTGAGGTGCCTCTTTAATGACCTTTATATAATCTAAAGATTGCTTTTTATAACTGAGTGCAAATTAATACTGCATTTTAACAAAGTAAAATAAAAAATCAGGTTTGAATGTACTGTTGAATAGCAAATAGAAGGTGATTTTTTTTTCTTACAAAAAATGAAAAATATTGTTGGGCACTGATGTGTCCTCTTGTGGGTTGATATTTTATCCTCAATTCTCACCCTTCCCTTTCCCTTGCCACTTCCATTACAATGGAGATTTGGTCTGCTTGCTCTACAGTGATGTGTCCTTTAATATTTCCCATTAGTTTTCAGTAGTTACCTTTTGCCTGCATGTCAGCCTTCAGTTTAATGGCCTTTTTTGTGTGTGTTCATTTTGTTTTGTTTCCCATCGTGGTTTTGTTTATTTCTTTTTTTTTTCTGTTTTCTTTTTTTAAACCGCCTTGATGTTTGCCCTTCATAATCCCCAATGTTTGCACATGACAAGATGTTGCCATCCCAACATTACCTCCCACTTCACTGACCAGTGCCACTACTGACCATCTAGCACCAGCCACAACTGGACCATTGCCTTCGGCCCCTCGGGATGTCGTGGCCTCCCTCGTCTCTACTCGCTTCATCAAACTGACGTGGCGGACACCAGCATCAGATCCTCATGGAGACAACCTTACCTATATAGTATTCTACACCAAGGAAGGTATAAACAGGTAAAGTCCTATGCTTGTGAATTGGATTGAATTCAGGTTTCTGCATCCTTTCACAACTCAAATACTGTCCCCTCATGCTAGTTTTTAAGGACAAACCGTATGTGTACAATGTACATACAGTGTCCAAATGCTTAAGGGCGAGAAGGGCTGCTGAAGTTTTACTGGGAACAGTTAGACTTGGCAGGCTCTGAGATTTTCAAGGGAAAAATAAAATATAGTTGAAAAACAAACTTTGGCACTTTTGAAACTGAAACATGTCCATGAAGTGGGCATCAGTCAGTCTGGTTTGCAGTCAGTCATTGCAGAGGCTCAGCTGCATGCTTGGAGCACGGTGCCTGATAACTAGAAGTGCTTGTGGCCTTTACTGCCACCTGTGGGGATGCCACTAGCGCTGGACACTCTTGTACTGTATTAGCCCTTAAACAGTCACTAGACCCCACACCACAGAACCTGAAATACAGCAGTTACTTCATGTTTTAAAACTAGGGGCATCGTGTCAGATTCCAGATACTGGTGTGGCAACTGTTGCGGAATGGTGACTCTTTCATGAACAGCAGTTGCCATTAAAATGTCATAGTGCTGATTATTAATGAATCTTTTGTTGGCACAATGCTTCCCCCATTTAATTCAGTCCCTCCAGCTTTCTTAGTGAAAGGCTCTGCTGCTGGGATGGCAGTCTAGCATCACCAGGAGATGAAAGCGCCCCTATTTGATAAACAGGAGTTGATGCTCAGTTTAAGCTGTGCTGGGCTGTAAAATAGTTTTAAGTTGTTACAAATTGTCTTGATAGGATATAGGTCAAATTCTGTACAATTTTGTAGCCCCACAACCTCAGTCCCGTGAGCCTGAGTCAGCTGACACAGGCCAGCTGTGGGAGTTTTACTGGAGTGTAGACGTGCCCCATGTGGGCTGGGCACAGCCACAGTCAGCATTTCTGCAGGCTGTGCCACTGATTTCTTTGCATAAGTGTACTCTTCTGCCAAATAAAGAGAACAATGTCGCCTGCTTTACAAAGGTGCTACATCATTTAACATTTGTAAAGTGTGGTGAGATCCTGAGATGAAAGGTGGACTTGGAAAGCAGCGTACTTATGGTTAGAAAATTTTTGGAGCTTAAATGAGAAGCTAAAAGAAAAATGTAGGAAATCGATTAAAAGTGAGTAAGATTTGACCATCGTCCTCTCTAAATGCAATGCCTTCTCATTAAAAATAAGTGTGGTTGTTGTTTGCTTTATCAGAGTCAAATTAGGCATGACCTGACAAGTTGCCAGCATTTATCCAGATTAGGCTGAATTCTGATGCTGTTGAACTTAATTAACCAAACAGTTGTTCAAATGCATTGTTTATTAGGGGAATATATTAGGTAACATTGAAGCTAATCGTCCATTTGAAGCCTGAAGCTAGTTCTCCATTCGAAGCCTGACTTTTGTCATGCATACAGTCACTGTACCTAAACCAATCTGCTTGAAATTTCACAAGCAAATCCTTTTGTAGGATTTTAGAAAGTATTTGGGAGATATGGGGCAAAAAGTGGGATCAGCTCACGTCTTGAATCAAATTACAATTAGAAAAAGGTTTGGCATAGAAATACCAAGTTTGTTTTAGAAGGATACTGTCAACTTGAAATCGAATCACATTTTTTAAAAATTGAGTAAGAACAGAGATTCTCAAGCTGAGCTGCATGGACTGCTGATGGTCTTCAGAGAGCTGACTGATTCTGGCTCCTCCAATATTGCAATGAAAGATACACTAAGGCTGGGGTGTTCAAAAAGACCTAGGGAATCAGGCACCCAGCTTCCACTGAATTGCCTTTTAGCCCCTTTGAGTTTGTCTTAAGGTACTTTACTTTTCTATATAAGGTGATTCACGAGACAATCTCTATATTAAAATATGGTACACACTCAAAAAATTGAAAATTTCTAGCTAAGGATAATTTCAGTATTAGTTTGTTACTGAGTCTCTTCGTCCTTTTATTGTGATTTGCGGTCACGTTTTCCAATTTTTAAATGTTTTTTCTTTCCATTGTTGTGGGAAAAGACTCAAACAGGAGAAACTGATTATGGACAAAATAAACTGAAAAATAGGGAGAATTATTTCTTGAAACTCTTGCAGTATCTTTAGATATTCTAACAATATGCTAAAACAAATCGGCCAGAAGAGTGGTGAAGTTGACAATTGACATCTCATTAACCTTTTTGATGCAGACTTGCTCCTTTGACTAGTTGTAGGGGTTTGTGGCAGAATTTTTTGTTAATCCAATTTTTAAAAAGTTAAGAGAATGTTTCACTTACATAGTTAATGACTCAAAAATCAGGACATCCCAATGTAAAGGTTGCATGTGCAAGGGTAACTGTCCCCCTTACATATACATTATGAAACAGTCTTTAATTTCATGAACACTTTCTGTTTGTTAAATAAAACAATATCCAATATTTTTTCTTAAGTTTTAAGTGCACATGTATCACCTGTAATATTTTTATATTCTGTATACTTGTACTATTTTCACTGTCATAATGAGCCAGTATATCTTTGCTTTATGGCCTGATTTTTAAAGGTGTTGGAATGACTTTGGTGGAAATATGCAATGTAGTTGTAGCAGCGTTGGTCCCAGAATATTAGGCTACATCTATACTGACGGCGGAAAATTCGCCGCTGTCAGATCGATGTCTCTGGATCGACTGAGCGGTCTGTGTAAACCCGCTCAGTCGATCCAGAAATCGATGGACAAAAACCACCTCCGTAAGTGGTGTAGTGCTGTGTCGATGGGAATGCTGTTCCCATCTGCACAGTGCAGTGTGGACGGCGCGTGGCACATATGCGGCGAAGTCAGCGGGACATAGGCAAGTTTTATCTTCGAGTGATTGCTCATATCCATTCCCCTTAGGTGAGTGCATGCCCTTGTGCACGATTCCCGGACTTTTTTCCCTTAGCAGACTCTGTAGGGCCAGCTCCGGCGCCCCCTGGAGTGCGGCGCTCATGCCCCAGTACATAGGGCGCCGCCGGCCCCACAGACCCTCAGTCCCTTCTTTCCGCCTGTGACCGTGACTGGAACAACAGCTTGCTCCCGCAAGTATTTTTCCCTTGGTCATAGTTAGTGTAGCAGTTCTTGTCGAACTTAATTAGTTTAAAGTTAAGTTAGAATAGTTCAGATTAGGAAAGTTAGAGAGCCTTGGGGCTCAAGCGACCTGGCCATGCCGGGCTCACTGGGGTTTAAACCCTGCACTGGCTGTGGGAAGGCTTTCCCAGTCAGTGATCCTCACGAGCGCTGCCTTAAGTGTTTAGGGGAGCAGCATTGTAAGGATCGGTGCCAAATCTGCAAAGCCTTCAAGCCGAGGACCCATAAGGAAAGGGACATTAGGCTGAAGGCAATCCTGATGGAGACAGCGCTTCATCCAGCGTGCGAGCCGCCTCGCGCCTCCTCGGCACCGAGTGTGGGAAAAAAGTCGGGGAACCGTGCATGAGGGCGCGCACTCACCTAAGGGGAATGGATGTGAGCAACACATCTCGAGGAACAACAGTTATTGGTAAGTAACCATGGTTTTTTTTTACGGCACTTGCGTATCTCCTGTCAACTGCCACCGAATCCGGAAGGTAAGTGTAGACCAGGCCTTAGAGAGACCAGGTGGATGAAATAATATCAGAAGTTGGTTCAATAAAAGTTAATGTGAGAGACAAGCTTTTGGGCCACACAGAGCTCTTCTGACCTGACCTGACCTGACCTCACCCACCTTGCCTTCAGTGGAAATAGTGCTGCAGACTTGAAAATCAGGTCATGTGGTGTTTTTTCTACCAGATATGTATATTAACAATTTAGACCCAGACTCTGATACTCTTGATCATGCTAAGTAGTGCCTTATTCTGCTGCTAATCCCATTCATTGTGACAGTATGTGATCATGCAATTAAGGACTGTGTCTCTGTGTATACACAAAGGGACAGTTGTGCTGCAACCTCAACGTTGTCATTTCCTGAGTTCTGTGACTGACAGTGAAAACTGAGCGTCCTTCTCACACAGCTATTTAAATGAAATTCCTAAAGGAAAGAGAGGGGAAAAACTGGTAGAAAAAATTCTATAATGTGAAACTATTTGTCTAGACACCACTGAAATACCGTCCCACACAACTGACAGACGGTAATCAGCTGAGCAGATCTTCCTTTATACAAGATGGTTCCTGTTGAGTGCCCCATCCACTAATGATTTACTTTCACTGAATTTTTCTGTACAGTGAAATGAGCCACACGTAGATGTGGCATGACCTGCCTTAGCTGCTCACTTTATGAGCTTAATGAGAAGACTGCAAAATATACTTTTCATGATCAGAGAATGATTTTTCACGGCAATGCTCGGGCACTCCTCTTGAGCAATGATACCACACCAAATGTCAGCTTTCACCTGCCAGCTGCTTCATCTTCAGAGCTGTTCAAAATGAGGTTGCCAAAAAAGTGAAAGTTTATATTTTCCATTCTCCTCGTATTCCACAGCAGCTGACTCAATTTTCATCGCTTTAAAAAATGTCTTCAGGCAGAGAATAAATTTAAAAAGGAGAGCTGAAAGTTATAGAAAATCATAAGCAACTGCAAACAAGGAGCTGCAATGCGGCTACTTATGCAGACAACTATTGTGGCTGCTTTCACTACTCCTGATATAATTACAAAGCAGTTTTTGATACTATAAATTCCACATGGCCCAAATACAGACACATGCAATGTGAAGGGGTAGTAGATATGGGAGGCTGTCTTGAGGGGCAAGCAATAGAGCACCTTGTGTCACATTTTATACTAATTTGTGAGTGATCAGAGAGAGCCAGATGGAGGCAGTGAGCAGTTGGGGCCTATCTAATGGTCTAAGAATTGTATCCCAGATAAATCCACTAAACCTGTAAGTGCCTCCATCCTAGTGTACAATATTTCTCTTCTAACAATAGGATATGGAAGCAGAAAGAAGCTAAATGGGGAAGAGAAGCTGTGTAGGCATTCATAGTTAGACTTTAAAACACACCCCCACAAGTATGGAAATCTGTAGAAGCCATCTTTTCTGCTTCTATATCCTTGCCCACAGAACTGAAAACCAGAGGTAACTCTGGCCTCAAGCCATGACCATCATCTTCATCTCACATCAGTGACTTGAATATGGAGATGTGACCTGCTTTCATTGATGGATTTACATTTAAATTGTACCACGTGACTTCATGTCACTCTAGTGGGGGCAGCAAATGTACCCACTGGAGGTAAACCACTGCCTGCTGTAGAAATCACTGAGTCATACATGCCTTTTCATCTCTTCACTAAAAAGGACCAAATTCAAATGAGTTTCCAGAAGTGTGTGCAAGATTTCAAGTGCAGAAGTGTTTTTTCATACTGTGAAATTTTGCAAAGACACCTAGCTACTGTGTCAGGGCTACAGACTGTTTAAGAGCTGGATTATAAACTAGGTAGCTAAGATACAAGATAGTGGGGTAGATTGCATGTACCAAATACGTGAACAGTACGAACCCCCATGTACTCCTGGGTTCAACTCCACAGATTCCAAACTGAGCAAATAACCTTTTACCCCCAATTTCTCCATCAAAATGTCTCCGTATGGATACAGTGGATAGGTCTGCAGAGAATGGAGATCACACAGAGCTAGAGTGAGTTGCATGTTTCAGTAATACTTTCCTAATATTTGGATTCTTTCAAATGTAGCCTTAAATTTGAATTTCCAGGCTAGCATTTGTAGCTTTTTTGGGGGGTGGGGGTGGAGGGGAATGATAATATTCTCTTGTGGGCTTTTTTCCCACTGAAGTAATTGATAGCTATATGCAACCGTAACTCCATCTTACAAAGCTGTTTGTCTGGGAATTTAGATGGAGTGAGCTAGGGTAGCCTTAATGTTCTGTTGGGTAATATAGTTATTCATATCAAACATCTGTTATGTTACTATTATGTGTACCTAAACACATTGGAGCTCATAAAGGTATTCAAGGCTCCCTAAGAAACAGTATAAATGAAAGATTTATGTAGCACTTAATTAGACTTATCTCAACATATTTTTAACATACTGTTTTGATGGAGGACATGGCCCCTATTATTAATGAAAATTACAATACTTTGACATATCCATTTAATTAACTTCTGGGAAAGAAGTGTTCCCTTTCCATTACAAGAATTTTATTTTTGTAATTTTGTAAAATAACTTGAGTGTTATGTTTTTAGGTAAAACTAGGGAGTACATTTACATTTGGGTGATAAAATGTGATATATTTTGCATGTTAATGAGATATTCACAGGTATGAAACAATATTCATCCAATTACACTTGTTCTGTGTATTTCAGATACCGACCATTATATAAAATGTAGGCTTTAAAGGGACCCCGTCAATTTGCAAAATCACATTGTCAATTAAAAAATTTGTACCTTCTATAACTGGAAAAGTTAGTGGGGGGGAAACTGTCTCTGTTTTTCCAGTTTGACAGCACATTGGGGACAGTTTCACTGAATAGTCAACTAGCTCCTCCCTTGCTGAAAAGACCTCAATAAACATCAAAAGAGCAAAAAAGTATTTTTTTTAAGTTCCGAACATATTAATAGGATGCTCTGTCAGAAACCAACATTTTAAAAAATAATTTAATTTTTAATTTACGATCTGCGTGCTCCTTCTACACTACCAAAGAGACAGTGCTGGGAAACTGTTTTTATCAACTGATTTTAAAAACTAGTTGTAGGGAGCCTGGTTTTTCCTCAGTGTGGGCAGTGCATAATATTGTGGTAGTGACTTAGGCATACATGATTTTGAAAATATTTTTAATCAAATCATGCCCAGTCTCCACTTGATCACAAAACTAGCTGAAACTTTTTTAAAATCTGTTTTAAAAATTGATTTCATTGCCCTGTATTTCCGTAATATAAACCAGATCTAAAGACGGTGAAAGGGGAAAATGGTATGAGAGAAACTTTGGTTGCTCTCTTCAATACAAATGACTTAATTACAGGTAAGCATCAGTGTGAGAGTTGTATGCCCTCTGAGTTAAAGTGCACTAATCAAGAGGAAAGAATTGTATTAACACAAAGTTTACACCATTTTCCTTTTATTAACTCACTCAGGCAGTTGCTGATCTCTAATTTTGTAATACAGCTCTTATTTTAATTTGAAAGGAGAAGGGTTTGCCTTTTTGAACAAAACACAGTATTTAAATGATATTTTTTTTAAAAACCATGCTCTCTGAAAATTCACATGGCAAAAGTGATTAATTACAGGTGATTTTTGGGCTTTAACCCTCCCTTTCAATTCTGAGCTGGATAAAATAGTCCTCAATGCCGTACTCCCATACTAAACGTAGTTGTAGCGGCGTTTCTGCCATTATGTAGCTGTAATTGATGTTTGCTGAATTTGGGGGCACTAGCCCCTCCGGTTGCCATAATATTCAGGCATAACATTATCTATTCTCCTAGTAAGAAGATAGCTTGTAACTCACTAAAGTTGCCTCCCAACTACTACTCGCTACTCCCCTGTTTATACATCCAAAGATCTATTAGTCATTTTTGCCATAGCACTGCACTGTCAGCTTATTGGCAGTTTTGTCCACTATGCCTGCTAAATCCCTTTGAATTACTACTGTTCAGAATACAGTCCTGCATTCTGTATGTGTGGCCTGCATTCCATGTTCAACTCTTTTACAACTAACTCTTGGGTGCAAGGTAGCTGGACGGGCTGATTTTAAAAAAATCATCACTAGTAGATGATGTCTAACTTACGAATGGACTGGAAAGTACTCCATCATCCTACTTCTTTCCAAATACAAAAAAGAAATATTTATTGAACAATTCTCTTTGGATAATTGTTAACAGTTTTACCATCTTCATCAAGTAATAGTCCTAGACCATTGATAGGATTTTTGTTCCTAATATCCCTTTTTTTAAAACCCTTCCTTCTTCTTGTCTGTAGCCCTGCCAGCCATGGTTCCATGGTTGCTGTAGCTTCCCTTATCAATGTTTTGCACTTTGATTTCTAATTTATATCAACTGCTATCTCTATTTCTCCTTTTTCCACTTGTTGTATATCGCTTTTTTTATTTCTAGTTGTTTCCTTCATTTTTTCACTAAACGAGGATGGGCTCTTAGCCAAACTTATTCTCTTTCTTTATTGTGGAATTGTGGCTTTTTGACCGTCTAATAAACTCTTTAAAATCTCCCAGTTTTTACTCACATTTTTCTGTCTACATTTTTCCTCCCA
Source organism: Mesoclemmys tuberculata (assembly GCA_007922155.1). Taxonomy (NCBI): domain Eukaryota; kingdom Metazoa; phylum Chordata; order Testudines; family Chelidae; genus Mesoclemmys; species Mesoclemmys tuberculata. The sequence continues at coordinate 12,786,641 of ML675621.1, forward strand.
ATCATTTTCGCTCATAATTTCCCTCAGCTTTGTGAAACTAGGCCTTTTGAAGCACCACATAGAGAATACCCTCAATCTGTAATATACATACTCTATTTACCAGTATTGAATGCCATCAGGTCATGATCATTAGTTCCCAGGCAATCACAAACTTCCAGTCCAGTGGTTAATTGGTCTTTATCAGTCATAAAGATGTCCAAAATAGTTATTTCATGTTTGGTGCAAAACTTTTGTGTCAAAATTTAATATCTCTAATTTTACAGGGTCTAAAGATTTTTACTACTGGCTACATGGGGCCTTCAGCATATCTCTCCCAAACTAAAGTCCCCTATAGCAGCAGTTTTTCTTTCCACTTGTTACAGACAGGTCTTGTTTTAGGGAGTAACTCGTCCTATTCTCTAGTTTCATCTGCTGGTTTGTAACGACTCCCAGCACCCCGTACCGGATTTAAACTGTACTGCATCTTCAGCCAGTCACTTAAAAAGAAAAAGAAAAAAGAATTACAGCAAAATATTAAAAACCCACTGATCTTGATGCCTGTCTAACCTGCACCTCATCCATGACAGCCCAAATAAATGAAAATTTAAAAGATCAGGATCTACCTGACACCCACTTTGCTGAGCAAGTGATTTTCAGCACAGAATGAGCCTTCCAAGTGTGTAATTATAAACAGTGGTTTGTGTGGATGGTGCCTAAAGAATCCTTTTGGCACATGCCTCACGTAAACTACAATATAGACCTACCTCCACTGACTCTAGTTTTGGTAAGTTTTAAAGGCTGCCACTCACATCTTTATGCATCTCACGTCCCATGTGGACTGAATAACATTGTTTTAATGCAGATAGAAAACGGGTTGTACAGTCTCTGATTATGGGCTTCTCCCACACAGTGATGCCACTTTTCAGCAATATTCTGTTGCAAGCAGTAAACTCAGAAAAGCCAAGTGTCATTAAAAACTACATTTCAGTCTAGTTTGGAGAAGTCTTTTTCATCATGTGAACTTCCAAGCTGCTGGGCTGACCAAAATGGAGGAAGTTTTACTTTGAGGTTGTGACATAAACTGAAAAAATCTGTTAAATATAAAAGTTTATGATAATTCTTCAACCCTTAACCTAAACATATACTAGTGGCCACAAATAGACTCTAAGTGCTAGGCATTGTAAGAGTCGTCTAAGATCACTAGTTGGTGTTACATGCCATACTGTTTCTTAGAGACAAGGTGAGTGAAATAATATCTTTCATTGGACCAACTTCTGTTGGGAAAAGTGACAACATTGCAAAATAGTTTCTGAAACATTTAAAAAAACCTTTTCAAATATCAGAATGAACTAAATCAGGTTTGATCTCAAGAGAGAATCTTAAACTGATGCTTTTTAAAAAACAGTCCGTTGAATTAATAACCAAAGCAGTTTAAACAGTTCCTAATTCTTTCCCTTGGGCTTTGGATTTTTGCGACAAATTTTCAATTTGAATTATCATCTAGTTATGAAGAATAAGCAATTCCAACAAAACAATGCTTCTTACTTCCCTCATTTTGGTGTTGTGTATCTTCCTTTTTCTTTGTTGTGTTTGTTCAAAATGAAGGTGCAGAACTAGAAGCTGTTTGTCCTCAATGTTTTTGGCATATTAGCATGTGTAATCAAATGCAGTATAATGAATCAAATCAATTTTCCATGTTCGATATGTACAAACAGAATGTGTGTTAGATTTGTACCAAATACGAACTAGCTATTCTTTCCCCATCCTTTTACTAATCGATGATAAATCTTCACTTTTGCTTCCCTGCCCAAATTCTTGCTTTCCTAAAGGGAACGTGTTGAAAATACCAGTCGCCCTGGAGAGATGCAAGTGACAATCCAAAACTTGATGCCAGAGACAGTGTACGTTTTCAGAGTTGTGGCTCAAAACAAGCATGGCCCTGGAGAGACCTCAGCATCATTGAAGGTGGCAACTCAGCCTGAAGGTGAGCCTTGAACATTTCTCCCCCTTCCTGGCTTTCAGTGACCTAGATCTACAGCTGCCATTGCAGACAGTCTTTCCCCTCGCCTGGCCTTTCCCGTAAGAAATTGCTACTCATGCTCTGGATGCACTTGCTGACCTTACTCATGGAGTTTTAGACTGAATTTTTCAAGTCTGTCTCATATTCAGATACGAAGCTAGTCTGTATTATTTATATTGGGAATATACTGTGACAAGGTGGGGCGGGGGGGGGAAAGAGATACTCCACCCTCGTGGATTAGGCCACAGGAGTCAGCCCAGGCTCCCACGTTGCACTGCATTGGCTCTTCGGCACTGGGACACTGGGCAGCTATGTGACCCCATTCCCCACAGGCATAGCACCGGTAGGGGGTCCTAGTCACCCCTTTGGTCCCAGGGCTAGGTGGCTTGGCTCCACCCTCTCGGCCAGCGTCACCCCGTCCTCCGGTGACCTCCAGTGGGCCCTCGGGCTCTTTGGACTTCCACCTGGCCCCCCCTGGGTGCTCGGGCGTCCGGACCCATAGGGTCGGGGTCGGTCGCCTGCCCTGGGTCAGGTCCCTTCTAGTCGGCTGGGAGAGGCCCCGGGCCGTCATTCGCCTCTCGACCAGCGCCACCACGTCATCATAGGAGGAGGGGTCATTCTGTCCCACCCAGGCCCGGAGGTCGGCCGGTAATCCCCGCATGTACCGGTCGATGACGAGGACCTCCAGGATCTCCTCGGGTCGGTGGGTCTTGGGTTGTAGCCACTTCTGTGCGAGGTGGGCAAGGTCAAATAACTGTGACCGGGGGGGGCTTGCCCTCCTGGTATCTCCAATCATGATACCTCTGAGCCCGTACGGCCATTGTCACCCCCGAGCGGGCCAGGATCTCCGCCTTCAATCAGGCGTAGTCTGCTGCCGCCACGGCAGGTAGATCATAGTAGGCCTTCTGGGCTTCTCCACACAGGAAGGGGGCAAGGATCCCCACCCACTGAGCTTGTGGCCAGGCCTCCCGGGTGGCTATCCGCTCGAAGGCCAGGAGGTATGCCTCCACATCGTCTTGTGCCGTCATTTTTTGAAGAAAATTGGTGGCCCGTAGGGTTCGGGTCCCATCCGATCCCGGGGTTCGGGTTGACAGGGTTCTCAGCTGGGCTACCACCTCCCGTAGGAGGGCACGGTCCTGGTTGGCCTGGTTAACCAACAACTGAGTAGTCTCTTGCTGGAGCCTCATAGCCTCCTCCTTAGTTGCCATCTGGACCCTGGTGGCCTCCTGCTGGGCCGCCGTGGCCTGTACGAGGGCCTTGACCACATCTTCCATTTTCCCCGTGCAGCAGCTGCGCGAAAATCCCACTTCTGACACCAGTGTGACAAGGTGGGGCGGGGGGGGGGAGAGATATTCCGCCCTCATGGGTCTCGCGCTCTCCCGGCCTGGCCGGTGGTGCAGCTGGGGAAGGATCAAGGGAGGGGCTGGGACCCGCTCTGCCCCTGTGTACTGCTACCTTCCCTTCGGGGTAGTCCGTGGTCCGCTCCCTGCTTCCCCAGCCAGGTGCTCTGCCCTCCGGGGCTGCGGTAGCAACCGTGGAAGCTGCAAGCCTCTGTAGGCTGCAGACCGCAGGCTGCAGCCTGCCAGCTCCAAGCCGCCAACTCCAACTGCAGGCTTTTGAGCTGCAAGCCTCCAAAGCTGTAAACTGTAACTGCGAGTTGTAACTCCAAACTATAACTCCAACCTCTGTCCTCCACACCTCCTCACTCCACTCCACGACCCACACTGCCTGCCTGCCCTGGAGGCTTTTAAGTGTTTGGGGCGGGGCTCCTTGATTGGCCCCAGGTGTCCTAATTGCCTAAGCAGCCCCAGGTGTCCTAATTGCCTAAGCAGCCCCAGGTGGCCTAATTAGCTAAGCAGCCCCAGGTGGCCTAATTGCCTAAGCAGCCCCAGCTGAATCACCCAGGGAATAGGGCTTTGCTGAGCCTGGGGCTAATATACATGCCTTCTAGTACTTTTGCATAGCCGTCTGGCCTGACCCCGTCACAATACATTTAATATTGTAATATATGGATCCATTACAATTAATATTAAAATGTCTTAATATATTTGCATTCATGTTCTATTTTGTCACAGCACAGACTGCTTTAACTAACACGTTCAGATGAAAAAGGAGCTTTGTGGAGCTTGAAAGCTTTCTTTCACCAACAGAAGTCGATCTAACAAAAGGTTTCTCTTCACTCAGCTTGTCCCTCATATCCTGGGACGTGGCTACAATAACACTTCAAACAGATTAAAAATTGTTCAGCTGGAGTTGAGGTTAAGTAACTTCACCTTGTAATTATTGGGATGTTGTAATTGTCCCAGAAATGTCCCAGGAAATTCAGAGTTAAGCATAAACTTAAGAGAGTCAAACATGCTAAGGTGTGAAAATACATAGTTAAAGCACCCATATCTTAGCTCCATTCTGTAGCATTGCCATGAACTAACCATACAGTTATGATTAGTTTATAATGTTTGTAATCCCAGTTTAAAGGGTGTTTTATTTTTTCCTCTCTTGTTAGCGCAGAGTTAAGGTTGTTTGGGTATAAAGAAGAATGGGAAAAAACAATTATTAATCCTTTATATACACACACACAATATGGAAAGTTTGAAGAATCTGTTATTCTGTAGCACCATTCAGATCAAAAATAATCCAACCCAAGGAGCTAAAATTTCTTAAAGGAGCCATTTCAAATTATTTTTAACTCCATAGATTAACTTGTAAATTGTCAGAAAATTCACTTTGTACTCAGAGTAAGCACTGTAATTTTGGGGACAGATACCCTGTGTTCTTCATATGAAAAAGAGTGGGTGAATCCCTACGTCAGGCACAAAATTCAACTCAGCCTTAACTGTAGAATCAACTAATGCTTCCATAATAAGATATTGCAAGTGTATTGTGTACAGTGCTGGCCTGTACATACATGTAAACGTTCACTTTTAAGGCATTGCAAAGTTACTCTAGTATATCATGGAAGTGTGGTTTACTTTTCACAGCACTTACATGGATTCAGCCATATGCAGAGCAGTATGCATTAGCACAAGATACCCGTATTTGCGTGACACTTTGGGTACTCACCCAGATCAGTAAGGGGTTGTGTCACTGCCTGCCCTGTAGCCCTGGGTGCTTCTGAGCTGTGCCACTTTGCCTCAGCGTCCTAACTCCAGCAGCCTGCTTGTAGCACAGTGGCCTCTCCCTGGCTTTCACCAGCCTGGTTACTCCTTGCAGACTGACTGCCACAGCCCCTCAAGCCTCCCCCAGATCATCTCCTCTGCCGTGCTCAGGCCCTCACTGCAGCATTCACAAACCTTATCAAGTGCGCGGGTCCATGTAAAGAGAGTGCACAGTACCAGCCTGTTAGTTTGGCTGAGGATTTTGCTCTTCAGTTTGAAACACTGCCCTGAGATGGTTGTGTAATAAACCACGATTAAGTTTATTAACACAGAACAGATACATAAGTGATACAAAGTAGAAGGAATTGGGATAGAAATGATTAAACAAACCAAAAAAATAAGCTTCTAAGATTAAACCCTAATTTAACTAACCAGAGCCTTTTGTTCAAAGTGGTTTTCTCATCACAGTTCTTCCAGCATGGCTGGCCAGTTCTTAACCAGGATCCAACACAGAGCTCAAAGCACTGGGTTTGTTTGTCTCTTGGGTGAAAGATGTCAAAATGACTTTCTCTCTGCTAATATCCTCAAAATGTATCTGTTTTCAAAGTCATGAAGCCCTTCTGGGTGTCAGCTTGCTGACATCATGTTAAGTTTTGCAGTCTTCTCTCCTCGCCGTGATAGTTACGTGCTTGGCTTGCCATTTGTTACTTTGGTGCCTTTGTAAATGTACTTCCATTGGTCTCTCTTTGCTTATTGAAACTAGAGACATGTTCAAGCAGGCTGGATCACGTTCCTTTGCCTGGAGTGCTCTTGACTTAACTCCAACCTGCCAAGCACATTTTTAGAATATATTCCTAGCTCATATTTATAATCTTTCCTCTTGTCACCCATATGTTCACCACTCAATACGATTAATGACCAGCGTATTACCAGTTTGCATATGATACCTTTTAAATACAGATTATGACAGGAGTGAGTTGGGGCACATTAGACTCACTGTTAGAAACCAAGGAACCCCCTGCCCTCCAGCAATTGGGGTGCTTGTATGGTCACCATGAGCATCTAATGTTGTGGGAAAAGTGATATATTTGAAAAATTTGCCTGTGACAATGTAATTGTATCATAATATATATGCATAAGCAGGCAGAGTTTTTGTAATAATGTTCATCCTTGGTTTTATTGTTTGTTGATTTTTGAATGCTTAACCGTGCAACCATAATGTTCTAGTAACATAGATGTAAAGAAGACAAATGGGTTGCAGTCAAAGGAACTGGGAAGCATAACATACATTTTTCAGTTTGTTTGTTTGAAATGTTCAGCTTCCTACTAAAAATCCCCCTTTTAGGGATAGACATGGGTTGGACTTAGCTCTTAGTGCTGATTGAATTAAATGATTCATAACCAAATAATGCAAGCAGAGGGGACCAGATTTAGTGCTCTCCACTTCGGTAATCAGATCTAATTAAAACTTTGGCTGGGTTACTTTTATCCACGAGAAGATGATAGTTTTCTTTCAAGGAGTTATTTCCCCAGTTTCTAAACAGACAAATATCTGTTAATGGAGTTGGGAATTTATTTTTGTACAGTTCTTATTAGGGCCGCTGTGACTTCAAACGACTGCATAGAGTGATGGTGACATAGGAGAGATGCACGTCTGGCATCACATCAGTACCCATTGAAACATCTTATATACAAATGTTAATTATAAACTGTTGGTTGAGCACAAAGATTTACATAATCCCCTCCCTGCATGTCATCCACTGTATTCATCTGTATCAGATTCGTGCGTTCAGCTGGACATCTTGTTCCATGCCCCACATCTTCTCTTCTGTTTTCCGTGCTGCAGACTGAGATGTCCATGGCACATACATAGGTTTATGAAATTATTCTCTGTCCTTTCCCTATCCTGAGACTAAAGTATTTTAGGATAGGTGATGTGCCTTCTGTTAAAATGCACCAAATAAGATAGGATATGATTACCTAGCCTAAAGATGAGAGAGAGCATTTTTCAGTTCTGAAAGCCAAGAGTTCCTCCCTGAAGAGTAACCTTTATTCTGGAAGGTGATAATTGTTAACTTGCTTCTGTCCAATCCAGAATTTTGTGGGGGTACTTGTGTTATTTCCAGTTTGTTAAGCTTTTTAGGATCTGGAAGTTAATAAGCTGTGTCTACCAATAATGGCTGAGTAGATCATAACCTCAGTAACGATACACAGCCAATGAGAGAACAGACAACTGCTCAGGTTGTTGCCTATTTTAGTCATGCTGTTTGAAATGCAGTTTTAGTGCCTCTTTTTTCAAAGTGTTGAGCACTGGCAGATCTCATTGATCCCAAGTGAAGATAGGGTTATTCCAACCTCTCTGAAAATCACACCATTAATTTTTATCTCTTATGACTCTGGGAAGATCTTTTTGATCGCCCTCCACCATTAATTTCTGTAAATATAGTTACTTTTCTGTTTACGTTTTATCTCTGTTCTGTACCATTGTTTCTGTACTCCACACAATTGCCTCAGCTGAGCATAAAAAGTGCAAATACTTTGAATGTGCGCTACACAAATAGATCAACATATTTAAGCATTTAAACATTACTTAAGCATGTATTTTTCCTCTCTTTTAAAGTGGATGGAAGTGGTTTACAAATGTTAAAGCATTTGTTGTAAATGTAAGTCCTTTGCAGATTTCTGTTTCAGAAATGAAATTTTCACACAGTGACACAAAGAATGGAATAATTTTTGTTTGTTTTGGAAGAAGAGAGGGAAGAAAGTATTAGTGTCACAGGTTCTTTGATTTTGCTCCATCTGTTACACCAGCTGGGCTGATGTTTCTGGGTTCTTCAAAGCAAGTTCTATTTTGGCATAAATAAAGAGCAGGAATATTCAGAATATATCTCTGAAGTGCAACATAAAGAATTCCAACATACATTATGCCTTTTCAGTTGAACTCCCTTTTGAAATCAGAAGTTCTGTGATCTGCAGGGTTTGCAAATAATGAGATAAAAATGAGATTTCCTACTGTTTGAGACAATACTGTATATCTCAATCTGTCAGTTTGTTGAAATGGAGTTGAAATTGAGGTAGAGGGGAAGAGGGTGGAAAATTACTGGAACATATTATCTCTCCTTTACACTAGTTTTATACTTATGTGGCTCCTTTGATGTCAGGGAAGTAATATCCATATAAAACTAGTAAAAGAGAGTGGTGTTTGATTCACTGTTAGTAGAATGTGCCTAAAAATCTGTGCACGGTATTTAGGGATGTTTTCAGATGGGTGGAATCCCACTGCAGACACAACTTGTGTCTGCAAAATGTACAGTAATATTAATGGGTTTGTCCAGTTATTCAAAATTCCTGTTTTAAGGTTGCTTGCTCTTTGGGTTTGCCACAATACATTTAGCAATGTCAAATTAATCATTAAGCTTAGTGAATTTACACTAGTTTCACGTTTACTTTCCAGTTCAACTTCCTGGTCCAGCACCCAACATTCGAGCATATGCTATTTCACCCACTTCAGTCACTGTCATGTGGGACACACCGTTGTCAGGCAATGGTGAAATCCAGAACTACAAGCTGTATTACATGGAAAAAGGGACAGATAATGAGCAGGTATGGCACCTATATTTCTCTCAACAGAATTTAATGCCAGTTTATCTCTGAACATACAGCTGTATATACAGTAACAATACTTTCTGTTTATAGCAGTTTTCCTCTGAATTTCTCAAACCAGCCTACCAGCATATTAAGGGTTAAACTATGGAGCTATTGAAAACCAAATGTGCAGCTGAAAGAGAAACTTTGAGGTGTGTAGTATTGCAGGCAGCGGCATGGCGGGAGTTGGGCAGGCCCCGGGAGCCAGCCCTTTACAATGCACAGGAGGTGGGGGGCGCAGGAGGCTCTGAGGGGCACAGAGCCACCTGCCCCCTCCCCCCATTGTGAAGGGCTGGCCCAGAGCACACTCACCCGCTGCTCCAGCCCGGCGCCAGCTCAGATGCGGCAGTCTCACCCCTCAACCAGACGGGCAGGCCCTTCGTGACTCGTAGGGGGAGGTCACAGGAGTGGGAGCAGCCACCCCTCAGGCTCCAGTGCCCCCCCACCCCCGCCCTCTTTCCATCGTGAAGGGCCGACCTGGCACCCCCAGGCTAGGGTGTGAGGCTGCCCCATCCGAGCCTGCGCTGGGCTGTGGGGCTGGAGCGGTAGGAAAGTGTGTGTGGGGCGTGGTGGGGGGCACACAGGGCTGCCCCTCTGCGCTCCCCCTGCCTGTGCATCATGAAGGGCTGGCCCGACCCCCCTCCCCGGGCCGGGGGGATGAGGCCGCCCCATCCAAGCCAGCACTGGGCTGCTGCTGCAGCAGGAGAGGCAGGCACCGCATGGCAGGTAAGTGCAGAGGGTGGGGGCGGTGGAGCCAAGCTTGCATTTGTGCGCACCCTCTCCCAGGGCAGTTGGAGGCAGGGCCAGGACCTCTCCTGCCTTTCGGGGGGGTAGAGGGGGAAGGCCTGAGGGGAGGCGCAAATGTAGGCTTGCCCCTGGGCACCAGAGACCCTCCATATATGCCTCTGATTACAGGGTTCATGAAATGTGAACGTACAGGAATTAAGACAGAATATAGCTTCCTAGCACATCTCATTTAGCAACAACCTGCTGGGTGACTTCTTCAGGCCTGGTCTACATATAAAAGTTGCACCAGTTTAACTGAGATTAGTTTCAAAACGGATTAGTTAAACTGATGCAAACTTTTGTGAGGATTTTCATATCAGTTTATAACTGATTTATACTGGTTTAGCTTTTACCAAAGCAAGATGAATCGACATAATCCAATTACATATCAATAAGTGGTTTCACACAGGAGTTTGCATTGTTTTAAAACTGATTTTAGCTAAGCTGGAGCAACCTTTACATAGACAAGGCCCCAAGTTAGTGAATGCATGTGGAAGAAATATGTATGGGAGGGCAAGGACAGATCTAAGTGGGTACTCAAAGTTTAAAGGAGACCTAAATACAAAAAGCCCCTCTGGGTTTTGGATTTATTTCAGTAGTTCTGGTTTAACCACTATAACAATAACTTAGCAAAAGAGTCTGTCTCCATTCCCTCCACAAAGCTTTACATGTATCTAATATATCTAACTAGCTCCTAGCTGGGAGTGTCTCCTTGAACTGACTGAGTCCTTGTTGGGAATTAATATGAAAATGTATCTCCAGGCTGTGTCCCCCACAAAGCCCTTCTCTAAGGGGCACCACTGCAGTGGGGTCCATCAGGGATGCAGTCTTCGCCACAAGGAGCATCAAAAGCTCATGCATCGTCACAGGACAATGTGTCTTGGGAGCACTTAAGAGCCAAGTCATTGGGAGGGCTTGCTAAAATATATTGGAAACACAATGGTGATCGTAAGTTTAGCACTATTGATTCAGACTGTCAAGGCTAGCTCAGTTCATAGATTAGACTCATTCCTCTTTCATTAGAGAAGGAAACAGCGAATTTAATTGGTGTCTTTAATGCGAATCTTTGCAAATCTTTCCATTGCTTGAGTCCAATGGCTGGTATTTTGCAGGAAGTGGGATCCTCTTAAGTGGCTAAGCTTTGTTGACTCAATAGATTGTGGCGCTAAAGGAAAAAGCAACAGTGCTGCCACTGTAGCCGATTATGAGTTGGGCTGCAGCTTTGTCATGGTGGGAAAAAAGCCCTGGCTATCCAGTTTTTCCCATTTGTTAATTTTTGTTTGTGTCTGTGACTCCCCCTGCAATGGCAGCTCCTGTCCCACAGGGCTGGGCATGGCTCACCACTTCAGGTGTTGCAGCCCCGTGTGCGGGGTCACCGCGCTGGATAGATTTGGCCCAGCTGCCTCTGTCACGACAGGGATGTGGGTGCCAAACGTGAGCAGCACTGTGACCCAGCACACCAGGTTATATCACTTGCCTGAAGCCAGGGCCGTCAGCACGTCTGCATTGCTTAAAGGCTTGAGTTGCATGTGTTTCTTTGTTCATGAACAGGATGTTGATGTTGGTGGTCACTCCTACACAATTACTGGATTAAAGAAATATACAGAGTACAGTTTCCGAGTGGTAGCCTACAATAAACATGGTCCTGGAGTCTCTACCCAAGATGTTGTTGTGCAGACGCTGTCAGATGGTGAGTTGCTTTATTCCAGTTTTCTTGTGGAAATCATTTGGTGATCTCTTCTGATTAAATGGATTTTATCCCAATAGAGCTGCTGGAGTTTCTTGCAAGACATTGCCCTCTACCATGATGATGTGGTTGCTGTATGTGGTCATGCATGCTGAATGAACCTCTCTGAGATTGTTGGAAGTGGGTGGAAGAAATGTACTATACCTTCAAAAACATCTGCTTTTCTAATAATTAAGCAGTTATTTCCCTAATATCCACAGCGCCAGTTCCCTTCATGTACGCTTGTACAAAATATCTAAATCAGAAACAGTTTCTGTAACTTACTGAATGTAAGCAGAGTTTTCAAGGTAAGAGAGTTTTCACTGTAAGTGCTCATAGGTGGAGATCTTGTTTAATAAATATCAGCCCCAGCATAAATACTTGCATTGGAATGTTAAGTCCTAAATTGTTTTAAGTTTAAAAGATGCTTCTTTGTAGTGGCACAACCAGTGCAGCTATGATAAATTAATTATTTCTTTCTTTCATATATGTTCTCAAATTTTCCTATTTTTTTTCTCCCTTTAAGCATCTGCTAATTGAAGGGGGGGGGACTGTGTATTTTTGTTTTGGTTCCCATGTGGATATTGTTAAATCTGATGTATTTATTGCTAAAAGCAGGTGATTTTTATAGTATTTCAGACAAGCCAATCTGAAAGGGAAGTAAGTAAATTTGGATATATTAAAATTTTTTAGAGTGGCCACTGTTAACACTAACTTTTGCCTGTAATGCTCAGCTCTGAAATACATTTGTAATTATTCTTTAGAGCCCTCCAGATAGTTCGTCTCTTTTTCAGTCTCTTCCATGCCCCCTCCCCACTCCCCCAAACTATGGTAAGCAGGCTCCACTTGTAGAAAATTTTCAGTTTTTATTTTCTTCTTAATCTATTTTCATCCTTATGAAAGAATACAGGGCTTAATCCTGGACTATGCTGAGCTCACATTCAGGGAGAAGCCTGCCCTTCTGCTTTCCCCCACGCGGAGGCTAGCTGTGGATCTAGCCAGTCCCCAGTGTAAATTATGGTAGCCACAGGAGGGCTCTCAATTGATTCTGTTTGGAATGGTTCCCTAGGAACTGTTCCTCCAGCTGCGAATCACCAGAGTGCAGCACACTCTGAGCCCAAGCTCTGTAGCCTTGTTACGCTGCAGCCTCACCCTAGCCCCTTACACTATCTTGGCTTTTCACTTCTCTGTCAAGGAAAGACTCCGCTAGCCCTTTGGGATAACTTTAAGTGAGTTTTGCACCACTGAAACAGTTCAGAGAGAGATGTAATGGGTTATAAGGCTCTTATATACCCTTGACTTCATTTTCTCAGAGCCTAATTGTAAATGTCATGACTACAAAGTTGCTACAAACTAACAAAGAACTCATTGTTTTCAAGCACTAAACAGACCTGAGCTATTTTGTATTCAGTTTTTCTTCTGCATGGTATCAGGATATAAAGAATAGGGCCAACATTTCAAATTTGAATACCCAAAATTAGGAACCTAAATAAATGTCTTGATTTTAAAAGATGCTGAGCAGCCGTCTCTTCTAGTATTGTCAGTAGGAGAAGTAGATGCTCAGAAACTTTGAATATCAGGCCACTTTTATTCAAGTCCTTAATAATAGGCACTCAGGTTAAAAAATTAGAAACTATGCCAGGAAGATATATATATAATAAGTCCTACTTAGCTGAATGATTGCTCTGTATCATAAAGTATTCATGCTAGAGCCACTTAATCGGTATATAAAATATGAACTAAGGCAAGAGATCTGGGATTGGATTTTTATGCAGTGGACCAATATCAGGGAGGAATTCTATTTCTTCTGGAGTCTTGGAGGAGTAATTTTTTTAAACATTTCTAGTCCCCAGTGCTGCACCCCAGAATCTGTCGCTGGAAGTGCGGAATTCCAAGGTAAGATACTATAAATGTGCTATTCTTGTTGAGTGGATGATTAGTAGATGGAGCCCAGGTAGATCAAAATTTCAAGCCCCTTTAGACTCTTCCTTCATGTCCCCCTACCCCTCCAGCAGACTTTGACACATGCCCCTCTTCCAGATAGACTGCCCCTTTCTAGTTCATGTGGCCTGATCAGCTTAGCCCAGACCAGTCCTGTACTATCTCCCTAAAGACTCTGGTTCAGGGGACGCATTTTCTTTCCATGTGCCTCACCTGTTTCCTCCCACATATATTTCCTTAGTTTCCAACCTTTTGGATAACTTTACCAGTTTTAGCACAGCTCAGGTCTTACTCCAGTAGACAGTGCCTGCTACCTTCCATTCATTTGTGTATGTTTTAACAAACTAGAGGAAATATGAGCAGCACAAACTCCATTGTGGGTTAGGAATGCAGGTAACTAAATGGGAGGTGGGCAATGGCAATGCACCAGGCCTCAGCGCAGAGGCTCCTTACTATGGAAGAGAAGAGTTTAGATCAGATGCAAAAGCCAGAAGCAACAGAACTAGAATGAATGTCCAGTGGATAACTACTGCCACGTGTATGATTTGTAATAATTTCATAGAGGTGTGTGTGGGCATAAAAATGGTGACAGTATAGGCTCCTGGGTTCCTTACAGTAGAGAACCACGTGCACGTTTGTTTTGATTTTAGGTGCTAAGATTTTACAATTTGTGTATTTTTGCAGATTAGTGTAAAGTTCTTTTCTGAACCTCCCATTTTACTGCAGGTTTTTTTGTTTTGGGTTGGTTTGGTTTTTTTGCATGGGACAATACTTAAAGCAAGAGAGTAATGCATGGAGCATTAGGAATAAAGCAGTCTGATTGGCTGGATGGGAGGCAGTGATTTATAATGCATTTTGCCTTTCACAGAGCATCATGATACATTGGCAACCCCCTCCTGCAGGAACACACAATGGTCAAATCACCGGCTACAAAATTCGCTACCGTAAAGCATCTCGTAAGAGTGATGTAACTGAGAGCATTGGTGGCACGCAGCTTTTTCAGCTGATTGAAGGTGAGCTGTTTTTCATCCTTCAGTCAAAACTGAAAGAAGCCACAATTATCACCAAACGCCTGTTAGCAGGAGCTGAGTGGGTCCTGGTTGTTTCTCGGAATGGTGGGTTTGGGAACAAGGGTCCAAACTCTCCTAGCTTTTACAGGTGACATGAAAATGTGTTTTACTTGAGCTAATTGTGGTAAGTTTGGAGGCAGCATGGGACGGAAGGTAGGGCAGGACTGAAGCCATTACCTGAGTTCCATTCCGAATTCTGACATTGGCTTGCTGTGTGACCTGGACAAGTCCCTTAAGTCCTCTGTGACTCAGTTTCCTTATCTGTAAAGTTGAACCTTGGTAAAGGATTTTGAGTTGAAAAGTGCTAATGTAAATTATTTATTGTCGATGATAGTATTGTACTGCATTGTACTTTATTGTACAGCAAAAGTAATCAAGACGTAAGTGATTCTAAATGCTTTGTTCATTTTTTAATCTCTGATGTCAATGGTTTTTGCCGTGAGAGATAAAATAACACCCTAACTAAATGAACCCACACACACTTAAAACATGCAATTGCATGATTTGCTCTCAGATCTGCCAGCTCCGTGCCGAGTGAATTTCATTGGGTGCTGTGACACTCTAGAATGAAGCAGGAGCTCACTGGCTTCTACTTAGGGCATGTAAAGCCAAACTAAAGTACACTTAGAAACAACTTAGAAACTTGTTTTGTTTTGGTCCCCTAATACTCTTGTCTTTAGGGAAATTCAGCATGCAGTCCATACCATTAGTAAATTTAAAAGGGCTCTGTCAGAACAATCTGAATTTTGTAAACAGTTCACACGTCAGTGGAAAGTTTTCAGGGGAATGGTATTCCTTGAAAAGTAGTGTTCACAACCCTGACTTTACAGTACTCTGTGGTATGAAAAGACTTCGCACCCAGCACTTGGGCTTTGCCCTGCTGACACCGAGTTAATAGCGGCACCGGTCACCATACCCAGTGCTGAAGAAACGCCAAAAGAAGTCACATACCGAAGAGGGTGCTCCCTGGCCCCTAAGAAAGACAAACAAGGAGTCGGAGACAAAATGAGGCCCACGCTGGGTCGCTCATCATCCCTGGAATTCGGGTCAGCTACGGCCTCACCCAATAAAGTTCCCAGTCCTCCTTGGGACCTGCCTCCAACTCATGGCAGCAGTAGAGGGACCCGGCACCGCACAGTACAGTCCACACCAAAGGCCTTTCAAGTGGCCAAACACTTACTCTCACTCTCAGTGCCACCAGTTTCCAGGAAGGAGAGACCCCAGCACCAAGATCCCAAGCCAGGACAGCCAGCTAAGAGTGCATTCTAAGGCAAGCCCATGATGGGAGCCACGTATAGATCTTCGATGCCTTGTCACTGCTCTCCGGCACTCCATCAGTCTCCGACATCCCAGTAGTGGTCTCCAGCACCCCTTTACTGGTCCCTGGAGAGCTGCCACTGACAACCAGCCTCCCGGTACCTATCCCCAGAGCCGCGTTGTCAGTCTCCAGAGCACTCCCACCAGTAGCTGGAGTACCATCATCAATCGCTGGATGCTCGGCACTGATCCATGGAGTCCTGGCACCACTGCTCGGAACCAAGACACTGCATGTCCTGATGCACTAGAGATGGCGTCAAGGTCGGCACCACTGTGGTCACTGAGAGAGGACCCCTCCGATTCAGAGGGGAGAGGAGATTGCTTTACCCAGGGCCAACGGAACCCAGCCACAGCTGTGGGTTTCCCCTTGGGCTTACCACCAAGCTCGTGGCCACCGACACAATGACCTGGATCACAGCAGTTCTGGAACCTGTGGAGATTCCCTCCTGCTTCAGGGGTTGCAGCTACAGCACAATCTTGGAAAGGTTTGACAGATGCTCAGTGACAGTGTCGCTGTGCCTGCCCTCTGGACTTGGATGAGGAACCAGACCAAGCGGCAGGGGCTGCAGCAGTACCCTTGGAAGAAGCTACTGCAGATGCAGAAGAACAGTTGCCTACTCCACCCCTACCTGCCCCCTCCTCATTGCCTGATGAAGTGGTAATGGGTCCTTCTGCCCTGGGTCCCGCAGAACCACTTCAGAGCGCACCAGGAGCTACTCAAGAGGGTAGCTGCAAATCTGGGCTTAGAGGCAGAGTTGCTGATGGAGCTCACTGATGCATTTTTTGATATTTTGGCAGCAGCAATCCCCTCTAAAGTGGCCCTTCCCGTTCCTGAGGGAGTTTTTAACTTGTCAATGCCTTATGGCAAACCCCCTCCTCTCTGCCCCCTACATCTAAAAGGGCTTAGAAAAAATATTATATGCCTGGCAAGGGGTTTGAATACCTGGACTCTGACCCATCCCCGGAGTCACTGGTAGTGTCAGCTGCAAACGAAAGAGACAGGTGGGGTTGTCAAGCTCAACCTCCAAGATTAAAGGCTCAAAGAAGCTTGACTTCTTTGACAGAAAGATTTATTTGACCACTAGCCTCCAGCTCTACTTATCAAGCCAGCCAGTCTTGCTGGGGAGGTATAACATATGGCATCCCATGGCCATATTCACTGACTCCTTGCTCTGGGAGTCCAGGCAGGAATTTGTGGCCATATTGGAGGACGGTGAGACAGTGACGTGAGCCTCTCTGCAGGCAGCCTCTGAAGCAACCAACTTGGCGGCCAGAACAATGGCGTCAACCATCTCAATGTGAAGGACCTCATGGCTGCAATCATCCAGCCTGTCTGCAGAGGTCCAACAGTCCATCCAGGACCTCCCCTTCAGTGGTTCATCGCCGTTCTCTCATCAGTTGCCAGGCTTCACAAGCCTAAGGATTCTATGGCCACACTCTGCTCCTTGGCCCTGCATACTCCATCTTCTTCCAGGAAGCATTTCAGGCCCCAACAACCACAGTGGTTCAGGCCAGGCCTGGAGCAAACCCTATAAGAAAAAGAGCAGAGGCTATAAGCACCATCAAGGTCAACTCCTCCCCGGCACTTCCCAACCAGGCTCGAGCTGCTTACCTGCCTTTTGAGGATGGGCCTCGGGGCAGCCTAACAGACTTGACCCAGGATCCAAACCTCCCTTTCTTTTCAAACCGACTTTTACCCTACCTCTCTGCTTGGGCAGTTATAATGTCGGAGCAGTGTGTGCTAAACACCATTGCAGTGGGGTACACCCTTCAGTTTATTTCACTCTCTCCTACCCATCCCTATCACTGTTCAGGGACCCTTCTCATGAGCAACTTCTCCTCCAGGAGGTGCAAGCTCTCCTACGGGTAGGGGCAACTAAGAGGGAAAGGGTTCTACTCCCGTTACTTTCTAATCCCAAATGGCAAAGAAGGCCTGTGGCCCATATTGGAACTACGTCACCTCAACAAATATCTCAAGAAGATAAAGTTCCGTATGGTCTCCCTGGCCTCCATCATTGCCTCCCTGGATCCTGGAGACAGGTATACAATCCTCAACCTAAAAAATGCATATTTCCATATTTCCATTTTTTCTTAGTCACAGACAGTTCTTCCAGTTCATGGTGGGAAACAAACACTACCAATTCATGGCCCTCCCATCTGGCCTATCAAGAGTGCCAAGGCTGTTCACTAAACATATGGTGGTAGTTGCGTCCTACTTCAGATGTTGGGGATTATAAATATACCCTTACTTGATGACTGGCTCATCAAGGGTCGTTCGAAAGCTGAGGTCTGGCACAGTATCACCACCTGCCAACAGCTGGGCCTGTTGATAAATGAACAGAAATATGCATTGGTACCAGTGCAAAGGATAGAGTTCATCAGGACAGTTCTTGATTTTACCTGGCCAGAGCTTTTCTACCTCAAGCCAGACTTCAGTCCATGTTGGAGCTGATCACCAAGTCACAGCTCACCCCCTCACCACAACGAGAGTTTGCTTCAGACTGCTAGGTCACATGGCAACATGTACCTACTTCATACAATACACAATACTGCCTCAGAGCCCTCCAGATGTGGCTAGCATCAGTTCATTTCTGCGGCAGGTCAGAACCTGGACATGATCTTTATGATCCTGCCTCAAGTACTTACCTCATTGGCATGGTGGCTGCATCTGCCCACATAGAAAGAGGGGTTCCCTTCATGTTCCCTTCCATCCCCCACCCTGACGCTCTCCTTGGTATCAGATGCCTCAGACGTAGGGTGGGGAGTCCACCTTGGCTTCCTCAGGACCCAAGCCCTCTGGTCTTCAGAGGAGCTGACATGACACATAAATGTCAGGGAACTCAGGACAATCCAGCTAGCCTGCAAAGTGTTCCTTCCCCAGATATCAGGAAAGGTAGCACAGGTGCTGACAGACAATACGACATCAATGTTTATGACAAGCAAGGAAGAATGATATCCTCTGCCAAGAGGCACTCTGCCTATGGGACTTCTGCATGTAACATGTGATCCACCTCAAAGCCTCAAACATCACGGGGGTCAAGAACATGTTGGCAGATCACCTCAGAAGATCCTTTTCCTCTCGTCATGAGGGGTTCCTGTCCCCAGAGGTAGGCAAGGTCATCTTCCAGAAGTGGGGAACTTCCAAGGTGGACTTCTTTGTGACCAAGCAGAACAGGAAACATCACTGTTTCTGCTCCCTACAAGACCTCGACAGCAGCTTGCTTCCTGACACATTCTTCCTGCAGTGGTCAGGAGGCCTGATGTATGCCTTTCCACCCATCCCTCTCATCCACAAAGTCTTCGTAAAGATCAAGAGGGACAAAGTGTGGGTCATACTGATCGCTCCGGCATGGCTCCATTAACTTGGGTTCGACGTGTTGCTGGACCTGGCGGTGGCAGCCCCATGGACACTCCCAGATCGTCTGGACTTAATTTCACAGGATCATGGTCGGCTGTTACATCCAGACCTTGCCTCCTTACATCTGATGGCGTGGATACTGCATGGTTAAACTTGAGGAGCAGGCTTGCTCCACTCGTGCAGAAAGAGCTGCTGGAAAGCAGAAAACCCTCCACTAGAACTACTAACCTGGCGAAGTGGAAATGCTTCTCCTGCTGGGCAGCTGAATGGAACCTTTCCCCTTCCCAGGTACCGTTGCACTCCATTCTGAACTACTTACTTTAGTTGAAACATTAATGCCTAACATTATCATCAATCAGGGTACACCTGGCAGCCATCTCGGCCTTTCATCTGCATATTCAGGGCAGATCAGTTTTCTCTCATGCAATGATAGCCAGATTTCTGAAAGGCTTGGACAGACTCTTTCTGCAGGTCAGGGCCCAGTTCCCCCATGGGATCTCAGCCCAGTCTTTTCCAGACATTGGACCTCCCTTTGAGCCCATGGAGTCTTGCTTTCTTCTTCACTTGTCATGGAAAGTTGCCTTTCTTGAAGCAATTACTTCAGCAAGACAAGTTTCCAAAATCAAAGCCCTAACATGGGAACTTCCCTTACTGTGTTTTACAAAGATAAAAGTTCAGGTGTGCCCTCACCCTGCATTTCTACCTAAGGTGGTGTCGCAATTTCATATCAACCAGGACATCTTCCTGCAAGTCCATTTTCCAAAGCCTCACAGCTGTAGCAAGGAGAGAGGTCTGCATACCTTAGACATCAGGCAAGCACTAGCCTTCTATATTTAAAGAACTAAGCCTTTACGGAAATGCACGCAACTTTTCTTCGTGATTGCCGAGTGAATGAAAGGTTTGCCAGTCTCTTTACAGAAGATTTCCTCCTGGATCACCACCTGCATTTGTACTTGCTATGAGCAGGCAGAAGTTGCACCACCTGCCACTCTGACAGCCTGTTCAACAAGAGTACAGGCTTCATCAGCTGCTTTCTTAGCTCAAGTCCCAATACAGAACATTTGTAGGAACACGACGGGGTTGTCTTTTCATACCTTCACGCCATCACTCAACAGGCCCAGGATGATGCTCACCTCCCAAGGCACTGCTTGTGCATCACCTGACATGGGATGGACATGAGCAAGCACTGGAAGAAGAAAAAACGGTTACTAACCTTCTGTAACTGTTGTTCTTTGAGATGTGTTGCTCATGTCCATTCCATGACCCACCCTTCTTCCCCTCTGTCGGCGTTCCGGCAAGAAGAAACTGGGGTGTGAGGGAGGCGGCAGCACCTCTTATACGAACACATACACGTGCCACTGCAGAAGGCACTAGAGTCACCCCTACGGATACCACTGAGGGGAAAAATGTCCAGCACCGGTGCATGTGGCGCACGTACACGCCTGACATGGGATGGACATGAGCAACACATCTCAAAGAATAACAGTTACCGAAGGTTGGTAACTGTTTTTTATAGAAATGTGGAAGTTTCTGTTGTACAGGTAAAGGGTTACTAGCTTGAAAAGCAAAGTCTTTTATTTATCAGCTGGCTATATATGCTGCAAACTATTTTCATACGGTTCTGCCAGTGACCTACAGAGAAGGTCACCATAGTCCTGAGTGTTTTCTGTCACAGGCTGGCTGTTCCACTATAATTTGTGTCAATTTCACTTACTGGAGTCTCACTGCAAATAGTTCTGATTTCCATTCCTGACCTCGGGTTATACTCAACAGCAGTCTCGAGGGTGAAAGGCCAGAACATAATGCACTTAACTTGCTGGCTCTGTTTCAGGGTTGACCCAAACGATGTCATAGCAGCAACTACCGTGTGTTCATCCGCTCATTTAGTCTCACGTTAACAAGCTTTTACTGTCAAGGTTTGATGGTGAGATTCTTGATGTTTTAATTAGAAATGCGATTTTTTTATGATCACCGTTAGAGCTCCTATTTTAATAATTTGTATATTGTTTTTATATTAGGTCTTGAGCGAGGTACAGAATACAGCTTCCGTGTGGCTGCCTTAACAAGCAATGGTACAGGACCAGCTACTGATTGGATAGCAGCAGAAACTTTTGAGAGTGATCTAGATGGTAAGGACCATAACTATGTAGCATATTTGTGACTTTAAAGACCTCAAAATTCATGTTTGCTTTGGGAAAAGGACACCAAATTTAACTACAAAATTTGGTGGACTTTTCCCAGAGCAAACATGATTAGCGCAATAGGGTTTACTATATTCTAATTGCACAGTAGGCCACATGCATTTTATTCATATATTAGTTTAGTAGCAGTTACTAATGTAATAATGTCCCTGTCAAGAAAGTGGCCTGAAAATTAAAAATTTAATACTGCTTCCATACTTTCAGTGCTATATACTGTGTTGTCTTTCCATTAAGTAATGCCTAATTACAAGGTGCCAATGTCAATTATTAAGTATTCAATTTCAACAGAAAAGGAGTAATGTAATTGAGTTCCTGACTTTAATCCTCTGTGTTTTCACACAGCAAAAGCAGGGAGAAAGTTGGTGCTTTAGGCAAACAAAAGTGTGATCCTTTACTTATTATTTGTACAGCACCTAAAGCAAGCCAATGTCTTATGTAACAAGACACAGTGCATGCCCCAAGGAATTCAGTCTAATGCCCCTGTCTTTGAAGGTCCAACACTTGGGCAGACTGCTCTGCTTAGGGTGAATCTTATTGTTGGCTGTGTTTGGGTGCAGCAGTCTGCCCACATGTTACACATTGCAGGGTTGAGGCCTAACTATAGTTGTGGTGCAATGAACAAGCACAAAGAGTGAGTAGAGAAGGGGAAAATGTAGCTGACAGTAATAATAAGATTATGTAGTGACCTAAGTACTTTATTAGATTCATACCCTGATGATAGGCTGTTTCTTCTTCTAAACTTTCTTCTCTCCCAGCACGTTTTTCTTTATGGAATATACAGGGTAAGAGGGCATTTGACTGATAGTGGTAATTATTTTGGAGTCTCATGGAAGAAGTGAGGTTAAGATTTTCAAAGTAGTCGAGGGAATTTAGACCCATGTCATCTTCCATTTAAAATTAAATCCCCTAGATGATTTTAAAAATCTGAACTGAGTCTCTAGGAGGGATTTGAATGAGGAAAGATGGTTGAGCTGGGCCTGTCAAGAATCTGACCAATTGCAACTGAGTTTGGTAAGAAGAAAACTATTATTTTTAAAAGTGTCACTTTGTTATTTCATGCAGGAACTATTAAAAATTGCATCCAGATTTTCAAAAAGCATGTAACAGGGTTCCAGATTGGAGGCTAGTGATTAAGATAAAAAGTCAGAAAATAGTAGGCAATGTTAGGGAGCTGGAGAGAACACTGGCTTTCATAGCCTACGTAAACTATACAAAAGATAGCCACAGACAGAAATTTCTATTTAGAAAGAGGTTATGAATAGATTCCTAGCATCAGTTTTGAAAAATTTTCTTAATTTCTTTTAGCATTTTTCTTTTTATTCCTCCTTTTTTGTATAAAGTAGCCTTTTACTCCACTTACCTTGGGTCATGGAAGGTTCTCCTGCATAAGGCAATCTTATGGTAATGTAATGCCACCTTTATGGTGCCTACACTACACAGCCTCCTCATGCAGTGGGATGGCTGTGGCACCTCTGCACCAGCTTATCTCCAACTAATGGAATGGTCCCTGTAGACTGTTGGCATCTGGTGTAAAATACAGAAGCGTTCAGGCTGCCCTGCTTTTATGCTGGGAACCAGGATCAGAGGAACCTAAGAGTTTCTTTGGGATCTTCTTCTCCTCTCTGGACTTGAATCTTGCTCATCTTGACCAGCTTGGAGAACCTAGAGCATAAATAAATTCATGAGACACCTTACTTCTGGGGAAGGAGGGAATTAAGAAGCATGTAAAAAAAAAAAAAAAAAAGGAATTCTAAATACATTATAAAAGAATCATACTTCTACACTAAGGAACCTTTCATTTTCCTGCAGTTTCTTTGATCAAGTTAGTTTGTGCAGTGAAACTGCAGAGTGTAAGTGAGTGCATCTGCAAAGGTGACTTGACACTTGCCTATGCAAACTCTTGTCCTTTTGCTTCTCCCTGCAGGCCAATGCCCCTGCACCATATTAGAGCAGCCCAAGAGTTGCTCTAACTTAATGCAGGCCACAGCATGCCAGAAACATAGCTGAGTATCATGTGATGTAGGAGCAATCCAGCTGTCTCCAGAAGGGAGATTGAATTACAGGACAGCCCCAATATATGCTATATGACACTGGAGGCTCCACCTACCCCGAACCAATTATGCCAGTTAGGGTCAGATTACACTAGCAGTGCTGTGTAAAACTGCCACACAATGAAAGATTTGGCCTCTTATAATCATTTACTGCAGCATTTAATTAAGATGTAGTTCAGTTAATTAAAGTTTAATTTTTAACGTTAAGTTTACATGTTTCTGTGTGTCTGATGCTCTCAATGGACATGACACAGGTTTGTCAATTTTAAAAGCTTTTGAAGAGTTATTCCCCAGATTGTGTGTGGGCTCTGTACACAGGCAGCAATTTCCATGTCAGTGGAAATGGACCATTCCTTTTTGGATGGTAATTAACAATACTTTGTCAGAAGATAGTGCCAGCATTAAATGCAAAGTAAATAAATGACATTCAGGCATTGTTCAGATTGTCGTTTTAATTGCATGTTTAGGTCCACACAGGACCTACGTAAAAATGTCCATAGTGGGTCACAACAAAGGTACATCCAACTCAGTATCCTGTCTCTCTCAGTGGCCAATGCCAGATTTTTCAGAGGCAATGAAAAGAACAGGACAATTCAAGTGATCCATCCCCTGTTTTCCAGTCCAAGCTTCCAGCACTCAGAGGTTTAGGGACACCCAGTTCATGGGGTCGCATTCCTGACCATCTTGGCTAATAGCTCTTGATGAACCTATCCACCATAAACGTATCTCATTTTTTTTTACCCTGGTTATACTTTTGGCCTTCACAACATCCCCTGGCAATGAGTCTCACAGGTTGACTGTGCATTGTGTGATGAAGTACTTTAAGTGTTTTAAAGTGAAGTGTTTTAAACCTGCTGCCTAATAATTTAATCAGATGAGCCCTAGTTCTTGTGTTATGGGGATGGGTAAATAACATTCCCTATTCACTTTCTCCACACCATATTGTTTTATAGATATCTATCATATCCTCCCGAGTCATCTCTCTTCTAAGCTGAACAGTCCCAGTCTTTTTAATCTGTCATGTGGAAGCTGTTTTACCCCAAATCATTTTCATTGCCCTTCTTTGCACTTTTTCCAGTTCTAATATCTTTTTTGTGATGGAGTATCAAGAAGTGCGGTATTAAAGGTGTGGCCGTACCATATATTTACATAGTGGCATTAATATTTAGTCTTATTATCTATGTCTTTCCTAATGGTTCCTAACATTCTGTGAGCTTTAGTGACTGCCACTGCACACTGAGTGCTTGTTCTCAGGAACTATTCACAATGACACCCAAATCTCCTCCTTGAGTGATAACAGCTAATTTAGACCCTTATGCATGTATATTGCCAGGTATCATTTAATGAAGATCCTGACAATGTAGCATATTGTTTGCTAATATAATAGAATGGATAGAAACTATCTGTTACTCCTCCAGTAAGCCTGTATGAATAGCTTGAATTGCGAGCCATTGACTTCTAATTAAACTTTGACTTGTAAGTTTAGATACACAGGTAGGGCCTGATTCTTATTTACACTAAGGCCTCATTACACTGGTCTTAAAGTGGGTGTAAATGTAATTTATGTCTCCTTTATAGGCTGCTTTACATTGTCAGAGCAGTATAAAGGGACCTCCGTGTACATGTAAATCGGGCCATTAGAATTTTGCATTAGTGAATGTGTGTAATTTGGGTTGAGGGTGGGAGGGGGGAAGAAGCCCTCCTATATAACGCATATGTGAAAGGGATTAGAGTTAAGTTGTTGTGGGAAGTTTATTTCTGAATGTGCCGAGTTTGTACAGTTTAATATCTGTTCTTTAACATTGGATTAATGTAGCTTTTTGCATTTAATACTTGTGAATGTTAAGTGACCAGTTGTATTAGATGGAGACCATAAGCCCTCCAGGTCAGGCAAGCCAATAGGCATGTTATAATCTGACATCCTGTTCAGTGCAGTTGGTTGAATGTTTTCAATAAATAAAACACAGTTCATTAAGCAAGAAACCCTGCAGGCAGGAGCCAGCTGAACTAGTGGAATTGATTTAGGTTGTGTGTGTGAACCTAATATTCATTCATCTTATTTTTTATTTGGAATATTTAATATCTGACACTGTAGGTTCCACAGGGCTGAGAAAGTAATGCAAATAAACTGACGCTAATTTTCCTTTCACTTTCAGCAATTTAATTAAAGATGCAGACATACATAAAATTATTTTAGTTCCTTATTTTTCAATTAACAATTAAAGTGGTGGTAAAAGCTCTTCATTAAGATGACTCTGGTGCTATTCATATGAAGTCCTTCTCAATGTAGCTACACAGTTTTGATTGACTTGATTGGATCCTGCTTGAATGTTTGCTCTGTTTAGTCACTCAATTTGGATTCCATAAGTGCTCATTTCTGAAGATGTCTCAACAGTAAGATTGCATGCGGTGGGCAAAGGTTCACATACTTTTCTTGGGGCTTCATAGCTGGGCTAATGAGGTTGAAGCAGATTTATAGGAGTATTAAACATTAGCCACATTAGCCCAATATGTTCATGTACTTGCTTTGATAAGTAAAGGGGGCTTATAGATTTAAAGAGGGACCACTAACCTTTAGTTCACTCAACAAATCACAGGTGATTTACGTTGCAAGTGGAATATCCTGATTATTGGTAATTATTAAAGCTATAAAATTGTCTGCTTAATTGTACAGCAAAATCATAATCTTTTTGCTTTGGCATCAGTCTCTTGTCATGGAAATATTTTTATGCCAAAAAGTCAGCTATGTGAGTGTGTGTGGTAACGTATATAAGAAGAAAATAGATAGTGGGAGGGAGAGCTTGATCCTTTATTTTAAGCAAATTTTGAAAAACTGCAAAAGTGGCAAGGAAAATAAACAAAACCCAGAACATTAAATGGATTTGTCTCTGTAGGTTATAAGTGATCATTTGCTCCAGTGTAAAAGTTTTCTTTTAAGAAAAGTATTAGAAGTATTAATTTGTACATATATTAGAATTAAAAATTAGGTTAATTTTAATTTACTATGTCTGGATTTTTTTCTTTTACTTTTTTTTCTATTAGAACAAGACCAGCCTCTTTGGTAGTTTAAATTACCCTATTAGGATTTTCAGTTTTCACTCAGCTTTTACTTTCTGCTGCAGACAAATAACTGGAACTTTAACCCTCTTCGCAGCCCTTGTTTTTGAGCACTAACAGAAAAAACGTACATGAGATTTCCTAAAAATATTACTGTCACTCTCTGGCATCACAAGCTTGTAAGAACTTAGCTTCATGATCTTCATTAAAGATAAATCCCTTACGTTGCTTTTTTTATTTTCTTAACAGAAACGCGTGTTCCTGACGTTCCAAGCTCCCTACATGTCCGGCCACTTATTACAAGTATTGTAGTGAGCTGGACTCCTCCGGAAAATCAGAACATTGTGGTAAGAGGATACGCGATAGGGTATGGCATCGGCAGTCCTCATGCGCAGACGATCAAGGTGGACTACAAACAGCGATATTACACCATTGAGAACTTGGGTGAGGAACGGTCACCACGATAGTTTTCTAAATTTTAACACTGATTTGTATTGGTATTTTCCAAGTCACAGCATAAAAAAACTGAAAGCAGGGCTGGGCTTTTCAGTTTCTTCACTATGAAGATTCTACATTGACATTCCAAACTTAACTGAAATTTATCATAAATTCCCTTTCCTTTTAAAACGAGAAAAAAGCAGGCATCCCAAGCTTACTGAGAGGAAGCATTGTGTTGATTGATTTGGTCATACCTCACAAGTATTAGATTTTTCTCTGAATAGTGTTGCAACCTTTTCTGATGAGCAACACCCCAACTGTTCTATCACTGAGAAATGAGCTCTAAAGATTTGGAAAAAAAATAAACCCACAGAACAAACACAAGTTGTTTTGTGATTTCTAGGGAAAGTGCTATGCAGTGAAATGTGTTGCAAAAGTGAACTATATTGGGGCCTAGGATAGTAGACAGGGCCTAGGATAAAATGCTAATGTTATAGGAACTGTTAGTTATGAGCATGTAATGTCTCAGTCTTGCTCCAGTTAAAGACTTGGTGTGAATACAGACATCCAGCAGTGTGAGAGGAAGACTCTTCTATGTTCTGATACACAAAGCACACTGGAAGAAGTCTTTGAGAAGCCTAGTTCTAGTTTTGCTGGCTATTGGATACATTTCTCTGTTAACAAGTAAAGCAGTGAGTGAACTAGAGCGAAAGAAGCAGGAAATAGAAGTAACTAACAATTCTCAGTGAGAAACTGCACTAAAAATACATGTTAATTTTTCTTCCATCAGATCCAAATTCCCATTATGTCATAACTCTGAAAGCATTTAACAATGTTGGTGAAGGAATCCCACTCTATGAGAGTGCAGTGACCAGGCCTCTTACAGGTAAAGGACAGTGGCTGCCTTCTTTTAGTTTATTGATTGAACATAGCTGAAATTTGTTACCTTGAGACCCAGGAAACCATGAAAAACATGAGAAAATACGTAATGTGATAGAGTTTTGTTCTCCAATGATTTCAGATATTCTCTGTGTCCTGAACTGGTTTACATTATTGTCTTTGTGGTTAACTTAAATTGTAAGCCAGCTATTAAACTAACCAAAACTGTATGTTGGTTTTGGTTTTAAATTCTAGAATTTACCCTTACAAATGTTCTGACTTCAGAACATTGCTCTAACTGTGTAGAACAGATGATACATGTGCAATTTGAAAAATCTGGCCCTAATTTTTTCCTTCAGCGGATGTCTCAGAAAAACTCTAGCTTTTACCTTTCAAGCCGAGACACTGATTATAATGCATGCGTTCTCTGTGTGCTGTGTTTAGGTCTTCAGTAACTACATTAAATGAGGCATCAGGATAATGTTTTTCATCTCGTAATAAACAGATAATAAACCTGATGCTATCTTGGGCTTTAGGCAGAGAGATCCATTAGCCTCCGAGCTGCTCTTATCCTATGTCTCATTCTGCTTCCTGCCATTGCTAACATTGTATAGCATTTCATACTTGTATTGAGAGATGATTCATCAAATGGGAACATTGCTGTGAGTTGAATCTTTCTTTTGAAGACCAGGAATTCTCTGTTTTAATCTAGAGTACGTTACAGTTTGAATTCCCCGAATCCCTGTATATGTCATATAACGGAGATTTTTTTTCCAAAACACTTCGAAAGGTGATAGTTCTCCAGTAATCTTGTATGAAGCATTAATTACCTATCCCTAAGAAGTCCATCTTGTTCTTTCCATATCATTGTTTTCTGGAGAAGAAATAAGTGGATGTTTTGAGGCAAATAAAGCCCAAGGTTTGAATTGGTATCTTACCCTGAAAGTACTCTATATAGTGACTGAGATTCTCTGACACTAGTATGGTTAAGTGATTAACTTTATAAGATATTTTTATTTGTAACCTTTGTGATAAGAAGAGACTGGGATGGAATAGTTACTTTCCTAGTCTTACGTTGCCTATTAACTCTGGCTTTTCTTTCTTTTTCTCCATTCCTCATCTTTCATTCCATTGTATTACCCTGCATTTCCTTTTTTGTTTTTGTTTACATTCAATTGCCACCTTCTCCCTTTTTAATTATAATACACTACTTTTTACCCATCAATCCCCTAGACACTTCGGAAGTTGATTTATTTGTTATTAATGCTCCATACACTCCAGTGCCAGATCCCTCCCCCATGATGCCACCGGTGGGAGTTCAGGCTTCCATTCTGAGCCATGACACCATAAGGATCACTTGGGCAGACAACTCTCTGCCGAAGAATCAGAAGATCACAGACGCTCGCTACTACACAGTCCGCTGGAAAACCAACATTCCTGCAAACACGAAATACAAGGTACTGGAGGCTGAACAACATAAACAAAGTTGGTTCAATTTAATAAGTTTAGTGTTAATTGAGATTTGAGGGCTGAGGCATTTGCTTAGCAAGCAGTTTAGATTTGGGTCCAATTGTATTTGAGATGAATGGACTCCAGTTTACAACAATATCTCCCAGTTAAGTGATCACTTTAAAGGTTTTTATAAACTTGATCTAACTGGACATTTTGGGGTCTATTTTCCTGTCAATAGTTCTGCATAATATGGAGTGATAGATGTGAGTGGATAGAAGAATCTCCTTTTTTGCGTGAGGGTAGGGAGAAGAAGACACTTGCAGGATTAATTTCCTCTGCTCAAATTTGGATGCTAAAAAAATATAAACTTTATATTCTTCATTTGGCCTCGGCATGATCTGCTGGCATGAAGGACATGGGCTCACCTTTATGGGAGCCAGTAGCACAGTTCTACTGTATATGCTACCAGTGGCGTCTCTTCAGGCAGTAGTGATGGGAATCTGGATTAACGGTGTGAGTCAAACTTAAAGATATTTACCCTACTTCCTGTAAAAGGAGAAAGACCAGCCTTTTTGGTCATACTATGTTATGATAAAACTTTTTTTATGATGGTGACTTCATGAAAAAATTGTAACTATTCCATTATGATATTCCCTGCTTCTCGGATTTTTCTTCATATACTATACCAAAGGCAGTTGATTTCAAGACTTCTTTGGACTAACAGTTACTTGAAGGCCTGAAAAATGCTCCCTGTAAATTTCATGTTAGAAATGGGAGTCAGAGAAAATGGTTGTTACATTTGCCAGTTAATAGGGCTCCTTTTATGTTCCTTTACAGAGGAATCTTCTTACAAACCAGAACTGTTCTATTTGTCTGAAAAGATACGTGTTTTGTGTGTCACGCTATGAATCCACATTCCTGAGTCGTGCACTGGACATCTTGGGATCCATTTACACCGTGCTTGTGGGTTCATTAGTTAAGAGCTTATTGAAGATACAGCATTATATGAACTGCTGCCATAAGGCTCTGTGCTGGTGACCAGGTGACTCAGGAGCATGGATTCATAACTAATGGACCAAACATAATACATAACAATGAAATAAAATTGTTCAGAATTCCTCAGTGCAAAGTGTTTGCCTCAAAAGGCATAAGCCTCAGATCCATTTGTGGTACCATCCTCATCTATCCCACAGTGTCTCTGCCACATATTCTTTACTATTTTATGGAGCAGTAACAACTGCTGATTTTCAGCCCACTAAAGGGCAAAATCTCTTCCGCAACCCTGCCCATTATGCTGATGGATTTCAGCCAGATTCTAGGTATTCTTAATTAGTAGAATTGATGAACGTGCGTTGTTGCCAAGCCCATCTCCGGTGACCTTGCTATTAAGTGCATGTATTAAGGGCTATCCGTCTCAGTGGCATTACTCATAGGTTCTCTGTCAGACTAATTGCAACTGACCAACCAAATACTGAAGCTGTCTAACTTGGAACGGATGCTTAAGTAAAAGGACCCTGACCAGTCAGGTGCAGTGTTTGCATGGCACTTTCATCTCCTAGTTTCTGGCTTAGGAGGTTCTCAATTCTGACAAGCTTCTAAGAAAAAATACCTTCTTCTTTCTCTAAGTAACCCTGTGCAGTTTATCCCATTCGGAATCAGAAGCTGCCTTCCGAATCTGCAGTTTCAGAAACTCTTATTATGCCAAGTTCCACAATATCTGCTCACAGAAGGTCTTGGGGGTAGTTTTGTTGTCTCAGCACATCTAGGTTGTTCAGATCTAAATCAGTCAGAGGTTCTTCCCTTAAACATCTCAAGATGAGATTCCAGGAAGTTGTCAATCCCATACCACTGAGCCCTTTTCAAGAAGGAGCTAGGAAATCCATCCATTAGGTGGCAATGCCTATGTCTCCGATGATGCCAGCATGCAGACCAAGGTGATATATAAAGCTTTTTCCTTCTGTTAATGAAGAAGAGCTTATAGGCCTCCAGTAGCTCCATCACCAGATCGGTTCTTATTGCTGAGCACGTTCAGTGACTTACATTATGAATCTGCAGTTACCTCAACTCTGATGTATCCAGAGCTGCAGATGTTCAAACCAGTGTTTCATCCATCAGTGTCTTCAGTGAATTGGATATTGGCACAGTCCATTCATAACTTGCTGTTTTTGGGTCCCTCTCATATGTTGAAATGGGAAAAAATATTTCGAACAAGACAAGAGGTTGTAAGTTTAAAATAGGAGTTCTGAGATAGCACACCCAGGAACCCTCTTTTCCCTAGTTTGTATGTAAGGAAGATTAAAGAGCTTCACAGCACTAGAACAGATAGGAAATATCTTCTGAAGCTGCAGTATTCCACCTCTGCCAGCCAAGAAAATGCACTGGTTTGACATATTAGAGAGCATTTTTCAAATTGTCTGTGCTGCTTAAACAGAGTTGTCCTACACACAAAGTGCATTTATCAGATGGTGAGTTCCACATAAGTATAAACCACTTATTTCTGGAGTTTAGATCTTTTAGGAACCTATAGAAGCAAAACATATTTTTGCAGGGTAAAATTTATATATAATTATAGTACTAGTTAAGCGATATTTAGTATCATGGGATATCACTGTCATTCTCTTAAAACAGTAAATGGAACAAAACAATGAACAAAATGGAAAGTACATCAGGCCGCTGTAGCTGCCCTTTCACTAATACAAGATCAACCGGACATTCAATGAAACTCCAAATTTAAAACTGATGGAAGAAAATGCTTCTTTACACAATGTACAGTTAACCTGTATAACTCATACCCGCTAGATCTGACCAAGACCAAGAGCTTAGGATTCAAAAAAGAATTGGACATTTATATGGATAAAGAAGAATATCCATGTTTTCTCTGGATACAGGAAAAAAGTATAAGGTTGAAAACCACTTTTGAATATGTAGTTTCATGTTAGTTCATCTACTAGAAATAGAAGGCTGCCCATTTTTGCATAGTAGCAGTCAGTAAACAATTACAAGGAACTGTTAACTCTAGGTGGTGATAACTGGTTCACCCAAGATTACATTTTTTTAAAAGTAGATTGTGTTGCATATGCATCTAATATTTCATTGTAAGATTGATTAAAAATGAAATTTCTGACAGTCATTTCCCTGTCTTTATTCATCCTCTCCTTCCTCCTGATCCTGATGAAACAGACCTCGTCAAATCCAGAAATCTCTCTTAATTTCTGTGAACTTTCAGAACACACTGTGTGGCTCCAGGTTTCAGCTGGCAGATATAAATTTTCCTGATCTTTTACTGGGATACTTAAAAAAGGTCTCATTGTAAACTTTACATCAGAAATGAGTTTTATTGCCTTTACACTTCCTTGCCCTTTTCATTTGGACAGAATTCTCTCATTATATTCAAGGAATGTGACTTTATAGATAATCCTTACCTTTAGGGGAAAAAAAACATTACCTGTCAGCATAATTCTCTGAAGGTAGCAATTATTCATGGATGTTCATGCACATTATCCACTTTCGAAGTTGCCAGTCACTTCATTCTGCTCTTAGATTAGAGGTAGGTCCAAATAAGAAACCAGAGTATATTATTTATGTGTGCATCAGGTATACTGCTTATGCACATACATACATATGGGACAGTTGAGCACAAAGGCAGAAATGATAACTAAATGAGTCATATTTCTGATGACCTGTGCTGGAGGCTACGTGTGATTTAGGAGTGTTTATTCATAGATTGTCTTTTTCTTTCTGCAAGCCATCATACAGGTTCAGTAAATAAAACCATTTCCCCCTGGAGTCTCTTTCAGCTAGTTTTTCAACTCGTTAGATTTCATCTTATAATTCAACCATAAATTTTGAAAAACACTCAAATTGCAAGATGGATTTTTAATTTTAGCTTCCCTTTATCGTTCTTGCCTGTAGTTAGTTCATTGAATGGAACATTGTAAATTAAACACCACCAGTAGACAGCTAAAAGTCTTGCTGCATAACAAGTGTGACCTAGACCTTGTGCTGCTGTTTTTACATTTATAATTGACTAGTGTTGGATGCTCTTGCTGATTACAAAAGGAACTTCTTGTTTTGGATAGAGTAAATGTTCCATTAATACTTGATTAATGAATTTGCATGGTAGAGCAAAAAAGAATATTGAGAGAATTAATGGCCATGGTTTTCAAATGATAGTAATGTTATAACAATGCTTTAGGCACTTACTTTAGACAAGAGTATTTGAAACCTTGTTACTGATGCTTTTCACTTCAGAAGTTCCTTATATTTTTGCATTTCTTTCAGACTGCAAACACAACCACTTTGAGCTATTTAGTGACTGGGTTAAAACCAAACACCTTGTATGAGTTCTCTGTGATGGTGACTAAAGGGCGAAGATCAAGTACTTGGAGTATGACAGCACATGGAACTACCTTTGAATTAGGTATTCACTTGTGTCTTTCTGGAACTGTTAACTCTTTTGACAAGATGAATAAAACCAGTCCTACCCTAATGCTGGTTCTTGGCATAGACTTAAAATGGCAATCATCTGCTGTTGTTGATGTGGGATTTGGGGGGGAACAGAGCCATCCTGATATTAATATTCTTTGAAATTTAGTGAAGGGGAGATTAAATACAAGAGAGAATTGTGATCAAATTACAGAAAATAAATGGATAAAATGATCCTCAGTTAATGGATGGGAAAGAAGACAGAGACATATGTTTCCAAGATCTGAGAAATCACATCTTAATAGCAGCTACTGAGAAAACCCTTGTAATTAATAATGAAAATTTGCTAAAATTCATTAATTATAGAACAAGAAAGATGAGACAAACTCTTCTAAGAAGTTTGGTGACTAGAAATTTAGTCATCAAAATCAACCCTTCCTTCATGAATTGCCTATCAGCACCATAGAAGCAGTGTGGTGTGTTTACAAACTAGATAGGGTTACAGCTGCTGGGAGAAGCTCATGCTTAGTGAATATTTACAGGTTGCAGAACCCCTCTGCCTCAGATCTGTCCCCCAGTATCTTATTTTTCACTTGTGAGCTTGGTCAAAGATCAGGGAGCTTTCAGCTATCTTCATTCAGCTTAAATTTAACTTTCTTAGACTCATAGAACCATAAGGTCAGAAGGGCCACAAGGCAAGGGTCGTGTAGTCTAACCTGCTGCCAAGATGCAGGATTTGATATCTAAACCATCCAAGACAGATGGCTTTCCAGACTTTTTTTGAAAACCTCCAGTGAAAGGAGATTCCACGACCTCCCGAGGCAGTCTGTTCCATTGTCCTACTGCTCTTACAGTTAGGAAGCTTTTCCTGTGATTTACTCTAAATCTGCTATTATTATTGTTATATTTACAAATAAGCCCCTGTACAAATTGCCCTTAGGCCTTGACATCTATCAAAACACCATGCAAAGAGCTAGTCCAGTCAGCACAATAGCACAATGAAAGAGTGAGACCAATCATTTTGTTTAGATTTAAAGTAATGTTTTCAAAAACATCCCAGTTGCTTTTGAAGATGTTGTTCTTTTTGATAGGGGTGTGTAACGTATCTTTGTAGCGTTCAACTTCTTTATTAGTATTGGTTTTGCAGAAACTATTGACCTAGATCTGAGGGAGTCTAAATTCTTAAGGAACTTACCCCACTGACAGAAGCAGTGCCAGGGTGATGTGTGTGGGGCCCAAAGCAAGAACATCTGATCACTTGGTTTTAATGCAATAGCATGTGTAGACTATCAGTCATGAACCATTAGGTTTGGAAACCTAGAAGCTGCGAATGTAAACACTTTTTAAGTAGAATTTGTATTAAAAATACAAGCAACTAAGCAATGGATCAGGGAGAAATGAAGGAAATCATTTCTCTGTCCCTGACTACGGTAATCTTTTCATTAGAGATCTCCATAGACTTATGTAAGTTGCCAACTCTTGTGATATTTGGTGTTTTCCTTAAACCACAACGATGGAGTTATGTGAATACATAAAAATCTCAGTTTTGATTTGAAACAAAAAGTCACCTTCTAGCCCTTCTGTTTGTGGAGAAAAACTTGAAAGCATAATCTTAGTGCACCTGAAAGGCTCAAAAACCAGAAGACAAATAAAAAGACCTAAGGTATCATTTTTTTTAAATCTCATGGTTTAAACTAGTCTCCTGATTTTAGGTACCTAACTCATGATTTTTTAATTTTTGGGGTTGGCAATGCTGCATAGGGCTTATTCCTCAAGTAATACTGAAGAGTGATGTGTTGTAGTTCAAGCACAGGCTTGGAATTTGGAAACCTCCTGAGTTATAATCTAGTGGGGCTTCAAAACTAAGCTTGATAAGTCTGTGGAGGGGATGGTATGATGGAACTGCCATATTTGGCAATTAACTGATCTTTGACAACTGGTGGTAAATATGCTAATGGCCAGTGATGGGACGTTTGATGGGGTGGGTTTTGAGTTACTCCAGAGAATTCTTTTCGGATGTCTGGCTGGCGAGTCTTGCCCACATGCTCAGAATTTAACTGATCGCCATATGTGGGGTCAGGAAGGAACTTTTCCCCAGTGTAGATTGGCATAGGCCCTGAAGGTTTTTCACCTTCCTCTCTAGCAAGGGGCATGGGTCACTTGCTGGTGAATTCTCTGTACCTTGAAGTCTTTAAACTATGATTTGAGTACATCAATAACTCAGTGACAGATTAAGGGTCTGTTACAGTAGTGGGTGGGTGAGGTGCTGTAGCCTGCATTCTGCAGGAGGTCAGACTAGATGATCATATTGGTCCCTTCTGACCTGAAAGTCTATGAGGCTAAGTGTCCATTGCAGTTGTCGTTTGCTAAAAATGGCATAATTAGAAGTGTAATATTTTTCATAGTTATATAATTCCAAGGCATATCTGGTTGTTTATTGCACCTTTGGAGACCTCAGCTCTATGCATTTCATTGCCATTAATCTGAGCCCAGCTGGGTATTTCAGTTCACACTAAGATTCTAGTTTTCACATTTCAGCCTTTTACTAGGTAAAAGGCCTGTGTCATTTCCCTCAATTTAGTGCAGGAGGGATGGTGAGGAGAAGAGTTCTCCTTCAAGTTACTAAAAAGAAAAAAGGGGCCATGTGTTCATCATATCTGATTCCAGAATTTAGCTAAACCTCAGTTAGCAGAAAGCAAGAGAGAAAAAGACCTCTGTGGACACAGACTTCCTTGCAAGCCATCCTGAAACCTGTAATCGAAGTTAAGAGTCTTTGAGGGATTGCAATTATAAACCTCTAGGAGTTTACCTAGGTGTTTCATATTTGTTTGTGGTTGCTATTGCCAAGTCTCAGCCCCAGAGCAAACATTTTTGTGTGGGGATAAATTTGATGTATTTAAAAAAATATGGAATGGTGACTTTACACATTGATGGGATTTCAGGAATCTCAAACTACTGTGGACTACAAGTCAGTACTCTCAACTACTAGTTTTGTTTCTACAAATATATTGTCTGTTTTAAAATAAAAGTCAAAAACTGAAGAGACATGGTTTATCCAATCATGATTCACAGCATCTGTTGATGGTCTGTAGAAATAGATAGCTTCTTAAGGAAAGGAAATATTATACTCCATATGGCATTGGCCATTTTAATGGAGTAAATCATTAAAACGGCTGCCCTAGATTGGTAGATTTGCCTTGAAATTAAACATGCTGGGTTTCTGTTGCTGGACACCCATACTTGTGCAGCAAAGCAAGTTTAAAAGAATGGTTATGAGATCATTTACATGCATTCAGTGAGATCATTTACGTGCTTCTAATGAGTGTTTGGTTTTTTGCAGTTCCTACGTCTCCACCAAAGGACGTGACTGTGGTGAGCAAAGAGGGAAAACCTAGGACCATAATTGTAAACTGGCAGCCTCCATCTGAAGCCAATGGGAAAATTACAGGTACAGTTTGTGTGCGCTCTCTGGGGTGATCCTGTGTCCTTTCTTTTGGTATACTGCGCTTGAGAAGTTAGACCTAATCAACATCACATTAGACACCATATGTAATGCACTGGTCTCATGCACCATGTCCTCTTTGTTAATCACAAACCTATTCAGGATATTTAGCTTGTTGTTTATGAATCTTCTCATGTAGCTGAAACTCACTGTTTACCTTTACATCGGCTGGGAATGACGTAGGTATACAAATAAAGGCAGCTCAGAGGTTGTCAGCCCATGGTGCTCTGCTCCTTGAGGAAAGCATAGGCAGTGCTGATCTCCACATGAACTTGTAAAAGCGAGTTCGGACCATGTAAGATGATCATGAAAGGTCAAGCAATTGTTTTAAATACTTTAGAAAACATCATCATTGTCGTCCCATCTTGCACACGTCACGTCGCAAAGCCTCAGAAATAAACATCTCCGATTAGACTGGCCCACAAGCATTTTATTCAAGTGACTCTTTGGCCCTGTTCTCTGTTGTCTGTGCCATTCCTCTGGACCTAAATCCAGGATGTGGAGGATTTCCCTGTGTTCAAAGCTATTCATAAGTGGCCTAGGACCATGACTGGGTATATTTGTACCCTGGTAGTCCAAAGGCTCCTGGATGGCCCCTGTGGACCATTGGAGCCAGCTGCTCTGAACTGCAGCTTGGATCTGGGCAGTTGTTTCTATACCTAGGAACTTGGTACAGACAAAAGATCTCCTGGAAGGGAGAAAATAAAAATATCCTCCCAATATTAATAAAATCTTGTCGAATTTGATTTTGTAGATGTGGATGAAAATATAGAGAGGTGTAAAGATGGACAAGTAATAGAGATGAGATGCGTGAGGTAATGCTCTTCTTCAGCTCTGTGTAGCTCAAAAGTTTCTGTCAGCAAGAGAAGTTGGTCCAATAAGAGATATTACCTCACTCACCTTGTCTCTCTAATGTCTTGGGACCAGCACAGCTGCAACAACTGCCAGCAGCTCTATATACACACAGATAGCTAGAGAGTACATGATGGTGTGGCATATAAAGGTTTGTCTCTGGGAGCTGCCACAGCACATCTCCACTTGTGGGATGTGCACGTGCTGCTGCTTGGCTCAGGGCTGTCTAGAAGAGCAGGGCCCTTCTGGGTTGTGCAAGTTCCCTGTCATGGATTGGATTGTTCAGCACTGAAGCTATAAAGAGACATACAGTTCCACCTGCCCTCATTTCTTTCCTGTCTTGGTTAACTGCAGAATTTCAGGACTGTATGTGGAAGCCCTTTGCTTTTTAGCAGCCATTCCAGTTGTCTATTAAAAGTTGGTTTTGTAGTTGTTTTAGGTAGGTTTGCCCTGTGTTTGCCCATTTTCAGTTCCCCATCCACCCCAGGTCTTCAGTGTTGTATAGGCAGGTTATTTAGGCCCAGTGTACACTTACCTTTGCGATTCGGCGGCAGTCAATGGGAGATACGCAAGTGACGTAAATCACTTGCGTATCTCCCGTCGATTTTGCAGCGTCTCCTCCACGCACCATCCACACTGTGCTGCGTCGAAGGAAACAGCGCTCCCTTCGACGCAGCGCTACGCCATTTACCAGGGTGGTTTTCCTGCATCACTTGCTGGATCAAACTGAGCGCGTCTATACAGACCGCTCGGTCGATCTGACGGCAGCGAATTTGCCACCGTCAGTGTGGACCCAGCCTTAGTTGGTGCTCAGGGTCTAGGTTTTGATTCTGTGTTCTGGCTGACTCTGACAATTAGGCAGGATTCAAACAGTATATGATGTTTATGCCAGTAAAATGTACTTCATGCCTAGAGCCAGAAAAATCGGGAGACCTAATCGTGTTTTTTCAGAAAACCTTTGGAATGGAGCCCAACTGACAAGAATTCTGAGGGAGTGGAAAATTGTAACATCCATTTCAGTAACCTCTTTAAAAATATCTTATGTATAATATGGTCTGATAACTTGAGTCCTTGGACAACAAGGACCAAGTGTTGTATATCCTTTTGGAAAGATGAAACTCTTCCCATTGCAATAGCACAAGTCTCCTGCTTCTAGCCTTCATACCAAGTGGACTTTAAACCTGTCCTTGGCTAAACTGGTCTCAGTCTGAAAATCAGTTAACCTAGATTTCATCACTTGCGAATTACGTAGCCTTTTCAAATTCATGCCAATAAAATCTTTATATTACCCCATCAAGTGTTCCATGATGTATGTGAGAGAGAGACTCAGATTTTTAATCCAAAATTGTCATGAAAACATGCCTAACCAGGATGAAGATAATGACCAAAAAAAATTTGCTCACCTGGATTAAGTAGAATTTTACAAGACTAAGCTTTATTTTCCATTATTTGAATGTGCAGTGATCACAGCTGAAAGTTTTAAAAATCCTTTTGTTATAACATGTTTGCAATCACACTTCAAAGGAGAATCTGATAAAATGATTGCGTTCTGTGAAGCATTAGAATTCCCTTTGTATGTCAGTTGTATGCCAATGCCACACATTTTATAGGAACATGTGAACAGACTGCCCTCTGGTGGATTGAGTAGAAAACAAGATACTGAATAGCTCACTGTGAGTGAGCACTGGCCTTTCTGTGCGCTGAGGGCGGGAGGGTCTGGTGGAAAAAACAGTATGTGATCATGTCATTAAAGACTGTATCATAATGCATAGACACTAGCAGGGTAAATTAAGGTTACACAGACAACCTTATTATAACATTCCCTAACTTCTTTGGGCTTGTTTGCAACCATAATAATGTTCTTTTGACATAGACACCTAAAGTTCATATGTAAATAAGCATTAAGAAGTGCAATTTTGGGTTCCTCATGTCTTTGTTGTACATTATGAATGAATGAAAATACCAACCAATTCATAGAGACGGAAAAAAACCACTGTTGTTTTGAATTGCATTAATCTCTGGGTTTGATTGCCGCCCTACGTGTTGCTCCTTGCTTAGGGCAGTTCTTAGCTGCATTGCACTGGGACCAGCCCAGGGAATAGATGTGGGTGGAGCCAAGGTTCCACTCAGTTCTGTCCTTTGCCACTCACCTGCATGGGAGAGGAAGTAGAAGTTTTGCAGAGCACGCAACCTTTCCACACTTCAACCTATAGTAAACGGTAGCCTGTAGAGAGAAAGGGGACACCATATGTAGGGAGAAAGGTCCCCTGGTCCCCTTGGGCAACTGGTAAGAGCTACTGATGGTCTAGCCCTGTATTTGTTAGTCATTGCTTATTTTATGCCATTGTCTCTGCCCCGTTCACTGTCATTAAATATATTTTATAAACACTTTTGCCACTTCATCATGATTCCATGCATACGGTATATTCAATAAAATATAGTTGATTTAATAGATTGTTACATTCGATATGCAATTTTCTTGAGGTTTAAGTTCTTTCTTTATTAATGTAAACTCAGAGAGAGCAAAAAGTTTTAACTACTTAGAATTTTTTAATTTCAAAGCTGTTGTTTTTCTCTAAGATGCTAATATTTGAGGAGTGAACAGTCTTATATTATTATCTCAGATGGTTATTTTTACCCTGTTTTCATACGATTTGAAAAGAAAATGGAAATAATGGAATAACTGAACGTAGGATCATTTTGATATTTTATGGCATTGTTATACTTTACGATATGATATAAAATGGTTTAACATTTCACATGGGATATGTATCTAATTTTTATGCATGTCCATATAACGAAACAAAAGAGGTTAGGATTCTCAAAAACCCCTCACTGTTTTAGGAGCACAAATTCCCTCAAAAGTCTGTAAGACCTATTTT
This sequence comes from Mesoclemmys tuberculata, assembly GCA_007922155.1. Lineage (NCBI taxonomy): Eukaryota > Metazoa > Chordata > Testudines > Chelidae > Mesoclemmys > Mesoclemmys tuberculata. Next base: position 12,827,317 of record ML675621.1, read on the forward strand.
CTTGAGTCATTTCAGGAGCAACAAAAATCCCTCCCTTTAATGCATAAATTTTATCTTATTGGTACCTTTGAACAGGCTACATCATTTACTACAGCACAGATGTGAATGCTGAGATACATGACTGGGTCATCGAACCTGTGGTTGGAAACAGATTGACCCACCAGATCCAAGAGTTAACACTTGATACACCATATTTTTTCAAAATCCAGGCCCGCAACTCCAAGGGCATGGGGCCTATGTCGGAGGCAGTACAGTTCAGAACACCCAAAGGTAAAGTGTCATGTATGTTCTCCAGCATTTCCTAAAATACCTGTAGGGAAAGCAACCAGAAGCATAAATTCTGTATTGAATATGGGGTAGGGAAGAGAAAATGGGAGTTTGATTAGGGAAGATGTTTTCTCTTCCCTTTTTGGGCAGCTCTTGGTTGGAACAAACACAAAAACCAGTTTATGCCTGCATGTTTGTGGCGATTTATTTTTAAATTAATGATTGGCCCATATATCATCAAACTGTTATTACATGGTCAGTGCCATAAGTGAGCCACAGAAAAACTGACTTCTAGTTACGTAAAGCCGTTAGGTACTGTATGTTGTGTCTGCCCATGGGCAACGGTGCAGACAGCAGGATTTGCAGATAAGTCCTTATTGTATTGGTGGTCTGCGAACAAATACATGTTAGTGCAATGGATGATATAACATGAACAAGCATGACATAGCTGCCTCTTTTATTAAGAGATGCTTGTTCATGGGTAACTGGTGAAAGGGTAGGAATGCACAAGACATTGAAAATATGTACCAATTAAGGAAATAAGGAGAAATAGTTTTATAGGACGGATGTTAATGTAGATGATAACTGTAAGGAGAGGTGAAAAATAACCTTGCAAAAAAGGTATGTGTTGATTTAATATCTATATTGTTGCCATGTAAGTAGTTGTGATTAAAAATGGGAGTTTAAATCTCTGACTAGATTTTTTCTGCTGTGTGAAGCTCTTTGAATACTGTCTGTCACTCCTTCAGACCTGGTGATCTTTCTCTTGTTTTTTTTCCTCCCCTCTGCTTGTCCTGGTAGCTGAATCCTCAGATAAAATGCCTAATGATCAAGGTAAATGAATGGACATACTTTCTCCTATATTCCGTCTCTTTTACACACTACTGTGTTTCTTTTCCACCTGCAGTTGCACTTGTTAAATGAAACACACATCAGCTGCTCTAAATTTAACTTGTAGAGCTTTTAATAGAAGAAGAACTAGAGATTTTATTTGGAGTTTTGGTATGAGGAAGATGAAGTGATCTCCATCGTTGGATGTCACATGAGGGGAGAAGTGGGTTATGCCAGAGTTGAACCATTTTGTTAAGAAGGATTTGGATTAGGTGGTATTCAAGTTGAGCTCTGACCAGTGGACTCTGGATCTCAGTAGATAGAAGATGGAAGAAATTTCGCCGGATGGCACAAGTGCCGTTCTGTGAGCTCTGCATCTATAACTATTTTTGCAGTAAATAAAAATAGACCTAGTTGTTTTTAGCTTTCTGCATGAGAGATTCTGCCTGTTGGCTCATTTAGAGATCAGTCTCCGCTAGGAACACAACAACTTTAGCCACCCAAAATCTTAAGTTTACTAACTTGACAAATGGTAGCTTTGAGCTTGCTGTGAGGAGCTGGGATCTATGGTGAATTTTTAGGGCTAATTTTGCTTTCTTCCAAATAAGGTAAACTTCCCAGTAATAGGGAGAGAAATGTATTTTAGTATTTGGGGAGGAATGAATTTAAAGGGATACTGGCAACCAATTTATGCATATGGTTAAAGCTATCTTAAAGTGAAAATGTGTTCCACGTCATAAATATATATTTTTTTAATCCATTATTGAAAAATATTTTGTAAACACTGTTTGTTTTACCTGTTCCAAACCAAACAATGATGACTCTGGGCAGCTGACGAACAAATTTTTATCCAGCCTTTGGCTGCAAAAACCCTGGCTGCTATCCCAGTCTCTATCCCAAAGGGATGGGAAAGACTTAAACTTTGTGTTTTATTTAAAAATTGCTGCACTCTCTCTTTTGCACTGCTCTTCTAACCTCGGTACTGTACATAATTAATCTTCCTCTCCTTCATACAGTATGAGCATCCTAAAGGAGGAGAGTTTTCTCACACTAACATTTTGTTAATGTTCATAAAAGCAGAGAACTTTTCATTAAAAATGCATATATCAAAAGCAGGATATGTTTGTTTTATAATTCTGGTAAATATAACAGGGCTTTGAAGGGGTTAGCTAGGAGCAGTGGGTAAAGTGAAGAAAAGGAAAACATAATCTGAATAGCAGAAAAACTTCCTGACAAGATCTGTTAGTCTGTGGAATAGATTCTCTTGAGAAGTGAAGGAAAAAGCAGTGGAAAATATAGGGAACCACTTCCAGCCCACAGTGAGTGGACTGAAACTCTGACCTCTCTGGTTCTTATTTGTGGCTTAGTCACATATTAATAGGTATGTTATCTCGGAATACATTTTAAGTCTCTTTCCCATAGTGTTTCTCCTTAGGTACCTAGTACAATACCTTGCCCCTCTATCCTCTTCCCTTGTAGAATGGGTGTGGGCACACACTAGAACAGGTTCCCTGTTGAAGCTATCTGTGTGTTTGCACTTTGGTCGAATACAAGTGCTTGTGTGGACGCACTATATTAATAGGCGATGTCTCCTATTAACAGAGCTACCACCGCTCGTTTAGGTGGCTCTGCTGCTGACATAACACGGCTACACAAGCGTTTATGCCGGCAAAACTTATGTTGCTTATGGGGTGTTTTTTCACACCCCCGAGTGCCAAAAATTTTGTTGTCATAAGTGCTAGCATAGGGCCTAACACTGGAGAGTCTAAGGATTTCAGGCAAAAGAATTTTTCTACCTATTCCTAAGGAGGGCAGTAGAAAACCTCAGTACTTAACTTCCAGTATAACTCTCTGCAGACAGGTTGATACACATCCTCTAGGACCAAACGCTAGCTCATTTACAATGTATGATGTTGAAAATAGGTATTTATTCTAATTCTTGTTGCAGTGATGATCAGTTTTGGAGGAGAAGGACAATCACTTACATTCCATAGGCCAGTGGGACCAATTCCCCTCTGAATTACTATGGTGTAAAACTGCCGCAAGAGGGTGATCAGGTTCACCATCTTGCAGATAGAACTGTTGTCAAGGAGGCATGAGAGGTCAATCAAACTCCAAAGAGTTGAAAGGATAATCTATCAATCCCTCATTCTAGGAATTAGATATTTGCCAACAACAGATTAACTGAGCTACTACGCGAAAGGGGAATAGATTAATAGATTTTAAGGTCAGTAAGGATCATTATGATCATGTAGTCTGACCTCTTGCTGCATTACACGAGTCATAGAATTTCACCCAGTTATCCCTGCAGCAAGCTCATAAATTCTGGTTGAGCTAGAGACACAACGATGTGCAGTTGAACTGCAGAAATACGTGTTGTTTTAATTTAAAGTTTTAAAGTGATAGAGAATTCTTCACCTCCCTAGGGAAGTTGTTCCATTGGTTAATTAATCATAACTGTTAAAAATGTGCACCTTATTTCTAGTCTGAATTTGTCTAGCTTCAGTTTGTAGCCATAAGGTTGCAATAGCCTTTGTCTCCTAGACTAAAGAATAGTCTACTATTAGAAATCTTCTCCCCGTGTATCTCCATACAGACTGTGAACAAGACGTGTCTTAATCTTCTTTTGGATAAACTAAATAGATTACATTTCTTTAGTCCTCTCTGTGAGGCAGGTACCAAGACCTCTGATCATTCTTGTTGCTCTTTTCTGAACCCTTTCCAATTCATCACCATCCTCTTTAAAGTATGGATACCAGAACTGAGAAATTCCAGCAATGGGGTAAATTTTTTAAAAAGTGCCTAAGTAACTTAAGAGGGTAAAGTCAAATTTTCAGAAGTAACTTGGGCACATAGGAGTCCAAGTCTCATTGGCTGTTTGAGATGTCACTTTTGAAAATTTTACCCCCAGTCTCAATGCTATATTCAATTGTAATGCCACCTCATCTTGTGTTAGCTCTCCTAGCCACTGCAAAGCACTGGGAGCTCATGCTTAGCTGGTTATTCACCATTATCTCTGAGTCCCTTTCAGAGTCGCTGCTTTCCAAAATCCTTTGTGTGTGATTTTGTTCCTAGCTGCATGATCTTGCACTTGGCTCTACTAAAATGCATATTGATCAGATGAGCCCAGGTTACTGAATGATCCACACTGCTCTGTAGAACGCACCTTACTATTTACCACTCTAACAATTTTATGTCATCTACAAACTTTACCAGTTTTCAAAAGTTTTCAAAATGTGTATGTTCTTCCAGATAATTGATAGTGATAATAGATAACATTGAGATAAGAACAATTCATTGCAAGACCCTACTGGGAACAGCCCCTTTGGATGATGATTCCCATTACAAGTTTTTATATCTATCAGTTACCCAGTTTTTAATCCGGTTAATATGTGCTATATTGGTTTTGTGTATTGCTAACTTTTAATCAGAATGTTGTTCAGTACTAAGTAAAATACCTTACAGAAGTCTATGTATATTATGTCTGGATAATTACCTTTATCATCCAAATTCATAATCTGAACCAAAAAACTGTATCAAGTTTACCAGACCTATTTTCCATAGAAGTGTTGATAGGCATGAATCTTTTAATTCTTTAGTGATTGTATTTCATATCAGCCCTTCTATGATTTTGCCCGGGTCCAATGTCCTGATATTACCAGACTAAAGTTACCCTAGACATCCCATTTATCCTTTTAAAATATTCGCACATTAACTTTTTTCCTGGTCCTCTGAAGCTTCTCCAGTGTTCCAAGATGTGTTAAATACCAAAATCAATGGCTTTAACAGTTCTTTCAAAACTCTTAGTTAAAATTTATCTGCTCCTGCAGATTTAAAAATGTTTAATACTTGCTGTTAATGTTTTGCCTATTGCCATATTTCATTATCACTTTCAGATGTGAATATTTCATCCATCTTCTTTCCAAATACAGAAAAGAAATACTTACTAGACACTTCTGCCCTTTCTGCATTGACAGTGTTACCATTCCTATCTAGCAATGTACCTACACAATTGTTAGGATTTCTTTTGTTCCTCGCATATTTAACAAATTCTTTCTTATTGTCTTTTATCTAGGGTATTTTCTAGCTTTTTCATTGATATCTTTAGCTTTCCTTAGCTGTATTGCATAACTGCTGATTTATAGAGATTGCTATCAATTTCCCCCATTTCCATTATCTCTCTTATTTTATTGCTTTTTTCACTTCCCGTCTTAATCAGGATGATATCTTAACCTTAGACTGCAGAATTGTAGGGGTTTGGATGTCAAAGTTTCAAGGTAATTGCATCTGTGGTCCCTTGAGGGCACAGATGACAAGTTTCCAGCTCCCAGCTATCATGTGTATTTCCCTCTTGATGAGGGGTTTTAAGACTGCACAGCTCCCTGCTTTACACTGTGATATGCCCAGCAAACCAGTCTGCCTAAAGGCCAGTGCCTATGCTTTGCCTCTTCTCCAAGAGCTGTGGAGAGCAGTTACAAATTACCACCCAGCTCTTTCTAAGCAAATGCTTTTATTCTTAAGGTAAAAGCATTACAGAGAAAATGTGTAAAATTTCCTATATCCATGTTAGAAGCTTACCAGCGGTCACCCCACCAGTCATATGGGGCATCAGTAGGCCAAAATCTTTCCAACCTTCTGTAAGAGATGGGGCTCCCTTTGGAAAAAAAAGTCCTATCTCTTTGCTGGATCAGAAAGAATACCTGAGTAACTTTAAACTCAGCCCTGTTATGCCCTTTGTCTGTTGTTCACTGGAAAATCCAGTTTGAACCAACATGTGCAGTCCTCCCTGGGGACAGTGGGGGAAGGGAGTATCTCTCTGGATGTGTTTGGGGGTTCAGTTTACTCACTCCTACTGTTTTGGGTTTCTGGAGGAGCTGTGATAACCCTCTCCCTTGGATTTACAATCTGTTCCTGTCCCACAGTGAGACATGAACTTAATACAATGTGCTCTCCAAAGTTATCGCCTGGGATTGCAATAGCTGTCATATTGGGCATCTGTTTTTCATATTTCTGTCTATATATGTAAGTGTACACATACAAAAAGTGAGACGTGTTGCCACATATTTTATCATCCACTCTTCCATTACTCTAACTTTGGCATTCATAGCCATTTTACATTGCCATAACTTTAACGATAACTCAGTGGAGAGAACCAGGATTCCTGTGAATAGAAACATAGAAATGTAGGGCTGGAAGGGACTTTGAGTGGTCATGAAGTCCAGCCCCTGCACTGTGGTGTGACCAAGTAAACCTAGATCATCCCTGACAGGATTTGTCCAATCTGTTCTTAAAAACCTCCAGTGATGAGATTTCGGAAGCTCCCTGGAAGCCTATTCCAGATTTTAACTATCCTTATAATATGAACAATTTTCCTAATATGTAATCTAAATCTCCCTTGCTGTAGATTAAGTTCTTATCCTACCTTCAGTGGACATGGAAAACAATTGATCACTATCCTCTTTATAACAGCCCTTAGCATCTTTGAAGACTTTTATCAGATCCCCTGTAGTCATCCTTTCTCTGTACAAAATATACCCAGTTTTCATAACCTTTCCTCATGGGTTTCTAAACCTTTTATTTTATTCTATTTTATTTGCTCTCCTGTGGACTCTCTAATTTGTCCATATCTTTCTTAAAGTGTGGTGCTCAAAATTGGACACAGAACTCCAGCTTAGGCTTTGCCGGTGCCAAATAGAGTGGGACAATTACCTCCCATTTCTTATATATGACACCATTGAAACTACTCCCCAGATTATTAGCCTTTTTTGCAGCTATCTCACATTGGTGACTCTCATTCATTTTGTGATCCACTGTAACTCCCAGATCCTTTTCAGAAGTACTACCACCTCGCCAGTTATTCCCCATTTTGTAGCTGGGCATTTGATTTTTTCCTTCCACTTTTCTTTGTTGTATCTTCTCTGCTAGACATTTGATTTGAACTTGTGACTCTGTGTGTCTTGCTGCTGCAGCACATTGCCTAAATTAGCTCTGAGTTATAATTATAGTGAACATACGGTAAAAGAAAGAGTCACTTGTATTCAGTACTTGTGAAGTAGGTAACAGTAGTTAAGATTCTGGAAGTGGAGAAGTTGTTTGCCTTCAGTTTAGTAATGAACCAGGTGGGAAGTATATATATCTCCATTGTCATCCCTAAACACACTACTCTGTCCAGAACTGTAAGTCATTTTTAGGTGTGTTGTCTCTGAAAGACAGACCAGAAGCTGCTAGACTTGTCCCCTTAACCTCCACTAAAACGATGCTTCTGACTGCAGTGACAGTCTCAGGAGGCGGGGGGATACCAAAAAAATTACCTTGCAAGCTTGTATGAATAAACAAAGACTGACTATGTCTGATACATTCCCATAGTCGTATGTTTCTGTCTCCTAATCTGGCTTGTAATTACGGTGCCAGGAAAAGGAATTTAGCATGTTGTTATATAAGCTCTTGTTCAGTGCTGCCCACATAGATACAGCCCCAAATGTGAGTGTCTTGGAATTTGCTTGTATGAGTCTACTGGCTACCAGGATTGCAAACCATTCTTTCTTTTTATTGATATTTTAAAAATGCATAAAAAGGAAAAAGCCCATCTTACCAAGAGGAGCGGTATCTACCCACTCGGTATTAGCCCTTCTGAACTGTTTCTGTGTTAGAAGATATTCAGAGTTTGCTGGACCTGTTGGGAACATATCTGGTGGAGGAGTATATTTGCTGTTCATGTCCATACAAAAACAAAACTGGTACAAAATAGGTCCAAGATAATACAAAGGTTTTGGAAATGAATAACTCGGAGATCAAGGAAGTTTATCACACAACTGATAATTATGAATGTGATTTTTTTTTTCCAGCATTAGGATCGGCAGGAAAAGGAAGTCGACCAGTAGATGTAGGACATGACTACAAATCAACCATGAGTGGTAAGGTCCTTTATCAAACACTTTAGCAGAGACCTATGAGGCTGAAATTCAGTATGTCTTGGTATAATGATGTGTGATGTGATATGTCTCCTAAAATGTGTGAAACTATTATTTACAGCTTGAAGACATTTTTTCCAATAACTGCAGTTTTCCTCTTTTATTATTAGCAGCTCACCAGTAAGACTGGGCAAATAATTTAGCATGCTACTATAATACAATCCTTGTCCCCTGTGCAAGAACAAATGGGAAGAAAGGGTCAGGAAGAGGGTCACTGGGTAGGGAGTTAGGTAATGATAGTAAAAATCTGTAGCACTTGTCATCAGTACATCTCAAAGCTCCTTACAAAAAGAGATAAGTATCATTATCCCCATTTTACAGATGAGGAAACTGAGGCACAGACAGGTAATGGGCAGGCCCCTGCAAATGGCACTCTTACAGCCCCAGCCATACGGGGTATTGGAGTGTGTATTCCAATAGGCTTCTGTCCTCTTGCCCTAGTACCTGCTTGGACCTGCCCGTTACTCAAAAGCAATAGCAAATACAATCAGTGACTTTTTGGTGATGAAATTCTTGCATTAGTTGGTCCAGTGACATGCAATGAGCATGTTCATGGTTCCCTTGGAGACTCCTTAGCAATTGCAGTGGAGAGGAGTCAGATAGATGTCATTTTATATATAAGCACACCCTGTGCCTGTCTCCTGGCATATTCCTGTCTCAACATTTTCAGTACAAATAGGACTTAACCAATTGAATTTTGTATGACTATTCTTTTATTTTAATCAGAAGTGCTCATGCAGATACACTTTAATGTGAAGATGCATTGCTGGTTCGCAGGTTAACTATGCCAACCTCTCACTTATTGAGCCTCTTTGTTGTGATATAGTTGGTGATTCACCACACTGAACAATTTTAGCAGCAACTGTAGGTATCATTATGTAATTTTTAATGGACTATCATTTGGAAATAGATCGTTACAATGGTATATAGGAAAAAAGGATAATTGTTCAGGGCCATAATCAGGTAATGGTGTGGAAATTTTTAAATAAAAAAATGAGAAAGAATACTTAACATGACATGCACCAGCCGAGCCAACGTCAATTTCTGGGTTACCCTGTGTAATTTCTTCAGGCTCTCCATCACAATGGATTCCTTTTTTCATCCTGTAGTAGTGAGCCTTTTCTCAGGTAAATAGTATGCATAACAAATGCTTTTCCCTCTCCCTCCTCACAGGCAGTAACAGTCCTCATGGAAGCCCCACGTCCCCCCTGGATAGCAACATGCTTCTAGTCATCATAGTATCTGTTGGAGTGATCACCATTGTCATAGTGGTGATTGTTGCTGTCTTCTGCACTCGTCGAACCACCTCTCACCAGAAAAAGTAAGATGTGCTTTAGTCTGTTCTAGCTTTCTCACTTTATTCCATCATTTAATAGCTGCATCTGTGACTGCAGGAGTAGTGATGTTTTCATTGTGACCTCACAATTGCAGTTGGTACTGGCAAAGGTTAAGGCCCGGTCTACACTTACCTTTGGGATTCGGTGGCAGTTGCCGGGAGGTACGCAGGTGACGTAAATCACTTGCGTATCTCCCGTCGACTTCATGGCATCTGCTCCGCGCGCCTTCCACACTGCGCTGCGTCGAAGGGAACTGGGGAGGTTTCCCTGAGTCGCTTGCTGGATCGACTGAGTGGGTCTACACAGAGCCAGAGCAATTGATCTGACAGTGGCGAATTTGCTGCCGTCAGTGTAGACCCAGCCTCCGAAAACATTTCAATTGAAAGCACTGGTACTACTCTCAGCCATTCTTGCAATTTCTTTGCCCTTATCTATAAACCTCAATTGTTTCTTACGCAGGTTGAGTTGGTAAGGTCCTTTATCAGTCAGTTAATTCTTATCCAGGCCTATACCTCTAACACTAGCTGTTTAAGGGTGGCTGTTTTCTTGGCTTCACTGATGAAATCATTAAATATCTGACTGCAACAAAAGGTGATGCTGTTTTTAATTTACTATTGGTAAGTAACGGGGCCTTCAGAGAAGAACTCATTGTAGCGGACAATCTTGATTCAGGGGATCTTAAATTAATTCACTTTAAACTAAATGGAAGGATAAACAAAAATAGGTCTGCAGCTAGGGTCCTTGATTTCAAAAGAGAGGGGGAAAAAGGGGGGGGGAAGGAGCGGGGATTAGTTGAGTAAGTGGACCGGACTGAAGAACTCAAGGATCTCTATGTGGAGGAGGCTTGGAATTTCTTTAACTATCTGAAAACTGCATCCGAAGCAAGGAGGAAAAATTGTAGGAAAGGATTGCAGCTCAAACTGGATGAATAAGCATCTCAAACAAGTATTAAGAGAAAGCAGAAAGCCCCCAAGGAATGGAAGATAGAATGGATCAGCAAGGAAAGCTACCTCTTGGAGGTCAGAAAGCATAGGGAAAATGTGAGAACTGCTAGAAGCCAGCTCGAGGGTCATGCCCTGACTGGAAAATTGCAAATACAGCAGCTATATTTAAGAAAGGGGATGGGAGAGGGAAATTATTCGGGAAACTACAGGCCTCTTAGTTTGACCTCAAATATATTTGAGATCGTCAAACAAATTTTTTATTTATTTGTATTTAAGGCCAAAGAGGTAAACCGTAATTGGGATAAAATACAGCATGGTTTTACAAAGATAGATTGTGCTGGACCAACAATAACCAACTTTCTGTTAAAAGGAAATGCAGTAGATCTTATCTACTTAATTTCAGTAAAGTGTTTGATACAGTTCCACATGAGAAATTATTATTTAAATTGAGAAGGTGGGGATTAATACAAGAATTGAAAGATGGGTAAAGAACTGGTTAAAGGGGAGACTACATTTGGTCATGTTGCAAGGTGAACTGTCAGGCTGGAGGAAGGTTGCTAGTGGAGTTCCTCAGAGATCAGTCTTGTACCAATTTTATTTAACATATTCATTAATGACCTTGGTGCACAAAGTGGGAGTGTGCTGATAAAATTGGCAGATGACAGAGTTGGGAGATATTGCTAATATGGAGGAGGACTGGAATGTCGTACAAGATTTGGATAACCTTGAAAACTGGACCAATAGAAATGGGATGAAATTTGTTAGTGCAGTGCAAGGCCATGCACTTAAGGACTAACATCAAGAATTTTTACCATAAGCTGGGGATGTATCAATTGGAAGTGCAGAAGAAGAAAAAGACCAGGATGACTATGAGCCACCACTGGCCTTGAAAAAGACTAATGCAATCCTAGGATGCATTAGGCGAAGTATTTCCAGTAGAGATAGAGAAGTGTTATTACTATTATGCAAGTCGTTGGTGAGACCTTATCTGGAATACTGTGTGCAGTTCTGGACTCCCATATTTAAGGAAGATGAATTCAGACTAACAGAAGAGATTGATCTCTAGGTTGATCAGAGGAAGGGAAAACCTACCATACGAGAGGAGATTTACAGAACTTGGCTTGTTTAGCCTAAGAAAGTGAAGGATGGGGAGAGATATGATTGATCTCCATAAATACATCAGAGGGATAAACATCAGGGAGGAAGAGGACTTAAACTGGCATCAATAAGTTTAGGCTTGAAATTAGATGAAGATTTCTAACCGTCAGAGGAGTGAAGATCTGGAACAACCTTCCAAGGGCAATAAGGAGGGGGAAAAACCTAGCTTGTTTTAAGACTGAGTTTGATAAATCCATGGGGGGATAGGATGATGAGATTGCCAACAGTGGTGTATGGTGTATCCACAATTGCTATTAGAAAATATTTCCAACAACTGGAGATGGGACATTAGAGGAGGAGGACTCTGAGTTACTACAGAAAATTCTTTCCCAGGTATCTGGCTGGTTGGTCTTACACATGTGCTCAGAGTCTAACTGATTACCATATTTGAGTTTGGGAATGAATTTTACCCCAGGAACCTGGGGGGTGGTTTTGCCTTCCTCTGCAGGGTGGGGCATAGATCACTTGCTGGTTTGAAAGAGAAAATGATGGATTCTCTGTAACCTGAAGTCTTTAAATCAAGATCTGAGGACTTCAGTAACTCAGCCAGAAGTTATGGGCCTACTGTCGGAATGGGTGGGCGGATGAAATTTTGTGGCTTGCAGTGTGCAGGAGATCAGACTAGATGATCACGATGGCCTTAGTCACTGAGTCTAATAATGACATCATGCCACTTACCTGTTCATCACCCATGAGGGGTAAGGCAGTCACACATACAGGTAGACAAACACAACCTTCCCAGCACAGGTAAAGACTTCTTTAAGTGAAACTTGCCAAAACTCAACCAGAGAAAAGAGGAACCTAAGTTTTCAACAGTGGCGAGTGATTTTGGATGCCTCCATTTTTTACAACTTTAGAGTTGTAAAAGGGTGCAGAGGGCCCATCCTATGAACAAATCAGCCCCTTCCTATGAACAAATCAGCCCCTTTATAGTATCTTGATTTGGGAAATAAAAATCACTGCTCACATGAAAATTTAAGCCAGTGTGCTTATGCCACCTCTGAGGCACCAGTCAAGTCAGTCTGAATCTGACTGACATTGCTGGTAAATTAAATGGGAAACTCTTCAGTCAGAGTTTGCTGTAACAGCTAAGGCAAGACAGATTCACCTAACTGCCTCCAACTCTCAGTAGTTCTGGTACGTAAGCCTTTATTCACTTGCTCCATCTTAGCAGTTTCTTTTTTTCCTTCTCCATACAGAATAGGAACCAAACTCTGTCTGACTTGGATTAAGTTTTCAACCAATCACCACAGCTTTCTCCTCCAGTCACAGGCCATGGTAATTTATAAGGATGACACAAAGGTGGAAGACATCTAGGTGCCAGTCTGTCAGGGTTTGTGGCTTAGAAGCTGTTGCAGCTTTCCACTAAGCTGTCCAAACAGCGTGATTCAATGGCCCTCTCTCCTGCTGCACTCTTCAGGCTACCTTGGCCCCATTCAGGGGTCTGGGAAATGACAAAAGTTGCTTCTCTGGCTACCCTCTCCCTGCACAGTGTGAACAGAATCACACACACACACACACTCCCCGCTCCCCCAGTTTCTTATCTGTCTTGTTTTAGTTACATCTTAATTACTGCTTATAATATCTAGCACCCAGAAGAAAAACATTTCCTCCTTTACTTCCAGGGTCCAAGATGGGAAGCGGTGTTTAAACTCCTCAGTTTCCACCTATAAAAACCTTTGACTTCACTTAGCTGCCCCACTCCTCACTCCAGAATCTGGCACTGTTAATCCAACAATAGCGAGTAAGCATAGCTGAATGGCTCTGCTAATCTGATCAGTAGTAAAATCATTAACATTTAAATGCTCGACATTAAGCTTCAGAGTCATCACCACTTTGAGGTAATTGTCATTTCACACTCCACTCGCAGCTATTATTTAAGGCTGTTTGCACACTCAGAAATACAACAGATCATTGGTTTTCATAAACTTCACATTTAGGAAGTTATATTCACCACCACAAGGACTGGGAAGTCAATGGTTTTTCATGAAAGCTTAGGTTCTGCAGCATGTGGCAGATGTTGAGAGAAAAATACATGGCTGTATAGTACACCAGAGCATCCCTTTACGTGTGGAACATGTGCATCTGTTAAACAAATCTTCTACCATGGGTAGCTACCATAGCTGGATAGTAGATCTGAAAGAAATTCAAATGAAAACTTGCCTGTGTCTAAGAACGTCTCATTTAATTTCTTGTTGTGCAAGGAAACGGGCTGCCTGCAAATCAGTGAATGGGTCCCATAAATACAAAGGAAATTCCAAGGATGTCAAGCCCCCGGACCTTTGGATCCATCATGAGAGACTGGAGCTGAAACCCATTGATAAATCTCCAGACCCTAACCCAATCATGACAGACACACCAATCCCTCGCAACTCCCAGGACATCACACCAGTTGACAATTCCATGGACAGCAATATCCATCAAAGGCGCAACTCATACAGAGGTAAGCTTGGATAACAATATCTATAGTTGGATCTTAGTATTTATCTGTGTAAAATTAGATTTGGCATCTTTAACACTGTTAAACTGTTATTCAGATTATAATAAAGATATTAAGAAAATAATTTAATGTTTTTCTATTAGGTTGCGTTTAATGAATGCATTACAGGGCTCTGTTCCATTCAAGTGTAGGGGAATCATCTTCATGATTTACATATGTATCCGTGGGACAAAAGCATTAAATTTTTAGTTGTTCTTTGATATATCTATAACATTGGTATCTAGATACAACAAGATAATATAACAAGCATCTCATCCCTGTTGAGGGAAATTATGATTAGTGTAATCACTATGTGACTGAGATAAATTTATATTATCATTTGTCTCCAGAAACTGCATTTCTGTAGGATGTTTGTTTTGTGGAAGTCTCAACTGTTTCTCCCCTATGCAATAGTGTCACTAATCCAACCAGCCCCTTCTGATTTTCCAGTGAGAGGTTGGAAGAACTATATCTAGTCTGTTAGTCTTGGATGCTTGCCAGTCATGAGCTGCTGAACTATTATGAAGAGGAGAATCATACTATACACACAGAATTAAAAAATGTTTGTAGCCAAATCAGCCGGTTGGGTGTTGTCATGAAGGAATCAGTGCTGAAGAAAGTAACCTTCAATACTCTTTCACCAGGGCATGAGTCAGAGGACAGCATGTCCACACTGGCAGGAAGAAGGGGAATGAGGCCAAAAATGATGATGCCATTTGATTCTCAGCCACCTCAGCGTAAGTTAACAGTCTTTCTTAATAACTGTCTCAGACAGAAAGAATGTTTTGTTATAATTGGGAACAACAAAACAAGCCATCTTGAATATCTTCTCAGCACCCCTTGCTCCCCACAAATAACTGCATCCCAGATTGCAATGGGGACATTATCAAGAAGGGGCACTGAAGCCCTGTTACACCAGAATGACCCTTTATTTTATTGAATAAGGAATCTTTACAGTGTGGAAGAAATAGCTTTATTAAAAAAAAAAGGCATTTTGCACATATTTTGGAAAAAATAGCTATGCAAAACAATCCTGCAGGCTTTCCAGTAGTCATTCTTATAGTGCTTTTGCTCCAAAAAAAAAGTTTTATTGTAATCCAAAAGTGCTGGCCATGCTGCGTAGAACAATCCCTGGTAGAAGCTGAGGTTCAGTGGATCTGGTCTAACATTCTAATTCCGGATGCTTCCTCCTGCTTTCTGTCTTTGTGTGTAGACATAATATACATCAGTTGTCCAGGTGTCCCATTAGAAAAACAAATAAAGTTTCAAATAAGATGGTAGTTTGTGGGTGCATGGTTGGTTACATTTGTTATCTGTGTATTTTCCTGATTGCCAATTACTGAAGATTGAGGGAAAAGCACTAACTGGAAGTTTTGTTACTGCTGTAGAACCATGCAATGGGGCCGTGCTATTTTTCCCATTGCTCTGGAATATTGTAAGAAAAATGCTTTTCTGAAACAATACTTGCTGTTCCAAACAATCTCTCTGAGAATAGAGGGTACTTTGCCAAAATGCATTATTTCTACTGGCCCTTCAGTCCCTGAACAATTACTGAGATCCTGGCTCAGGCCATAAGTGAAAATAAGTTTGGTCTTATGCTAGTTTTCACAAACATTTGTCTTTATCACAAAACCACCATATGCCATTGTCAGGCACAAGTTAGCACACTATGCATTCTTCTTCAAGTAGTGTCCCTATGGCTGCTCCACTTCAGGTCCTCATGCACATCATGCACCTTTAATTGGAGGTTTTCAGTGGCAGTTGCTATGTACTCCAGATAGCCTCGTGCCCTGTACAGAGGATATATAGAGTCACACAGGCTAAATGTCATCAGTTCCTTCTCAACAGCCCTTCAGCCTGAGACAAAGCATCTAGCATGCCTACTCTAGCATAGCCTGTAGCTTAACCTTTTTAGCTTACTTTGTAGGGATAGTTCAGTTTAGTAGTTTATCTAGTTGGTTTGATTTGAATTCTATTTTTATTGGAGGATTTTTCTATCAACCCCCACCCACTACCACCACCTCTGTTGCTGGGGCCTGTCTGGGGGTCATCATTGTTAGGGTCTGCCAGGATCTCCAGGCTTCGAGCACTGCCGTTCCTGCCAGGAATCCATCCCAGTTAGTGATGGTCATTCTTGATGCCTCCACTGTTTGGGAGACTCCCACGTACCAGCCAAGTGTAAGATCTGCACATCTTTTAAAAGCAGATTTAGGAAAAACAGGCAAATTAAACTCAAGTTGCTTTTGATGGAGCAAACCGTGAGACCTGCCTCTGATCCAGGCTCTGAGAACCGTCCCGTACGCTGGTCTTCAAGCACATTTATTGCTCTGTCAACCTCCGTATCGTAGTCACCAAGAGCATCATGGGATAAGACCATGGAAGGTACTGATAAGACTCCAAAGAAGAGAAGACTTCCAATCAGATCTCCCACCAGAAAGTCATCTTGAAAGAAATCTTGGTCAACTCACAGAGTGACCACATTGGAGGCCTCAGGTCCCAAAGGCAAGTACCATAGAAGTTCCAAGCTGTTCTGGTAGTTGGGGGTACATTGAAGACTTTCAACTTTCGTAACGAAACCTCCCTCAGTATTAGAATGACCATTCTGGCAGACATTCCAAGCATCCTACTTGAAAGCAGTCTGTAACATCTTCAAATACCTCCGTACTACCCTTGGTACCCAAACTGGTGTCCTAATCTATTATACAAGTGTGCCAGAAAATTATAACTTCTTTGATACAGTTTTCAACCACCAGACATGCATCACAGAAACTTTGTCCTCTGTACTGATGCCACCTCATCAAGCACTACTGTTTCTATTACCAACACCAGTAACTTCAGATATTCTAGAGATCTATTTGTTTCAGAGGAGCTAAGATCTTCATTGTTAGCCAGCACTGAACATCTGTCAGTACCAAGATCATCTTGGTCACCAAAACCATATCTTTCTCTGGTGCCTCCCAGTTCTCTGGCATCCACCACAGGCTGGATAGTGATTCCCAACTCCATCACCTGTCCCACCTTTGGACCAGGTTGAGAGGGATTCCTCTGATTCTCAGATTTCTGTCCACGAATTTCCCATCTGCCATGGAAGGGAATATTCACTTGTCACATACCTATGGAAATTCGAAGAGAAAACTTTTCATCTCAAGCCCACCTCACTGGCTTGATAGCAGTGGATGTTCACTCCCTTTCCTGATGGGCTCCCTCAGTGGCTTTATTGGGATCCATGGGCTGTTGATTGCCAACAGTTCTGAATAGCTCCTAGTTTCTCCCGTGGGAAACACAGAGATGCTTGCCTGATCTACCACTTCCTCCTTAACAGTCTGAACCTCTAAAGGACACTTTCGAGGAGCAAGAAGCAAGAGCAGACAGAGGCATGAGCAGGTAACACCTCAGATGGAATATTTCATCAGTGTCTCCAGATGAGGGTTTAATGCTTCCAACGCTGCATTTGGCTGACAATTTCAAGCAATTTCAGGAGCTTATGCATTGTTGACTCATGCCATATCCACATCTATATACCAGAGGTTCTCAAACTAGGCCGTGCAGAATGTATTCTGGGGCGGAGGACGTGAGAAGCTTTAGGGGAAAAACTTATTACGCACATTTTATCCAAAGCAATGAATAACTAGCCAAGCAGATTCCTTCAGACATATCAGGTCCTCAAATGGCACCATGCATTTTGATGGATTTCTGTTAAGCTTGCATATCATTATACAAAGTCATTGCCATCTGTATGTTAATCCATTTGCCATGATCCAGTGTGCACATTTATTGTAAACATCGACCAGAATTGCAGTTTTGCTTTTGCTCTTATTACAATGGATTGTTGGTTCTGTTTAAATCAATGCCTTGCTGGTTTTAATATTTAGTGAGAGTTGCATGTTGATGATTTTTTTTTTAATTGGTATGTGTATTTGTTTGACGGGAGGTGGCAGTGTAAACTACTACAGACACAAAGAAGGCGGAAGCGATCAAGTAAGTTTGAGAATCACAACTGTATACAACACCTTCTAGATGAGTGGCTTTATCTGTGAATGAGGCTCTATTGGATTCTGCTAAAACCATCTGGCAGACTGTGGTTATAGCACCACCTACTTGTAAACTATCCTTTACTAATTTTTTTAGTTGTGGAGGCCATTAGCAAGCCTGCTAGACAATGCAATAAAAAGTCTACCGCTTATGATAAGGACCAAAACGACTCCATATCTTCAGTCACAAGATAATCTTTAGCAACCCTGCAATTCAGGATTGCAAATTACCAAACTCTGATACTATAGAATCATAGAATGTAGGGCTGGAAGTGTCCTTAAGAAGTCATTAAGACCAGCTCCCTGTGCTGAGGTAGGGCCAAGTAAACCTAGACCATCCTTGACAGGTATTTGTCCAACCCGTTTTTAAAAACCTCCAATGATGGAGATTCCACAACCTCCTTTGGAAGCCTATTCTAGAGCTTAACTACCCTTACAGTTTACACCCTGCAAACAAGAGGAAATTTAGTAGAATTCAAACCACACAGAGATCCTGACCAGTCTAGTTCTCTACCAGTCATAGATCTACAGAACAACCTAAAAAGAGACAGAGGTTTCAAAAGAAAAGACTTCCTACTGTGACCACTACCATCACCCTTCTATCACCTTTGACCAAGTGTCAATTTTCATAGTTTCGTCCATGGCCCAGAATTTCCCCCCCTTGGGAATCTTCAGTTGCACCAGTCTGCCCATCTCCCAATCAATTTTCTGCCTTTTGACCTTTGAGGAACAGACTGCATCCAGAAACTGGGTCATGAAGGTTGTAACATTGGGTTACTCCTTCCATTTTACCTTGATCCCCCCCCAATCCACCCTCTTCCTCATCCCTTTTCAGAGACCCATCTCATAACCATTTATTGGGACGAAGTCATCTCTATTCTACACATAGGGGCCATAGATCCAGCTCTAGTCCAGCACAGGGGGAAGGGATTATTTTCTGGTCCCTAAAAAGAACACAGGATGGAGACCAATACCAGATCTCAAACTCCTAAATACCTTTGTGATATCACAAAAATTCAGGATGGTGACTCTCACAGCTAGAATTCCATCATTAGATTCCAGAGATTGGTTCGTGGCCCTTGATCTTCAGCATGCATATTTTCACATTGCATTTCACCCTCTCACAAGAGGTTTCTTCATTTACAGTCAACTAGGATCACTTCCAGGAGCGAGTGCTTCCCTTCAGCCTCTTCTCTGCCCCAAGAGTGTTCTCAGAGGTCATATCAGTAGTAGCTGCTCACCTACAATGGCTAGGTATAATCATCTTCCCATATCTCAATGATTGGCTGCTCAAAGACTGATTGTACAACAAAGTTCTGTCTGTAGTACAGATAAACGTGTCTATTCCACAGGTTAGGTCTTCAACTCAACATGAAAAAATCCACTCTGACCTCAGTATAACACATTTCATAGGGGCTTCTCTGGATGTCCTAACAGCCAAGATTTACCTACCTGTGGACAGGTTTGCGACCTTAACAAACCTCATCTCCAAGATTCAAATAAGCCTCTAGGCATCGGAAAGTTCTCTTCAACTGCTATGACATATGTCAGGTTGCACTTTTGTAAAACAATAGTCCAGGTTACATCTTTACTGCTTGCAGGGATGGCTCAAAGCAGTCTGTATCCCAAATACTGTAGACAAGCTTGTGTCTGGACTCACTTGATTGGTGGAAGGACCCATATGAAAATCTGTGCAGGAGTTCTTTTCACCCAACCTCCTCCTACTATCTCTCTAACATCAGGTGCATCTCTCATGGGATGAATAGTGCAAGTAGCCTAGTTCAGGTCAAATGGGTCCATACAAGAATCTCTTCTGCATATCAACCTTCTGGAACGAAGAGTGGTCAGGAATGCCTGTGTCCAATTCCTTCCATTAATCAGGGGTAAATCTGTCAAAGTCATGACAGACAACGTAGCCAATGTGTTATACTTAAATCGCCGGAAGAGGATTGGGGAGAGGGAGATTTGTACTGAAACAATAAAACTATGGAACTGGTATATCCAATCACATCCTCATCTCAGCCTGTTACTTTCCAGGCTTTCAAAACAATGTCTGATTATCTCACCAGGTACTCCCTAGATTCTAAGTGGAAGCCAAACTCTCGAATACTCAGACATTTTTCTGACTTGGGGGCTTCCAGAGGTGGACTGCTTTGCCATCACTACCAACAGGAAGTGCAGGAAATCCTGCTTGAGAGAAGGGCTGGGTCCCAATCCATAAGGGACACCCCTTACTCTTTGAACAAGGGGTCTTCTTTATGCATACCCACCAAAACCATTGATCCTCAAGTGTGTTGAACAAGAACAAACATGACAAAACCAGAATCATTCTAGTTGTACCAATTTGGCAGAGATGTGTGGTATTCTTACCTGATTCACCTCACTTGCTGTGCACCATTGAGATTTCCATCCATTGTGATTCCAGTCAGACTCTTAATCTCAAATTGAGAGTACTTCAGCTCAGATCTTGGCTCCTTGATGGTTCTTAGGGATGGAGACTTCAGCAGAACATAATGGCCATACTGGGTCAGACCAATGGTCCATCTAGCCCCGTATCCCATCTTCTGACCGTGGCCAATGCCAGGTGCATCAGAGGAAATAAATAGAACAGGTAATCAAGTGATCTATCCCATCAGCCAACAGGTATTTTAAGAGCAGAGACTGTGTTCTCTATTTCAGCTGTCAATGGAAGTGGCTTTCTT
Source organism: Mesoclemmys tuberculata (assembly GCA_007922155.1). Taxonomy (NCBI): domain Eukaryota; kingdom Metazoa; phylum Chordata; order Testudines; family Chelidae; genus Mesoclemmys; species Mesoclemmys tuberculata. Next base: position 12,848,037 of record ML675621.1, read on the forward strand.
AGTGGCCATCACTTCTGCCAGGAGAGTTGGAGAAATGGGAACTTTAATGGCAAATTCTCCCTGTACAGTTTTCCACAAGGAAAAAGTTTTAATTGCAGCCACATGCTAAGTTTCTTCCCAAAATATCTTCCGAATTTCATATTATAACCAGATGTTTATCTTCCAGTTTTTATCCCAAAGTCACACCAGACCAGAGAGGAAACTATCCTCCATACTTGGATGTTAGAAGAATGTTTGACTTGTCTCTGGACAGAATCCAACTGTTTAGAAAGTCTGATTAGAAAGTCTCCCAGACTGTTTGTTCCTTTTGTAGACAGATCCAAAGGATCCATAGTTTTCATCCAAAAACTATCAAGGTGGATCTTGGGGTGTGTTATCTCTTGTTATGCAGCTGCCAACATTCAACATTCTAGGCCATTCAACAAGGTCCTAGTCTGCTTCTATGGGAATACTGAAAGATGCTCCATGTGTTGAAATCTGTTGAGCTGCAAGCTGGATCTCAGTACCTACTTTCTCTGAACATTATGCCTTGGTTCATGCCTCCAGTTCAGAGGCTATGGTTGGCACTGCAATTCTGTATTTGGCGTTAGATCTAACTCTGAAATCCCTTCCTGTTTCTGCTTGGGAGTCACCTGAACTGGAGCAGCCATAGGGACACTACTTGAAGGAGAGGCTACTCTCTTTGTGCAGTAACTGGAGTTCTTTGAGATGCATGTCCCTGTGGGTGCTCCACTACCCCCACCCTCCTTCCCCTCTGCTTCAGAGTTTCATCTTGCGGGACTTCTCTGTCCTCAGCACAGAGCATGAGGATGTCTGGGGCACGTGTGCAGGCCGATGGGCACTGCTACAGAAAATCCCTGATCAAAAGCACATGGGGCACGTGCACCTGAAGTGGAGCTCCAGTAGGGGGACACATCTCAAAGAACTCCATCTCTGCTAAAGAGAAGACCAAGACTAGGTATAGAAGAATTCCAGATGAAGACTAATGTGCATTGCAAAAACTGTGGTGAAGCTTCACAGCACCTGCCTGATCTGAGTCAGACTTTCCTGAATACTCAGTTTACAAACACCTCAGCTGGAAAGCAGTGTCCAACTTTGGTCACCGATGTAGAGAAACTGGAAAGGATCCAGAGGTGAGCAACAAAGATGATCAGAGGGATTGAATGTAAGTCATACAAGCAAAGGCTGAAGGAACTGGGTATGTTTTGTTCGGAAAAGTGGAGATTAAGGGTGGACACAATACCGGTCTTCAAATACTTAGAAGACTGCCATAAAAAGATGAAGAAAATTTATTCTCTTTTGCCTCAGAGGGCAGAAGAAGCAATGGGGTCAAACTACAGCATAGTAGATTTAACTTAAATCTTGTGTAAAATTTCCTAACTGTAAGAATAGTAGGACAATGGAACAGACTGCTTAGGGAGGTCATGGAAGATCCTTCATTAGAGGTTTCCAAAAGGATACTGAATAGCCATCTGTCTTGGATGGTTTAGACACAACAAATCCTGCATCTTGGCAGGGCATTAGACTAGATGATCCTTGCAGTCTCTCTTCTTGTCCTATGATCTACACATCCAACTAATCACACCCATATTTGAGTATTTTTGAGAAGTGTTGTTGAGGTCAGTTCTTTACATCTCAACTTTCAGCCTTCTGATGCTTTGTTTAATCATCTAACAATATATAATTCTGAACTCACATTTTCTTGCCCCCATTTTCTTTTCCAACTAGTCTGATGACATGAATAGCTCTGTTTCAGAATTTTTTTATCTTGCTCTTTTTTTCTATGATCAGAGGTTTTTACAAGATTATAATTCTACGAATGACAAATTGTGGGGGGAGCTTGTGTTTTTTAAACTAATCGGTGTAATGTTCCTTGATTTCTTCCTGCTTTATATACATTGGAGAAAGAGTGGAGAGAGAAGATCAAGATTTTACACTAATCATCCCTGTTCTGAGTAGTTACTTAAAACTTGTGTAAGCTGTTAAATACAGATGCTTATGAGGAACCTGTAGCCATTTGATTCTGATAACTTCCCTCTACCACGTGTGGTAAGGGTGCCAGGTGCAGTAAAGATGATAAAGGATTTAGTTTTATGACACTGTGACACATTCAGATGCTAAAAATCTATTTCCTCCTCTTCCCCGCCCTGCCACTGCTCCCCCCACAACGCGCCCCCCCCTTACACTCTTTTAATATTGAAAGCAGTCTTTCCTCAAACAAATGCATTCCCTTGGGCCTGGTCGACACTTACCTTGGCAATTCAGCGGCAGTCGACAGGAGATACGCAAGTGACGTACATCACTTGCATATCTCCTGTCGACTTTGCAGCGTCTCCTCTGTGCGGCGTCCATACTCCGCTGCGTCGAAGGGAACAGCGCTCCCTTCGACGCAGTGCTACTCCGCTTACGGGGGTGGTTTTCCTGCGTCGCTTCCTGGATCGACTGAGCGTGTCTATACAGACCATTCAGTCGATCCAGAGCAATCGATGTGACGGCAGCTAATTTACCGCTGTGAGTGTAGACCCAGCCCCAGTATGGAACAAGAGCAGCCAACAGATAAAGGTGTATAGATGCAGTTCTGCAATGTCCTGAGCACCTCCTGTACGGTGCTATGTCCTCCAGTCATTTAATTCATTGCATGTAGAGGTTCTCAGCAGTTCTCATGATCAGGCCCATGACATGGTATAAGTAATGAAAGGACTTGGGTCTCTCACTGTAGCAGTCAGTATTCCAGGGAGGTGACAAACTCCAGTTCATGATGCTGACAGAAATAAATTGCAATTTTTTTTCAAGCAACGTTGAATCTTTTGAGATATCAGACTTATTCTTCACTTAACCAGCATATATTCTTTTCTTCTTAATGAGAGACTTCATTGCCCAGAAGGATTAGCTGTGAGCAGCATGTGTCTGTGCTGAAGTAAGACTCTACCACAGATAAAGCTGTCTTGTCAGGTTAACATGATGGACTGAATGTCAAGGAGATATGTGATGTCATCTGGTGTCTCCAGGGCATCTTGAAGATTTTCCTTAAGACTGTTTTCTTTTGCCTTAGACTTTTGTTTTATTAAACAACACTTACAAAAGCCTCCAGCTGGCAGTATCCGAGTTTGTAAGCAATTAAAAATGTAAGGGGGTAAGACTTAATCACCTTTATTTTCAGATACTCTCTCTGGTGTCTGACACTGCAGCAATATCAGTTGTATTGGCCACAACTCTGCAGATAACTTTCTGACCCTGAGCTTCAAGCTGCCCCTAGGGAGTGCTGAGGAAATGGTTTATCTTTTGGAATTTTGTTGAAAGAATCAGTCCCTGTATTTCAAAAAAAGGACAACCTGACCACACTGAGGAGAAACAGCAACTAAAATGCATCACCACAGTTCAGGCAGCTTCTCTCAGGAAAGCATCTCAAAGCCTATATGGCAAGAGCCGCACTCTTCTTAAGAGAGCCTGTGTTCTAAGGCAACCATTAGACTTTGGCCAAGCATCCCACCGATGCATCAAACATTTAGTGCCAGGGACTGTATAAAAGAATGCAGCTCCTGACTTCCTGAGTTCCTGCTACCTCCACACAGTGCATACAGCATCCTGTGGTGTGCCTCGGCTGTGCCTGCAGGTCTCTTCCTTGTGCTCTTTTCCTGTTAATTTTTAAATATCATTAGACAGAGATCTAATCAATAATTAATGAGGGTAATTTCAGAGCATTGCTTGAGCCGGGGGAAACCTAGGATACAAAGTCTGTTTCTAGGAGTTGCTTTTGGTTTTCTCAGCTAGCATATCCCTTTGATTTAATGAAAGGTGGGGCTGGGGGAAATTCCTTAACTTGATGGAGTTTATTTAACAAGGAGGGGCTTTGAATGTGTTCCTTCTCAAGAACCACTTTCAGCAACTAGGGTAATACAGAATAGCTGAAGAACTAATGCCCAGGCAGCAGGATTCTCCCATCATTCTTTCTCATAAAACCAGTCTCATCAACTTTATTAGCAGCCTCAGTGACAGCTGCTCTTAGCTCCTTTGGTGCTGGCTGCTGCAAAACAACAATTTTAAAGGGTCGTCAGAAGCACAGAACCATTCATATCAGATTGTGCCCCTTTTCATCTCCTTTTGCGGATTGTTTATCTAATTTCATCACACTGTAGTTTTTGAGTCTTCAAAATTAACCTCTGCACCATGATCTTTAACTGCCTGTCCATTTAAGGTGGTGGTTTTAACCTGCAAACCTGTAAATAGTTTAGGGTCTGGAATCTGATAGAACTCTTAGGAGGTGGGAGAGATGTTCCAGACCCTTCCCACGCGCCATGGGGGGACGGTAGCTTCTGCAGGGAGCTGTCCTTGTGCTGTCCGTCATTGCTGACCCCTGTGCAGGGGAGGAGAGGCCATGCCCTTCATGCCCTTTTCCTGCCAGTCCTCCCCCATGCACCCATGGATGTGCCAGCCACAGCCTGTCCCCTTATCTGACACGGAGCCATTTCCCCTAGCATTACACTGGTGGCCGTGGAGTCTCTCTGCATCCGTGGAGTCTCCCAGCCAGCTGTGTGAAGCATGGAGGCGGTGCTAGGCGAGCGTTGTGGCAGCTGGACCAGCAAGGGCTGGGAAGCCTGGACTGTGCGGAGCCCATTGCTGGCCAACTGTATCCCATTCGGCCAGGACTGTGTGCTTCCCGGGCCCACAGCTCAAACTAGATTCCCATTAAACAGTCTCTGGCTGCCTGCACGGTGTTCTCTGGGATTGTCCCTCAACACGGAACTCATTCTCCACTTGATCACAAATTCTGTGTTGGTTAACCCTCCAAAAACACTGCAAACCCATTTTCCCATCAGTCATTTGGGAAGCAAATGCGATGGAAGGTGTAGAGTGAGTGAATTGCTTTTAATCATTGTTAATTGGCAGATATGTATTTATCAGGCAGTCTGTTATCTTATAATGCATCATTCTTGATATGTGTGTTTGTAATCGTTGTGAAAGTGTCCAGAACTGTAGATCAGTGCTTTTTTCCTACAAGTTAAAATAACTACAATGTATTTTGACAATCTGTTTCCCAGTTTTATGACATGATAGACACTGCATGGTTTTCTGATAGCTATAATGGCAGCCTGGTGTGTGTGTGAGCACCATGCTCCTATGGCTTATTCTCCATTTGCTAGTACCTTTCAAGGCAGTGGTGTTTTGACCTAGTCCAAAGTTTTTACCAAGAGAGACATCTGTTTATTTTTGGCTTTGTTTTTATTGTAACTATTCAGTTTCATTGACAGTTCTTTTTCTCAAATTTTATGATTCACCTAGAGCAGGTTTACCTCATATACTGGCCATGAAGTAGGGTTTTAGCCATTAGAATTACCTTGATAGAACCTGATCCTTCTATAGTTAATTCAAACTCTCTAACCTTTGGAGAGAAATCTAAGAGACTCCATCTTGGTGCAGAAGCTGTTGAACGGGATTGTTTTGCATGTTCAACTTGTCCCTCTCCAACAAGGCTCTAGCTACCAGGCTCAAGTTTCATTCCAACAGGACTATACGATAGCTTCTGCATTGCACCTGCATAATTGAACATGTACGTTTTAGTGATTTGTGGAATGGTAACATCACTCTTGATTCAAAATGAGATCAGATGAGTGTTTCAGGAATGTTGTCTTACTGATGCTGTTTTAATTAATCTCTCCTTAGCCAGTCTCCTGGTTCTGGAGAGGTTGATACTGCTGGTTAAATTCCAAGAACTGGAATCTGCAAAGGCAGTTTCATAAGAGAGAAGTTGGTTACTCCCTGTAACTGCAGATCTCTGAATATATTACCTCCACAAATTCACACCCTCTCTCTGTCCCCACCTGAGAGTGTAGTGTGAACTTGCATTAGCAGCAAGCCTTGCTTTGCTGCTAACGTTACTGCAACTGGGGAGACTGTAAGACACACAAATGCTGCCATCTTGAGAAATTCACGTACTCATGCCTCTCAAGCAGAAAGAAAAGTGGAGATAGAAAAAATGGCCTCCAGTTTGAACATATTGGATGAGAATTCTGCTGATTCTGAGCAGAAGGCATGAGTAAGTCTTGTGTGTCTTATCCTGTGCTCGTCACCATCTGTCTAGCATTATTTAATTAACCAAAGATACCATACTTACTCACACTTGTTGGGAAATTAAATTCTCTCAGACTGAAATGGTTTTCACAATTTGAGTTCACATTTACATTTCCCTTATTAGGCATTAAGTTTACAGCCTAAGTTATGGAATACAGGAAAGTTCTAAAAAGAGGATTCTCAGGGAAAGCAGGTATCCAAGAATGGTGTGTTCTTTCAGCATAAGAAAAACAATGAGAAGACTGATATCTGGGTTTTTTTGTTTATCTATTTTTATAGTAGGGGGTAGAGCGGGGAGTTTGATGCTAAAGTAAGTCCACTGGATACCCTTCTGAATCTGATAAAGGGCTAGCTGCCCTGTTTGTGCCTTTGAGGAAGAAGGAAGGGGTGTAGTGCATTTCTGTATGTGTGCATGCTTGTCTGTATGTTAAGCGTTTTTTCTGTCTTATGTTCATTCACAGCTGTGATTAGCGCTCATCCCATCCATTCACTCGATAACCCTCACCATCATTTCCACTCCGGCAGCCTCGCTTCTCCAACTCGCAGCTATCTCCATCATCAGGTCAACCCGTGGCCGATTGGCACATCCATGTCCCATTCAGACAGGGCCAATTCCACAGGTGAGAGATGAATGACCAGTAGCATTCATTTGAAAGGGGACTATTTGCAAAACACATGTGGAAAGCAAAGTTCCAAGCTCAAGTCATCATTATTAGTTTGATTTGATCAGTCTCCATTATTCTTATTGTCCCCTTAGAACTGAGAAAATAACATACCTATGCCTACTGATACGTTTCCTTTTCCATATGTTAGACGATGAGTCTCCTTGTTTTGAATGAAACTAAAATTAACATGTTTGGGTTTTTGCTTGGCAGCTGCAACTTAACTTGCACAACACCTTATCACGGTAAAAATTGTGCTTTGTGTTACTGATTCAGAACTGTGAGCCCATCTCTGGGAATAGTGTGTGCTAGTGCGTTCCTACTGAAGACCCAGGAATGGAACAGAAAAATTAGCAGCTTTATTTTTATTTCTCAGGAGTGGCATGATGAGTTAAAAATTAACAAAAACCCTTTGATACTTATGAAGATTTTGCCACAATCAGTTGAATTTTGCATGAGTCAAACTTTGAGCCGGGGATATTGGATAGTGTCCTTTTTTAGCATCTATAGAATTCGAAGCATCATTTAATTGAACATTTAATTTGAGCAGACTTCAAACATTAAAAACTTTCCTGGTTGGTTGTGTTTAAATAGCAAGAAAGGAGAGAAGTTGAATCTTTACTGATAAGAGTTGAATATTAGTTGCTCTTCCTGGAGTATGTATAAAATCTTGATCTTTCCTACATGTTTTTAAGCTTGCAGCCCAGTGGTGTGTAAGTACAATTCTTGCAGTATTCCTATTAAAGCAGCTACTGCTATGAGAACTATCTAGGCAAAGTTGCTGCGTATGCTGTAGAAATCACAAATAGTTAAACTTCTTAGGATACAATGAATTTAGTCTGTTGTTAGGTTCTGAATCCTAATCAGGCACCACTAGGCAACAGTGAAGCCTGTACTGTTATTTTCTGGAATGTCTCCGTTCAGAGGCAGATCTTCAAATATCTCACAAGGCTGCTAATGTGCAGATGGAAGATTACGTTGTAGTAGTAGGTATTGCTTGTTCTTTTTCTGCTGTTCAAATGATTATGGGAGTAGCAGCTCTTACAACCAAGGTATTTTCTTGTGCACGGACTAGATTGAGATGCCATAAAAATGCAAGATTCCCTTTCATTGCCCTGCCTTCATTAATCTCTAGAAGATTTTGGTTTTCACCTATATATAATATTGACTGTTGATATATAAACACACAAATGTTTTTAACATTTATAAAGTTGTGAAATGTTCTAGTCTCCAATTAGAATCACACACTGTTTATTCCTTAAGCAAAAATGCTGGCATTTTCTGATGCACCGTATTCATTGCTTAAGGTACTGGGCTGATAATGCTCTGCCTTTGGAGCGATGTACTGAAATGAGCTCTTCTCTGATAGGGACTGACCCCCACTTGCTATATTATAGCTTCGTTGCTGTATCATATTTAGACACAGTAACCTAGAAAAAAGAGATGAATTTAAGGGCACACAGGTAACAGGAAGAATGCAGTGAAGTCATTTATGGCTATGCAATGCAGAAATGTTATGGGGATAAGCATTTTTAGATATTAAGATTTGAGGCACACTCGTTAGACCAATATCACAGACCAAATCTGTATCTAAATTAGCAGTTATTTTGTTTTTTCCTTGTGTTTCTTATTTGCCTGAAAATGAGCTGTAGAAGTTTTTTGTAGCACCTTATAATAGTGAAACAGCAAAACATCTGGTCCGATATGGACTCCTTTGGTGCTGAAGCTTGCAGTATCGTGGGATGACTGGTTTTTTGTTTGGAGGGTGTTTGTCTTGTGGAATTTTTATGGCCCACCTTCTTAAAACAGGGCCATTACGTAGTATTGGATGTTAACTGCTTAGGTAATGTTGATGCAAGAATTAGTTCCCAGCTTTTACCAGGATCCTCAAGAAAAAGGTAGACACTCCAGCTTTGGTCCCATGTGGCTATTGGAATGCTGCAAAAGAAAATATTGAATAGCCTAGCTGAAAAGAAGTAAAACTTCCACGGAAGAAAATAAGCCTCAGTTTTACTTTCCCCTTATAGAATCTGTTCGAAACACACCGAGCACAGACACCATGCCGGCTTCCTCATCTCAGACATGTTGTGCTGATCATCAAGATCCAGAAAGTGCCACAGGATCTTATCTAGCCAACACACAGGAGGAGGATACAGGTCAAAATCTCCCTACTGCCCATGTCCGTCCCTCTCACCCTCTGAAGAGCTTTGCAGTTCCAGCAGTTCCACCCACAGGTTCCACATATGACTCTGCGTTGCCAAGCACACCATTATTGTCGCAGCAAGGTGAGTAGGATGGAGTGGGAGGGTAAGTGACATGGTATAACCTCCTAGAATCACAGTGCATGTCCTGTATGTGAGGAGGATAAAGAGAAGAATAGTGGAGATAGGTGAGGAAGGGGATCATGAGGAAAATGAGAAGTTTCTTTTGGAAAAGATTGCACTGGACAGCCAAGAAGAGATGTTAGACAGGTGGTAAGAGGTAAGACTAGGCTGAATTTCATAAATTTAATTTTCATGGACAGCAGTAAACCTCATCTTCAAGTATTTGGATAATCCGAAGGGATGTTCAACTTCAGTGTTCATTAATTTGAAGCATAAGTTTTAACCCACCGGAAAACAGTTGTATCCTGATAGAATCCTTTTGATTTTGCCGATTCAAGGCCATTCTCCACACAGTAGTAATGATTCTAGCACTCCAGTATGGAGCACCAGCACCCTGCACCAACACCTCTGTCTAGACAGGAAAATTATGTTTTACGATTATGTAACATTTTTGTTTTAAGCTTCTAACCATCCAGTTCACTCGGTGAAGACTGCATCGATCGGGACTTTAGGACGAACTCGACCTCCTATGCCAGTGGTAGTCCCCAGCGCCCCTGATGTGCAGGAGACTGCCAGGATGCTTGAGGACTCAGAAAGTGTAAGTGTATTTACAGCCACTAGCTTCCTTTGGTGACACCTACAAAGCATGACAAACCTCCATGGGTACCCCCAGAGTGAATGATAACCATAGGGAGGAGATTTTCAAAGGCATAAAGGGCAGTTAGGCACCCAAGTCAAGCACTCAGGTATAAGAACCTATATAGAATAGAATAGAATAGACTAGAGCTTCCATTGATGGTCAGTGGAAGTTCAGCTCTGAACTGTCTTCTCTGCCTTTGAAAATCTCACCCAGAGCAAACTCCTTTTATGTTTTGTGGTGAAGTTAAGAACTTACTTAAATTAAAGGACGAATAGTGATTGTTAGAGCCAAGCATGTATATGACCCTGTGATGCTCTGTCAATGTACTTCTGCTTCTCTGTGTTCCACTCCAAGAGCCTTCTTGGGCAGAGATTGACAATTTTACCAAATTCAGCAGAACCACAAGTTAACAAAACTCTCAATTACCTGAACATGGGATAATGTTGTTCCCCAAAGCCTTCTTGCACAGTTAGCTGAGGGGAAGGAGCTGCTAAATCTGGTAAAGCTGGTAAATCTAGTTTTACCCTTGACTGCCTTGATGAAAAGAGGAGCAGGGTAGAAAGAAGCTGTGTTAAACTTCTGCATTGGAATGTACGTGCCAAAGAATTGCAGATCACTATGGAAAGCCCCAGAGAGCATTGTCCTGGAGAGCCACTGCTGCTTCACATGCTGTGATCTTGCCCATTTTGGCATTTCATTTCCTTACAGTAGTTCTGCAAGAAGGCTGTGCCTGGATTTAACTGTTACTAGAAGTCCCATAGCTGAAATCTCACACAGTACAACCATGTACATCCCATTGAAAAGTGGGGATGACAAAAGGAGAAAATAGAGGATTAACATTCCTAAATCCATATTTAAGCACCTAAATTAAAGTGGCCTGATGTTCCAAGGTGTTGAGTAGCCCCAGCTGCCATTGAAGACTGTGGGAGCTACCCACATCAGCATCTTTGGAAATCAGACCATTTTTTTTAAGTGAGCAGCCTACCCTTATGCATCCATCTTTCATATGTTGACTTAAAATCCTTTGTAACTGAAGCCACCATACAACTGCTTAAAATAATTACCTTTGGTGTGCTATTATAGTGTTTCGGATGCAGGAAAAGTTTAATTTAAATTATTTCTATTTTCCTTCTTTCCCTGTATTTTTTCTTCTCTATTGCACTGTATTTGTCAATAATTCACCCTTTTTGGTTTGATTTTTTGTTATGTTTCGCTGCAGTTTTGTTTGCATGCCTGCTTCTGATGCAATCTTTGCCTGCCTGTCTCTGACTCTTTCATCATTTTTGCAAAATTCTGCCATTTGAAAAATGGGTGGTGGCTTCAATTTGTGCAATCACATACAGACGAAGCCAAGTTTTGATGGTTCTGTGATTTAGGGTCATACTATAAACCAGAGTCATTAACTATGCTTCCTCCCACTCCTCCTTAAAAACCACAAGTTCATCCTATCAGGTAATCCTCTTAAATCTCCTGCAGAACTATGAACCGGATGAGCTGACCAAAGAGATGGCCCACCTGGAAGGACTAATGAAGGACCTTAATGCCATCACTACAGCATGAACACCTTCACTGGGACATGACTCCAAATCCAGTTTCACAAGTCTTGGAACTCAGCCTTGGAACACAAGGAATTGTACAGAGAAAAAGAGGGACAGCACATGAGAACATACATAGAAAGCAAACAAACCAACTGGTGCATTAATGCTAAAGCTGGTTAAAAAGATGACTTTTCTCCTCATCGTTGTGAAACGAAGTCATTGCCAAGTTGAAGTCTGTTTGCCTGCTGAGACCATGCAGGATGGGACACATCAGGTGAAATCTAGTGTCCAGACAAAAGGAAAAAAATCAAGTGGACTTTGCATTCTTTTTCTGGTCAGGTTTTGTCTCAGTGGTGTGATTGCCCTGCCTTTTCAGTGTTGGACATTCGCATTTATGTACAATTTTATTTGTGTGTTTTTATTTTATTTTATCTTTTTTTATAAAAAGGAAAAAAATTGTGTAATCTGAAAAAAAGAAAAACGTTGTTGTTTTCCACAGCCTAACTGACGTTTGACTGCTTGTTCTATTGTGTATGGAAATTCATTGCCAGTGTGGGGTATTCTGTTTGGTTTGTTTATTCTGCATATAATTACATCCCCTTCCAGCCGTTAATCCGTGGCCGTTTGGGATGCTGCATTGCTATTTGTAAGCTTTTTTATTATTTTTATATTATAATTATTAAAAGCCTGACTTTCTCCTCTCATCACTGTGAGATTACCAATCTATTTGAATTGAAATGTAACATTGAAAGACTTGTTTGTCGCTTTTTGTGCAGTTTCAATATTTTGATGGGGGAAAATAGATGGGGAAGGGGGGAGGGGAGCCAGGGGCTAGTGGGAGTTTCCTTATTGTTGTTTTCCAGTCTTCATATGTTCAATAACAGATTGAAGAAAATGAAAGCATCTTCTGTTATGTCCTTCCTTGTATCTTAAACATACAGTGTCTCTGGTTATTAAATTGCAGTGGGAATGTCATTTAGAACCATTTTTTTTAAGTTCCTCTTATATGTTAGGGTTCCTTATGTACAGATGACATCACATTTTATTTTGGCAACAATGCTTGGATTTATTGTTAGTTTATAATTTTAAAGATCCTATAGATCTTAAAACTTTTAAGCGCAAATTGAGCATTATTTCAGCTCTTAGAACATACAGCAGTCAGCAGTGCACAGCTTGCACAACACTTCTCCGCTGCTATGGTGCTTTAATCTGGGATTTAAATGCTGGAATATCCTAAAGCAGAGAACAGAGGAGTTCTTCTAATCCAGCAGGATAGCAAGCAGGCCTTTGGAAATGATCAAACCCCACCCACAGGATCTTTCAACTAGATAAACCCCAGTATAGTTTTACGGTCTCAGTTCATTTAAACTGTGCTTTGGAAAGAATCTTAAATGTTCAACTGCAAACAAGGCAAAATGTATTTTTTTACACTTTTAAAACCCATTGAAAAATCAGTGTTAGTAACTCAGGTGCTCTTCACACATCTGTCTTGGAGGGGCAGGGAAGTTAAAAGGGAACTCCTGCATGAGGAGAACTGTGGCTAGCAAAGTCTCTTCTTTTTCCTCTTTGTACACTTGCGTGCTGCCACGTGGTATGCCACCAGCATGCTTGGCTGTGCCACTCTGCAGTGGTGACTGGCCTAAGGAGAGGAATAGTGCGTCTGATGATGTCTCAGCTTCCTATGGAACTCATATACACACTTTTTTGTTAAGAAGAAAGGAAAACAAGAACTTACTGATGGTTTTATATAGAGAATTTATTCTGCTAAACCAGGGTTAATGATAGGAAAGGTAAGATGAATAGCACTTCCATGGGGCATAGACTAGCTCTCTGGGAGACGCATCCCTCAGTACATTGAGCAGGAAACATTAGGATTTATTTAATAAAGAAAGCAATAAGACTTCATTTAATTTTTCTTCTATCCATTGGATTAAAAGATGCCCCTCTAGGCCAATTTTTGGGTTTCTGCTATGGAAAAGGGAAGCAATGAATCACCCTGAAAGTAGTTGGGATTTATTTGGGATTTGACTTCCTTTCTTTTCCTCGACTCTTTGTGTGTTGCCATTTCCAGCGGGTTTGCTGGTTTTATTTATTGTTTGGACAGGGTGTGGGGGAGGGATTTGATGAAAAGTGCAGCATTTGAGCCCCCAGGCCACTTGAAAATAGACGTTGAGACCTTTCTATCAATACAATTCATGACAAAATAAGCTACAGAACTTGTATTTAATTAACAAAACACACACACTTGGCTGCACATGTTGCTTGTAAGGGTTGTGTGTGTTTTCCTCTGACTATTTCTTAACTATACCCAAAGAAATGCCATCATGTATACTCAGTATTCTTAGTTGGTGGATCTTTGTGAATATTACTTCTTATGTAAAACACCAGGAATGTTAATATTGCCATTGAATTTGGGGTTGGGGGAGTAGTATTTTTATTGATAAAACAACTGTTCAAAGTTGGTTTTTTTAAGGTTAAACTAAAAAAAACATTTATTCAAGTCAGCGTACAATCTGTATTGCACTTTTTCACATTTTAATGCTACGTTTTCTTACATATCCTGTGATTTTAAATTTGGAACATTGTGTATCTTGTAGTGTCATAGTTAAGCTGTTAAATGGCAGCTTCCTTCAGAAGGATTTGGGAAAGAACAAACAAACCCTGTATATGGTTTTATGATTCTGACGTAGGAGAATTTTGAGGACTGCTGTAGAATTCTACCTTTCTGTACAATTTTTTTGCTTTTCTGTAATATTTGCTGTATACTCTGGCTTTTTTAATAACTTCATGTTTATTATTTAGTATTAGAGAGCCAATACACTTTTTTAATCCAATCAAATTCTGGTCTGCTTGGAGAGTTTGTTCCCTTTTTTCATGCCCGAATCTGTTATTTTTTAACCCCTTCAGTGACCCAAGATTGAATTTAACTCGTACCTGTTTTGCCTTCCAGGTTAAATGGGTGGAGTAGCTCAGGGATGAGGGGCTCCCAACGGGAAATGCCAAAGCAGCGTGTAACTGGCAGTGGTGCACGCAGTGTGTTTGCAGTTATTTCCTTTACATTTCAGAAACTCACCATCATCAACCTCCTTTTCTAACAAACTTGCCCTGTAATGAGAGTATTTCAAAGCAATGAAGTATGCTATAGAAAGTGTCCTTAATATAGTAAACCCATAAATCAATAGAAGAAAGAATTCTAATGCTTTGGCTTAGCAATTTGTATTAGATTTCAAAGTGCTTTGCAATCTGGGGTAAGTATTACCTGTATTTTACTGATCAGAAACAGAGGTAAGTTACTTCTCAAGCCAGTCACCCAGCCACTTCCCTGGCAGAGACTGAACTTCAGCCCAGGTCTCCTGGCTCCCTGCCCTGAATGCAATCTACAAAACCAAAGGGTGACCAACCCATGACAAGAGTGTATCCCATGTGTTCCATTACTGGAATGATCTCTCCCGATGCTTCCCATTTTTACACTCACTCCAAGCCTGGTTCTCTAGGGTAAGTTTACACAGCCCATAGCAGTGAGCCTCCAATTCAGGGCAACAGACTCGGGCTTGCATGGCTCACGCTAGGGCACTAAAAATACTTGTGTAGACATTTCAGCTTGGACTCTTGATGCCTAGGGACTGGGGTGGACTTCCCATGATTTTAAAGCACTGTCTACGCAGCTATTTTTAGCACCGTAGTGCAAGCCCGAGTCTGTTACCCTAGGTTTGGAGGCTCACTGCTGCCTGATGTGCTGCCGACATACCTACAAATACTAGATTCCTCAGCCTTAGAGAATCTCTCTCTAATCCGGGCACAACAATGCGGCAGATCCTACACACACTCTGCCAAGTGCTGTCCAACACAAACCTGGGGCAGTCAGACATTTATTCCTCACCTCACCAGTCCTGCCTGCTTTCTGCAGGGGCACATCAAGAAGTCAAGACCCGCAAGTGCTTATTCCTCCCTAGACTGTTTGATGACAGAAAGTCAGTCTGATTCTGATGTTTCTACTTAAGCTTTGGTGATGGGTTGAGGTATTCGATGGGAATTGGGCTCCAACGTGTGTCTAGGGAGCTGCCTTCAGAACAGCTGAGCAGAGACATGCGTATAGAGGAGACGGAGTTTACAAAGAAATGTACCTCATTTTTGCAGAGCAGCGCATTTATCGAGCAGCCCATGAACGCTGCATAATGTGTACATAAACCACATAGAGAAAAAGTTTAAAAGGCTAAACAAACACTTGGCCTGTGTTTAAAAATGGAAAGAAGTCACTGTTGTTAAATTGGTCACTTCAGGTAATTTGATGCTATTTGCTTTGCAACTTAAAACAAATGATACAAGTTTTATGAGATGAAGGGAGGAGAAATTACTTTTACCTTGAAGAAGGCAGAGGTGGTCTAATGTCTATCACAAGAACAATTTCTCAGGTTGGTTGGCTACTAACTCCCACATACTGGCAATGACAAGCCATAAAGGCCACAGGGCAGCCAAACCTATAGATGCCTCAGAAATAGAGGTTGTTCATAACTCTGAACAAAATGTGATGGTTACTCATGTAACTTCATTACTGGAAAAACAGAGCATGTGCTCATCCATCAAATGAGTTATTTGCATTACTGTAGCATCTAGGCCAGGGGTCGGCAACCTATGGCACATGTGCCAAACGTGGCAGGTGAAATGATTTTGAGCAGCACTCACACTCAGGCTGAGCCACGTCACCTGGGAGAGGGGCGCAGCATTGTTTGGGGCTGGGAGTGGCTCCTGGCCAGGATGTTAGGCCCATGTCATGTGGGAGGGGGCGGGAGTGAAAGGGCAAGACCAGGCGGGGCTAATGAAAACATGGCATGTCACTAATGAAAGGTTGCAGACCCCTCACCTAGGTGCTCTAGGCAAGGCTAGGATCCATTGTGGCAGGTGCTGAACAGACTGCTGGAAGCATTCAACACTGCATCCCTCTCACTGCACTGTTAGGCTGTGATGACATAGGCCCATTGTGTTGGTGTAACCTAAAGTGTAAATTTAAACAAGTTTAGTGCAAATTCCTCTGTGGAATTTTTTTCAGCTGAGTGATTGTTTAGGGATTTAGCCTGTCAGTTAAGTACAGGTTAAGATAAACCACAAAAAGCCTCTCAAACTGAAATAAGAGTGTTCGAACTGGGGCCCCTCATTTAACTAAATGGGTATACAAACAAATTTAAATTAAGCCAGTGCACCCTCCCCATGTAGCCAAGGCCTCAGCCATTATCTAGGTAAAATCAAAGTGTCCTCCATGGCCCACAGAGTAAACTTTTTGATCCAGATCACTGGTGTGAATGACTAAATAGCTATACCCCATTGTAAACAGATGCATGGCTTTACAGAGCACATGCCCCAACAGGCTTACACAGAGAAGGGCCTGCTTTTCAGACATGAGGCGCACCCCACAATGCCACTGACATCAAGGAAAGCTGCAGGTGCTCCAGTGCCCAAGACTGGATTTGGAGGTAGCTGGCGAGGGCTCCTGGAAGAGGAGAGGGGGAAAGCACTGAAATAAGGAATGCAGGTGGGGATGAGACCAACAGGGCAGGAGTGCGGGCCAGAGATTGAGAATGTGACTGTGCCCTTGAAGGGAGAAGCTTGAATCTGACGTGATACACAACAAGATGTCAGGCCAAGTACTATAGACTAAGGGGGATTGGGAAGAGACAGGTAAAGCTGGCCCATAAACTGCTGGGGGGGACAGTTCCAGTACTGTTATAATCTGCACCCTGGCACTACCTCTGTCTATCACAGGGTACCCTTTGGAGCATCGCATGAGGATGGCAGCACATTCAGTAGCCTTTAAGGCAGTCTTGTCCTCCGTGCACCTTTTGGTGCCCATTGCGTCTCCCCTGCCCCATCCATCGCCCATGGTCCAATTTTCCTGCCACCTGGTCCTTCTCCCTAGGGCCCTTCCAACTCTAATGTTCTATGTTTCCTATTCCCCTGAAGCAAGCAGGAAGCAGCACTCAGAATTGTCATGACCCCCCCCCTGCAGATGGCTCTGTGCTACAAACCAGCCTGAGACACCCTGCTGTGTGAAATGAGCTGCTTGTTCCAGCCCTGGCTCTGGCACTAACCTGACACACCCTACAGCGTGCCCATACAGCATGTGGGCAGTCCCAGAATGACCCTGGAGCCTCAGCTAGCGGCAACAGGCCGGACGAGCTGGAGCCCATATGCAGAATGACCTTATCCGTCCTGCTCATGGCAGGACCGCCCGGAGGGGGGTGTGAGAGAAAGACACCCACACGTCAGGACCCACGCGCACACACACAGAGGGGATGTCAGCCTAGCATCCTATATAGGCATTTAAAAAAACAGAGCCAATGGGTCTCTGACCCCACGCACACTATTGCGCAAGTGGTGGCACCTGGGCCTTGAGAGCATTGCACCGCTGTGCAAAAAAACAAGGGACCCTGCGGGACCAGCTTTGTAAAGGTATTTAGGGTGGCAGAAACGCCTCGCTGCCTTGCTGTGCCATTCGACCCCATGGTAGCCTTACAAATCTGGCCCCGCGCGCAGACCACTGCCTCCGCCAGAGCCTGCTGGGGCACTGCTTGTCTGATGGAGGGCAGCGGGGCCATGCAAAGCAACTCACCCATTTCCCTTGGCAGCAGGTGAGTGGGCGAAGGGTCCTGCTGTTGTGGGGCACGTTCCTGGCCACACCTGCCAGGCCCTGGGAGTCGGCGAGCACTGGGCTCCGAGGCCTTGCTCCCGCTCCTTTTAGCCAGCGCTCTGCCCGCCACCCAGGGCCCCCCCGGCCCATGGGGCAGAGTCCACATCACCCCCCCCCCGGGGCTGGACCCAGGAGCCCTAGGGCTCACCCCCACAACGTTTCGTGGTCCCTTAGGGCTACGGTGTCCCTCCCCTCCCCCGGGGGGCTCTGCGTGCCAGACACGGCCCTGGCCCTGCCCCACGGCTCGGTGCACAGCGAGCCAGGCCACCCGTTCAGTCACCAGCCCCCCCGAGCAGTGACGGGACCTGCTGGAACGCGGCCCCACGGCGGGGGCGAGGACACGCCCGGCGCCAGGGCCCATCGCACACGCCCCCCCCCCTCCTCATTGGCCCGTCTGCCCTGTCACTCAGGCTGATCTGGCGTGTTGGCCTCGCCCCATTGGCCCTGGGCACTGTCCGTCTCAGGGGCCTGCTCCCTCCCCCTGGCCTGTGGTGCTGGGAGGCACCCCTCAGTTTGGGTGGGGGCCCAGCGTCCCGCCCCTCCTACCGGGCCCCTGCCTGGCTGCTGGAGGGAGTGTCCCGCACCGCGCGGGCGCAGCCCCAGCCTGTCGGCCGCCCTTGGTTTTGTTTCGCGGGGATCGGCGCTGGGCCACGTGTGCCCTGCCCTTCCCTGCGCAGGGTGGACGTTGTTAGCCCAGCGCTGCCACCACCGCTGCACTGCCTCGCTCTCCTCAGTGCACCTGCCCCTGCAGGGAGCTGGACACCACGGGCTGCGTCATTGGGTGCAGCCGTCAGCGCCACCCGCCCACGTTCCCGTAGACCTGTGCCCACAGCCCAGGAGAGCTAGTCTAGCCCCTACACCCAGCGCCCAGGGGAAGGGGTTGGCTTCAGATAGCCTTTGAATGCAAAGAGCATTGCAGCACCGCTGGGCGGGTCCCTGCAAAGCCACAGGAGTTGGACTGAATTGGGCCATTTCTTTTAACCCTGCCTCTTGGGCAGCCCTGGTGGCACTAGTCTGTGTCCCTGAGAGGACATTGTTGCGGCTGGAAGTAAGATGTGCAGGATGCGGCAGACATGGCAGCACACATTGCTCCTTTTCGTATCGGCGCAAAGGAAAAGTTGCCCTGAGCAGGCATGAAGCAATAGCAATTTTACTTAACGTGGCTCCAGGAAAGCAAGACACACGTATTCAGGCGCCACAGACGGAGATGTGGCCTGGTACCACCATTGCCTGTAGTATTTTGGATTACAATTTTTGCTAAGCTTATCAGCCTCGATGTAAAAGTTCGCTTCCTCCCAGCCTCCCCCTGTAGTTTTATATTCAGTAACGATGGGGGAGCTGCCTTGTCCAGGGTTTCAAACCTGATGATGACCAAGATGGTGCCAGCCACTAGAACGCTCAGTAGCTGCTCTAGCCCTCATAGACTGAATGTATAGTCGCTATTACAATAATGGCATTAAAACTACTAGGTTTATGGATCATTACAGCAGCCTGTACCCCACTAACATGCCTTTGTCCCACCATAGCAGAGCTGTTAACTACCCCATCACCTTGAATGAATTTACATGTTAATTCACTATGCTAAACAAGCTGTTCCACTTTGGTTTCAAGGGTAACGCTGCAAGTACCCTGCCCAGACAGATCTGAAGAAGAGCTCTGTGAATCTCACAAGATTGTCTACTTCACCATCAGAAGCTGGGCCCATAAACACTATTACCTCACCCAGCTAGGAGACTAACACGGCTACCATGACACTGAAACCAGAAACTCTGTAAGTTTGGATAAATGAGCTTGGGTCTCTAAGCAACTATTTAGTCCGACTCTTACTACAGGCTGCTTTGGTCCATCTCCTTAGCGACGGTAAATCCCAGCTAGGCCAGGGCAAGGCGCACGTGTTACGTGTCTCATTCCTCAAAGGGCTTTCAAACCATTTGCTAGTTCAGATGCCACAGCCCATCCTGGGCCTTCCAGCAGCAAGCAAGCATCTGAGGGATTTAGCAGTAGAGCTACCACACCATCTGCTGGCTACGGGACACAGTGCATTGCAGTAACAGGCACGTGCCATGTGCTGAGATTTAAAGAGCAGTGAGAAAGGAAATAGGCTCAGTGTAAAGTTCTGGCACGGCCACAAATAGTTTATCCTCTGCTCCTGTTCAGAGCACTGAGCAGGAAGAGAGGTGGTGAACCAGAAGCATCTCTTGGTGACACAGCCTTGCATGGTACACCCTGGCCCACAGTAATCAGCTCTGCTCCTCTAAGTGCCTTTTTCCCCCCAATCATATAGCACTTGCTCACTCCATCAGCATGTGGCTAAGCAGGGAGTCCCTCCACAAGGGACTGTATAAGTCAGGGATGGCCAAACTTACTGACCCTCCGAACAACATACAGCAACCTTCAGACATTCGAGAACTGGAGAATGCATGCCACGCCTTCGGGCTTCAGTGCTCTGACAGGGTGGTGGTGGGATTGGGGCTTCTGCCCTGGGGGGCGTGCCTGCCAAAACCCCATGCCCCAGCAGGTGCCTCCCATGGAGCAGAAACCCCAACACCCCGCTCCCTGCAGGACTGACACGCCAACAGGCATCTTTGGGCCCCAGCAGATGTGCGCCACAGGGCTGAGACCCTCCCCTCCCTGCAGGGCAGAAGCCCTGAACTCCCCACCCCAGGCTGGTAGGTGGAGAATTGAGGGGAGGAGGCTTAGAGGGCTCCGTGAGCCACACTTTAACTGTAAAAGCATCAAATGCAGTGCTGAGCCACAGTTTGGCCATCCCTGGTATATGCTCAGGTAAAATACAGTGCCCAGAGCCAGCAATGGCTCTCACCACCCCTGACACCCACAGGCATCCTGCTAGATCTTCAACTGGTGCCTGTAATAAACAAAAACTTCAGCCCATTCCTCCTCCCCGCCGCCTCTGCACAGTTGTCATGGGCACGGATTCCCTGCTCCTTGCACTCCTTTGTAGGTGAGGGTAACCCCAGGCCTTACTGAAGCAACCCATTTCCTCCACAGGCACCGTTACCACAGTAACAGAAGCAGCTCAACTTGGCCAATTACTCAGAACAAGGACAGGGGTTGGGTTTCCTCCTGCAGGAGGGGGCCGTCTCTCTCTGCTGCTAGTTATCTCAGACAAAATGCTTCCCCCCACCTCCATGTTACCTCATTGTGCCGCTGAGGACTGAGGGCTAATAGGAAAGTCTCTGTGAAGTGGCCTTGAGGTGTTGGCAATGTGAGTGGCTGTGTAGGCTCCTCCCTGTCTCCCCCCAGCTCTGCCAGTGCCCCTCAGGCCTGACCCGCAGCCTCCTCCCTGCCCCTGCATTTCCAGTCCTGGCCCCTGATGCTATTCCAGTCCTGGGCACCACTTACACAGCCCAGCTCTGCTGATGCCCCAGTCTGCAGCACCCCTTCCATCCCCCATACATAGGTCTCCCAGAGCCACGCAGTCCTGACCCACAGCTCCCCACCAGGGCAGTCCTAGTTCTGGAAGCATCACAATCCTGACCCACTGCGCCCTGTTGTAGTCCAGGCCTGACTCCCAAACCCAGCTCTGCCAATGCACTCGGATCACCGCACAAAGCTGTACGTGATTCCTCCCCGCTCCCAGTGTGCCAGGAGAGGGGTTTCACAGTGTGTGTCAGCGGCTGCAGAACACCCATCTCCAGCACGCACAGGGACCCCGGGGAACTGTTCTTTGTTCAGTACGGACTGCAGCTGCTCGCTCTCCCCCCCGGCTGCTACCTCACACTCCAGCCTTTTCTTCCTGGCTTCCGTGACAGACCCCAGGCTGCTGCCTGGCAGCCTCTCCTGCACCCCCCTCCCCAAACACACACACATTTCTGTTGGGATCTGGGCCAATTTGTCACCACTGTGACGGTGCCTAACCGTGTTCCTGGGTGGGACAGGACAAGCTGTGCTGTGAATATTTTGGATTTCCACCTCTCTGGGAATAGTTTGTGAACACTGCGGTGCTAGGTGGTGTCATTACTGCAGTGCTTCCCACAGTCAGCAGAAGGAAAACCTGACACACCGAGTCATTCAGCAGGGCTCTGGCATGAGTCTCGTCTCCTAGCACGGCCTGTCACGCGTCCCCTGTGAGGCAAACAAATATTCCCCATTGTGGGGCTGGGGCAACAGAATGGTCAGTGACTATCTGGAGGGCACCTAGCCAGTCAGCACAAGGCCCTTGCTCACCTCACGCACCCGGCCTGCGCGGCCTGACGCAGACCCAGCCCCTGCATTTAAGCCCTACAGGACTCATCACCACAGTCTAGTTCCCTGCTGAGCATCTGCCTGGACATCTCCCCCAGGAACAGAGCTGGGTCCGTGGCTAGCGGCCATTTCTGACCTTCACTTCCGCTGGGGCAGGACTTTGGCTCAGGAGCCCTCAGTCTCATCCCCCTTCGCTGTGAATGGGTCCAGCCGCTCCCCAGGGGCTCTCTCAGGGAACCGCACCAACAATGGTTATGCTTTTGGGCTTCCCCAGGGCCAGTGCTGCTAGACTGACATTCTGCATGTATCCTAACAGGCTGGGCAACTGCGGCTCACCCCACATACCAGGTGCTGACAGGAGCTGCTCTCCCAGCCCCGCTACCCAGGGTACTCCTCTACCTTCCTCCCGTGATCCTTGCTGCTGCTGCGCTCAAGCCTTGCCTAGCATGAGGCGCTAGTGAACAGGTGCCCGTGAACAAGCTGTTTTCCACTTGCTGTCTCTCCCGCCTTCCCAGCCGGGCCCAGGATTCCCTAGCCTGACTGACACCTGGCTGCTGTGTCAGGCTGCCAGCACGCCACCCTGCCAGTCAGCCAGGGAGCAAAGCAGCCAGCCCCTGAGAACAGAACGGCCTCCACACCTGGGCGTGTGCCTAATCGGCATCGGGGCGCCTGTAAGGCGAACCTACCAGGGTGAGGCAGCAGCAGAAGGGCTGGGGTTAACTAGGGCTTTCCACTGCAGGGGCCACACACAGCCTGTCGGCCTCATTCAGGCACGCCCTCCAGTGCCAGGGGCTTTGGTGGGGCCAGTTTGAATGCTGGGAGAACAGGAACTCGAGGTCTGGCCCCCAGTTATGGGCATCAGCCCCAGAGCCCTGCCTGCCCCCGCCACAGACCCGGCCCACTGACACAACCAAACCCTACAGGATTGTGCCCATCCCACCTACAGAGAAGAACAGCAATAAGCCATGTGCTTGCTCCGGCCAATGCTCAGCTCGGACTGGGCTTCCCGCCTCTCGTTAGGGGCTCTCAGGTGCACTCATAACTCACGTTCATTTCCCGTCATGCATCTGGCCCCCATCGCCTTACGTGCCATAAGCTATATAGCCAACAAGCCAAACCCAGGCAGCCCAAGGGAGCACGCAGTCTTGGTGAATGGGCAGCAGCCGTTTGGGTGAAAACCCACCTCTCCGTGAGGTATCATAGAAAGGCCTGGAATGTGACTGCACCAAACAGTCACTGACCCAGCCACCATGCATGGGAGGAGCAGCATGGCTTTGCATGGGCACATCCTGTGGGGCGGGTGTGGTGCTCTGTCACCTGGCTTGGCTCTGTCCAGTGTGACAAGTGTTACCCTTCACAAGTGGGATTGGGTGTCCCCGGCTGGCTACCCACCAGGCTACTGTGAAGGGAATCCAAGTCTGAGACCCTGGATCCTCGTGTTTTAAGCCTCTGGGGCCTGAATGGACTCCAGCCACTGCCCCAAATTTGGGGTCTCCTTGGACACTCTCAGGGCACAGCCCTTAGAGCTGGAACCCACCCTCCAAGGACCTACCTCCTCTGGGCACAACACTGACCCTTCATTCTCCCCAAGCTTAAACATACGCTGTCCCAGAACGGCATACGGTTTACCACCAAAGGCGTACGGTTTACCACTTCTGGAGGCCCGCCAGCATTTGAAGCAGTTAACACACCCCATGTTATTGCCCTTTCACTTATAGCAAATACAAGCATGCACAGACCATTTACAAAACAACCCACAGGTTAACTGCAGCGCCGCTCGCTAGCTCACCCTTCCCGTGGGATTCCTGATTGCTCCGGAAAGCAGGTCTAGCCCCTGCTTGATGCAGGCTCCCCCCTTATGCTGGGGGGCTTTGCTTTCCTTTTGAGCTACAGACAAAAACGCCTGAAGACCCAGATAAATCCGCTCCTCCCTATTTATGACTTTTAGCCCCCTTTGTCCTTGTTCAGCCTCCCTAGGTGACCAGAAAACCCTGCCAGGTGACTGAATTGCCAATGTGACCTCTACCCTGCTAAACCAGTCCTTCTGGGTGGGCACTACGCTATTGTCCAGAGCAAGTACATGTCAATAGTCCAGCATTTTAAGTCAATGACCCTCTTTTGTTATTCTTTTGGCACCAGCGTTTGCAATCTCAAACCAACAGGGAGGCAAACCGCCCACAGAGAAGAAAAAGGCTGCACATTCAAAATCGAGTTTGTAGCCTGACACAGGCACCTAAGGGTCATAAATTACACAGCCAGATTTCCAAACCATCACAATAGCTGAACTTTCCCAGACTGCTGTTTAGGTCGGCTGCACTACTGAGGGCAGGAGAGCTGTCTAGTGTTTAGTGAAGGGCTTTGGGGGGACAGTTGGTAAGACTGGAGGATGGATGCATCACAGGCTATTTAACCAAATTATATAACAATAATGGCATGAATTTAGCCCTGATAGCACTGGATGGAAACCGCTAAAGCCAAGGGAACTGTAGCTGTTGCAAGTAGGACTGAATTTTGCAACGTACGTTGGGCCAAGCAGGGGTTAGGGAAAGGGAGACGTTCACAGAATGGGAGCGGGTGGAAGATGCAGCAGGACCAGGCTACTCAGGACATACTGCTACTGGGACTCCACTGCCCTCTACTGGATGGAGTCAGAGCTGCTCTACTGTGAGTTTTAGGCCCAATACTGCTAACACCTGATGGAGAGGCTTCAGTTCAAGTAGTAGGGGCCTGTGTGCTTGGAGCAGAAGGATTTGAGTTTTAGCTCTGAACGCGCAACACTCTGACAACCAGGAAATTCCCTCTACAGTCATCAATTTGTCCCAGATCTATTTATTTCATAGCCCCTTTCAGTCCTCCCACAGCCAAGAAGGTATATGCACATGGCACACACCACGGCTGGCAGCCATTTCTGGGGTATTGGGCAGCTTCCTACCACTGCAAAGCACAACAACAGGGCAGAGGGGGAAAGCTTAGCCAGGAGTCTGAGGCAAACCCCTAGTCATGATCCTGCGAGAGTTTCTGTTTCTAATGCCAAGTCTCCAGCTGCCGGAGACTGACGTTGCCAAGGCCAGTGAGCAGTGATTAATCTGGCTGGGTCCTCACGGATGATGGCAAATTCGTCACCATCAGATCGATTGCTCTGGATCAACTGAGCGGTCTGTGTAGACTCACTCAGTCGATCCAGCAATCGATGCAGGAAAACCACCCGGTAAGTGGCGTAGCGCTGCGTTGAAGGGAACGCTGTTCCCGTCGGCTCAGCGCAGTGTGGACAGCACGCGGAGCAGATGCCGCAAAGTCGCAGAGACGCCGCAAAGTCGACGGGAGATACGCAAGTGATGTAAATACATCACTTGCGTATCTCCCGTCGACTGCTGCCGAATCCCGAAGATCAGTGTAGACCGGGCCTCTGGAACGAAAGAGGGGCTGGGGCTCAAGCAATTGTTTGGACATTCATAACGGATTGCAACAAGCCCAGAGGTGCCGGGCTCTGAACTGCCAAGTGCCAAGCCTAGAGGAGCCAAGGCTCAACCCTGGCAAGCCCTGGCACAAATTAAGCACTGCCAGCGAGTGCATGAATGGCGCATGGGACAGGAAAGAGGTCACGTTTGCAGCTCCTCATGGCTGGGACTCATGGGGGGGAAGGGGAGGGGAAGGTGGTGTGACAGGCTGGACAAGACGCCCCTGTCACCTGCTAATTTTCCTGCCACTCAGCTGTGTGTTTAATCAGCCCTCATCAAGCAGGGATTAGACCATAACCAAGGTCTCCTTGTCACCCACTGCTGCGTTGTCATGGCAACTAATATTGTACATCTTTACAGGAGCCCACTTTTCCCTTCTGCTTCTTGAGAGTAAAATTGCAGCTCGTTATTATTAATGATAACAATGCTTGGTGATAGAGCTCAGCAGGCCACAGCACTGGGGCGGCTCTCTGGGGCTACAGAACAGCATGGCCATGACCCAGGCAGCCCCAGAGATGCTGCTTCGGGGCAGGTGGCAATGACATTCATAGCAGCACAGGAGTGGGCTTTCCTCCGAGCAGGGGCTGGAGGCCTCTCGCAGTGCCATGCAAGAATTAACTGCCGTGCAGCCCGGTTTGCAAGGTGCCAGGGCTCCATCTTGTGGTAGTGGAGGAAACTTTGCCCCTGCCCCTCTTCTCCCCTCCTGTACCTTGTAGGGAAGGGCATACACGCTACAGCACGGCTGTCCATCAGTGATCACAGCAAGAACCACAGTTCCCCCACCAAGACAATATTTAGGGAAACAGATTTGAAAAGAATCCTCTTTCTAAACCCTAGTGTGAATGGGCTTGTCTAGGGTTATTAAAGCTGAAAGTATTTTAACTTTCTAATGTAATTGTCACCGTTTAGGCCATTTACTTTATCGTCTTTCGCTCACATGGGGCCACAACAGTGAGCTAGTCAGTTCCCTGGCATTCCCAACCGCATTACAGGTGTATGGGGTGCACTCACTGCAGGGGGAATGTCCAAACACTTCAGATTGCATCCATTTCAGCAGTACACCCCAACTGCATCACCTATGTCCGGGCAGAAGCCACCTGGGCATGTTATTATGTGCTGGAGCCCTACGAGAGACCATTGCCCAGTGCTCTGTAGTGCCATAATGGGGCTTCTAGTCCAATCTACAGACGTTTTTCCCCACATCCGCAGTGTAGCAAGGTCAATGGCACTTGGTGCCCCTCAGTGCTACCAACCCTCATGATTGCATCATGCTTCTCACAATATTTGGTATGCAGCGAAAAAGCTCCTGCAATCATAGGATTACATGAGAATCTCAGCTTTCATTCTTTTCAAAAACCAGAAACAAATGTTATCCCTCGTGATTGTGAAGAGGAGCTGGGAAATGTGACCGGAGCCATCTTAAAGGCTCAAAAACCAGAAGGCAAAGAAAATGACCCCAAATTATTGTTTCTTTAAATCTCATGATTTTTATGCCCATCTCCTGATTTCTGACTGTGGGAGATTGGCCGCACTGTACCCTACCGGTGGCAGTGCTTCCTCAGCCCTTGAAGCACGAGGGGAGCTCGTGCATCTGCCCTCCTTGTAGCTGTTTAAGAGCAAGCATTAGCGAAAACACATTAGCAGCTGTGGCTAAATTGAAGCCCCCATGATAGGCTGGTGAACAGCTGCTTCAGCTTCCTGTGCTTTTATCCAGTGACTGTACACGTCTCCTCATTGAAAGAGGTGTGTGACAACCGCTTGTGGGGAAATGAAACACCAGCTGTACAGGAACACAGAGTTTGCCAGGCACCACTACATAACTGCTCCATGTCAGCTGGCTTCCTGCCTGCAACAGTCACCCAATGCTTCAGGGGAAGGGGGGAAAAAAACCTATCATGCACCTTGCCAACCCCATGTTTGATTGGAAGCCTGCAAGTCAATATACAGCACTGGCGAGATGCTGCTACCCATCGTGGCCAACGGTGGGATCCACTGACCAGAGGGAGAGAGGTCAGTTCTGGGACTAGGATGCAATAGAGCATAGAAAAAGAGTCTCACCTCCTCTCTCCATCCCCAAAAACAAAGACACTACCAAAACTTTAGGTTCCTCTGCTAACACTCAGGCCCCGTGGCTGGGCTAAGCAGACCTGAAGACCTCTTCTAGTGAGAACAGTTTTTGTTCTCAGGGTGATGTGTCAGCTGGGTTACCTGGAGCAGCAGCACTAGTTCAAACAACCCCCCGCCCCAAAGCATCTCAGGGCCATACAACATCTCACAGAACCAGCTACCTTTCAGCAAGGGAGGATGACGATGGCAGACAGGAGCAAGTCAGAGATGATAGAAGGGGGCGGATTTGACTGCCTTGTCTCAGCCTGGCTGATGCCTGTGGGATGAGTGGTGAGGGGAAAGGGGAATAGACTGGCGTGGGCAGACCATGTGTTGGATCGTGACGGCTGCTTCCGAGACCTCTGCTCTGCATTTGGCAGAGCCCAGCTGATGTGGTGAAGTGCCTGGGAGCCCGTGTGGGCAGGTCCCAGGTGTTTCCATAGCAGCAAAAGAAAGCGAAGTATTAAGAAGATAATGGGAGGAAAGTGACCACGCTGAGCTGTTTAATTTGCAGCACAGGAGGGGAGATCAGATCCCTGGGGCTCCGTGAGGTGTTTTCGGCATCAGGGACTGGCAAATGAATATCCCACAAGGAAGCCATCGTTAACACCCTCTTTCCCAGCACTGCAACACCTAAAGGAAAGAAAGCCAAGCAAGGGCTGTGCCTTTCCCTGCCTCAGTCCAAAGCACCTACAGTGCAACTGACTCCGTGATGAGGATTCCTGTGGGAGGAGTCTGCCCAGAAGTTGGTGGGGTGTCAGTCACTCTCTGATCACATAGACGTGGTCATAGCTAAGGCTAACTGAATACAGGGGAGTAAATGCAGTTCACAGCTGGGGACGCTGGAGGGAGCTCAGGAAAGACTCTGGAGGGGAAAGGCTCTTGTATTTGGGTAAATACTCCACTTTAACCCGCCCAGTTGCTGTCTTTCTACAGCACAAATACAAGAGAAGCAGCAGAATTTCAGAGATTTCAGTCACTTCTGCACATCTTTGCCTTTTCTAATCAGGTGTCTGCTAGCACCTGGACTTGAGCAGAACAGTGATTTACAGCAGGGTTAAGGATGGTAGCATTGCAACTCCCGGCTGACAGGCAGCGATACTGCAGCCAACAATCCATCTCCCCTGCTCACAAAAGTGGCAGAAGCGAGGTTTTGCCAGATGCAGGATTACAGCTGACCCCATTCCGATTCCCAAAGTGGGTGCAGGAGTGAAAACAGTTGGGGATGCTGCAGCATTGATTGCTGTTTTAATGATGTTGCTTTAGGAGCTCTGGAGGGAAGGCACAGCAGAAACAGAATCACTTTGTAAATGGGGAAACAGAGGCACAGTGAGCTGAAGTGACTTGCCTGAAATAAGACCGCAGAGCCAGGAATAATTCTGACTTTCAGTCCAGTCCAAACTGTGATCCGCTGGTGGGAGTCTGGGCTGAGAGCACCATGACAAACCAGCCCTCCCTTCTGGAGACCAGGCCTCTCTGTAGCACAGAGGGCACAAATGAGAGACTTGCAGTGAGGGAGTGGGAAGACACTGGACAAGGCCCTTGGTGCTGCGTTGCCTCCATCTACTTCTGAGCTGCAGCCAATCCCTGGGCTGGGCTGTTGTGAGGAGCAATGGGCTGGGATTGTTAACAGAGCATTTCTCTGAAGGAAAAAGAAACCCAGACCCAAGTGAACTTTGGCACCCCTTTATGGTGTGCACACACGGGCTGCAGCAGGAGGTGCACATGGCTTACAGCGCATTCCCCTCCGATCCAGCCTGTGCAGCAGATGAGCGTGAGAACCCGCTTCTTTGGGCAGGGAAATCCTGCTCTTGCTGCTGGAGATCTTGCTAGCTGCTACCATGCAAGTGGTGCCTATTGCTCCCATCTGCACCCTGAGGCAGCACCCAGCCCGAGC
This sequence comes from Mesoclemmys tuberculata, assembly GCA_007922155.1. Taxonomy (NCBI): domain Eukaryota; kingdom Metazoa; phylum Chordata; order Testudines; family Chelidae; genus Mesoclemmys; species Mesoclemmys tuberculata. The sequence continues at coordinate 12,877,619 of ML675621.1, forward strand.
TGCCAGATGAAGCAGTACATTTTGTGGCTCCCTTGGCTCCCTTTACTCCCTCTCTTCCTGGTTCACTAGCTACTTCCCCAGCTGCAGCCCAGGCTCCTGTCACAAAGGGGAGCACAGCTGGAGGCAGCAGTTCAGACCCAAAGTCCACCTGTCATTGTGACCGGCTTGGCGTGGCACCTAGACCCACCTCACCACCCTGGCACAGAGAGCAGGCTCCCACCTCAGGAAGGTTCATTACTGCCAAGCCCGGGGCTTGCTTTGCTCAATCACCATACGCAATGCAATCAAGGAAACATGCAGATGATTTAGAGAAACAACAACAATCACATCAGGTGGGATAGGGCCAAATCCAGCGCGCCTTCCTGGGATGGGACAACAGCGGGGAGATGCTGTTATGGGAAGGCAGCAGCCTGGAGAACTCACCCCCACATCAGTGCAAATAGCTGGGACGAAGCCATCACCCACTAGTGCGGAGGGTGACCAGAGAGCTAGTGTGAAAAATCCAGATGGGGGTTTGGGGTAATAGGTATCTATGTAAGGAAAAGCCCTGAATATCGGGACTGTCCTTATAAAATTAGGACATCTGGTCACCCTACTGGGGCCAGAGGCTGCATCTCCACTCACCTCCCTGCACACTGTTGCCTTCCCAGGCAGGGACGAGGGAGCCCAGGAGCCCTGAGCTGGAGGGTGGGAGAGGGGCAGGTGGGAGTGACGGCTGTGCAAGAGATATAGAATGGGTGATCGGGGGGGAAGGGCAAGACAGTGTGGAATAAAAATATAGGGGAGGCCTTAGACTGGAACCACACTAGCAATGCAAACTGGTTGAGTTATGTTATAGACAGTAACTGCTTCTGCAGCCACGCCCAGCCACACCCTGTCAGGAATTCCTGCAGCTACCAAAGACTGCATGTGCCTCAGGACTTGCTGGCACCAGGAGAATCACTGGGACGTATTGATATCAGAGAATCCCAGCGTGAGGTGTAAGTGCCCGATCTGTAGTAAATGACTTGCTAAGTACTGGGAAATCCACTCTACGGTCTTGTCTGTAATATGTAAACTTTGATAAACCTACATAACCCTCTGTAACTTGAAACCAGTGACGTGCCAGAGCCCAGCACAGAGACGCTGCCTGGGCTCCCCTATAGCTACAGCCTTCTAGGTGCCTGGCAAGATTAAAAGTTCTGCTCGATCCAGCCAAAACTGAATGCTGCGGGATTCTTTCCACGACAGTTGTGACTGGGCGGAGTGGACAGAACGAACGTGGGGGGTGATGGGGATGCTCTCGCGTAGAAAGGTTACATGCAAAGAGCCTGTCATCGGCACATCGCAAAACAATTGGCCCTGCGACAAAGGGATGCTCAGTGCAACAAAACTAGGTTACCCACGGGATTGCAGGGGGGACCTCGCTGCTTTCCTCCAGTGCTTTGCAAGGGGCGGGGGAGGGAATGGCCACTGTCTAAACCAGAAGTAAGGGAGGAGTGGAGCATGGCTCCATCCCATAATACTCCAGGTAACCCAGCTAACCCTGTCACCACCCCTAACGCGTTTATCCTGCCAGCACCCTGTGGTTAGGGCAATGCTGCTGTCCCCAGCACACAGAGGGCGGCAGGGAGAAGCCCACACTCACACAGGGAGGCTATGGAGGCGCAGGGAACTGAACTCATGGCTCTGGCTAGCACCCTAACCATTGAACCAGCCTCCTTCTCTCCCCTGCATGCTGCAGACCCACATGCTGAGCTCTGAGTGCAACACATTAGCCCATCAAACACATTCAAGTCCCCCCCCATCCCCCCCACCGCCCTTTGCTATTGGCATTTTCCTTCAAGCGGAAGGCAGCCTCAACAGCCAGCGTGCTCCATCTCTCCTGAAGCGAGGGAGGCTGGAACATGGATGGCACCAGGAGCTGAGTGCCTCTCCCCGCCGGCAGCGGGTCGACAGGGGCAGGCTGGCAACGTTGCTCGCTTCTGACAGCTCCAGCAAGCGGAAAGCCAAGGTCAGACCAGCCACGTGAGACCGGCTTCTGCTGGGTTAATCACCTTTCACTTGGAAATGGATTCACTCACAGCAACCAGGCAGGAGCCAAGAGAGGCCAATACACCTGAGAAATCGTTTCTGCCAACCCCTCCACCATGCCTTTAGAGGATTCCCTGCACGTCCCCCAGCTGGCAACCATGTTCCTGCTCTAGAGAACTCTTATCCATTCAGGGTGTGCAGCCTTCGGTCTGATAGCAACAGGGCTTCACATATTCCACCCATCCCAAAGGGTAATCCTATTCGCCCCGGTGAGCAATACCTGTGGTGACCCTTGCCCTTATCCTGCCCCCAGAAGCCACTGATGTTTAATTCCCATTGCAAATTTTCATGTCTCCTCTGTGACACAGAGCCCCTGCAAACAACTTGGACCTCAGACCTGGCAAACTCACTACATCAAACACACATCTTGCAGGATATTTAGCCATAAACAGTAGCATGTGAGGTATCTATAGAAAGCTTGTAATTTGTCAAGTGTAATAGTCACTGTGAGATGTATGTATGGGAAATATTTGAGGAATAATGCAACTAAATTGAAAGTTTGCTTTATGGACTTGGAGTAAAACCTAGTCACTTGGGGATAATATGTCTTGGTGATAGCCCACTCCACTCTGGTTAACCGATGGTGTCATGCCAGGCTCCATTGTTTAGCTTTGCTCCATCCCAAGACCATCAAACGTCAGTTTCAGTAGAACAGAGGAGGGAGAAAGGCTCGGTGTCTTTCACTGAGGAGACATCTTGGGGAGCAGGGATGTTCTCATGAAAAATTGGATCTCTGGTTCCTGGATTGGATCCCTGGATCCAGCTTTGCAACAGACTGAACTTTTTTGCGGGGGAGGGCGGGGAAGGTAGCTATTAACAAGTGCAGACCCAGGCTCTTGGTTTATAGTTTTGTTTTGTATCATAATCATTTGTTCCCATCGCTCTGTCTTGTTTCTCCTTAACTCCCTATTCCCTCTTAAATAAACACTCTTGTTTCATTACAAGTGCTCACATGTGCTCTATGATTTTACAGGTGCAGTGATTTAAGGTAAAACTAGGTTAGACAACTAAGGTTGTCAGTTGCTGTGCTCCGTGTTATATGTTGTCCCAGCTCTGCGCAGATAACTGAGATACCGCTCCACGATCGAATTTGACGTGACCACAGATCCATTTAGCAATGAAGGCACCCGGCCAGGTTTTTTGCCAAATGTTGCACGTATAAGGTGCTTTTTGCTGTGCTCAAGTACACTTAATATTGTGTGCCCCTGACAATGGTCCTGGCTCAGTAAATGGCAGGACTTTCCGTTCCCCACTCAGCCAGACCAAGATGTTTCCTCTAACCTTCTTTTATACATTGATACAAACAAGTTCCGTATTACCCCTCTGACACACGTAGTTGTCAACTCCTGACGTGGCAGGGCCCCACCTTTGACGTGGTAAGATACCACCCATTACCTTGTACTGAATGATTCAGTGAAAACATCTCTATTCATCAAATTAACAAGACAGTTCTAGCCATTATCAGGTCAGTTGAGGAGGTCAGGGAGCCCTCCTTATGTCTGGGGTATTAGGATGTCCTGGCACCTTTCTGGAATGTGCTTGTGGCCTAGCACGTATTTGGAATGCGTGTTTGTTACACCAGCTCTGTTCTTGTCAGTTACCGTGAGCCCATCAGCTTCCACAGCCTGATTTCTGCTAACTTCACTTTATAACAGACGACCATTACTTTAGCTCAGGCTCATATCTGACTTGTTATGCTAGGCCTTATGTTTCAGGCTCTTACGTTCTACTACCGGGCACGCTGCTCCTCTGCTTTTGGTGAGTAGCTAGAGTCAGGGATTGGGTATCACATGGGAGCTGTTCAAAAGGGGTTGGGGACACGGCTGGTGGAGGGTGGGAGTCACCACGGGCAAGGTTCCCTCACGCTGAAGGTAGGGGGAACAAGGTGACTCACAGTCCTGGGTGCCGCGAGAACCATCACACCCATCCACCCTTAATTCACTTCTACCATCCCCCCATAGATGAATGAATGGCCACTCCCAGACCAGCTTCAATGAATGTCCAGCCATAAACGTCTTAATGCCAGGGCGCCCCCCACATACTCTGAAAGAAGCAGTAATTCAGCGGCTGCTTTGCTCTTCAATCCGTTTCTAAACTAAATTCAGCAGCAACTCGCAGGCTGCCTGGCTCCCAGCCTTTCCCCTCCCAAAGACGAAGCAGCACCTGCACAACTTTGCCTGCCCCATTACTCACAGAGTTCCCCGGCCTTCCCTGGAGCCCAAGCCCTGGATATTAGCAAGTTCTGTCTCATTCATTCACACTTCCTAGTGTACAGTGCTTCATGGCTTCCAAGGGTACATCTACGCTGCAAAACAAAAACAAAAAACCACCAACAACCCACCTGTGGCAGCAAATATCAGAGCCTGGGTCAACTGACTTGGGCTCAAGATGTGATATACCTTGACTTTAGCAAAGCTTTTGATACAGTCTGTCACAGTATTCTTGCCAGCAAGTTGAAGTATGGGTTGGATGAATAGACTATAAGATGGATAGAAAGCTAGCTAGATCATCGGACTCAATGGGCAGTGATCAGCAGCTCAATATCTAGTTGGCAGCCATAACAAGTGGAGTAACCCAGGGGTCGGTGCTGGGGCCAGTTTTGCTCAACATCTTCATTAATGATCTGGAGGATGGGATGGATTGCACCCTCCGCAAATTTGCAGATGACACTAAGCTGGGGGTTGTAGATAAGCTCGAGGGCAGGGCTAGGATACACAGTGACCTAGACCTTAGAGGACTGGGCCAAAAGAAATCTGATGAGGTTCAACAAGGACAAGTGCAGAGTCCTGCACTTAGGACGGAAGAATCCCATGCACAGCTACAGACTGGGGAGTGATAGGCTAGGCAGCAGTTCCGCAGAAAAAGACCTGGGGGGGTTACAGTGGACAAAAGCTGGATGTGTGTCAGCAGTGTTCCCTTATTGCCAAGCAGGCTAGTGGCATATTGGACTACATTAGTAGAAGCAGTGCCAGCAGATGGAGGGAAGTGATTATTCCCCTCTATTCAGCATGAAGAGGCATGAACCAAAAGAGCCCTGTTTTGGTGGAGAAGCATCACAATCTAAAGCTGAATCTGTACCTGATTGTTGTAGATAGACCCCCATCTCTGTAACAGGCGAAACCACTCCCCTGAATCCAGGTATCCCCATAGCATTGGTTGAAAAGTGAAATGGCATATTAAATCAAAGATCAGCATCCTGGGCTCATTCCTTTCCACTCTCTCCTTCCTCAGTGATAGTCTGGGGCCTACTACTCCACTCTCTCATAATTCCGTTGGCATCAGTGGAACTACAGTCCTCTTGATTTACACCAGGGTGAACTGGGAAACAGGCTCCCAGCAAGCACCCCTGTGCAAGGGACCTGGATATGCAAAGGCTGTTCAGAAAGTCTAGTACTCTGGTTGGCTGAACAGCTCCTTCTATTGGATTAAAAAAAACCCAGTTTACTGAAGAAACAAAATCCTATTAATTAAATGTGTAATTCGTTTGGGATGTATCCATTCCACGTGACTTGTGACAGTTGCCATGACAATGTTAAACATGCTCTTGGCCACCATTTGTGAAAGCCAATTACACCATTTGAGAACTGTAATTGCTCTGGTGACACACAACAGATTTCATCACAAATGGCCCTATGTACCTGAGCACAGCTGGGAGACAAATGGAAAAAGTCTCTGAGCAGGAGTGGAATTTTTTAATTGATTTGCTGGGGCTATGTCCACAACCATTGTGTGTTAACCTGGAGTGATGAAATTCCTTCCTGTGCAGAGGCCCAGCACAATGCCAAGGGGTCTGGTAGTTAGGGCACGAACCTAAGGCAAGTGAGAGCAAGGCTCGAATCCCTGCTCTGAAAGAAACTTTCTGTAAGAGCCAGGGCAATACCTCAGTTCCCAGGGGGATAATAGCATGGCCCTACCTCACAGAGGGCTTGTGAGGAGAACATAAAGGTATTTAGATACTACACAGATGGGGGCTAGATAAGTACCATGGCTAATGAGTGGTTTTTCAGCCTCATGCTGGTTCTTCACACAGGGTGAATGTCAACTGGTGTGAATATTCTTGTGAGTTTACTAGCAGAAATGGACAGGGAATTTTGAATGAGTCTTGGCAAATCTCCCTGGCCAGCCAATGTTTGAAAATAATCGTATTTGCAGCAGAAATCTCATTCTAAGAGCAGTGCCATACCTGCCAAGTTCTTCAGCCAAAACACCCTACAGATTCTGTACACATTTGAATCACAGTCTAGACTGGGGATTTGTTCTGATTACAGCCACAAGCACAGGCGAGCCAGTGTAGCCCCTAGCATGGAGCTCCCTCTGGGGCAGCCCCACGGGTGGAGATAGTGGCTTGGCCTGTCTGTATGAAGGGCTGCAATGATCACGGCAATGAGGGAAAGCCCCAGGGCAGATATGGCTGGAGGGTGGTGCAGGGCGTCTGTACCAAAGGGAGAGGAACTGCCATGAGCTCCCATCAGCATCAAGGGATACACGCATCCCCTGGCAGCCATCACCTCCGCACATAGACTCCAACTCTGCCCTCCCCCCAACTACTCCTTGAATGAATTAATCTACCCCCCCGAAACTCCCCCAATGAATTAAGCTGCCCCCAGCACAGACCCCACCCCCAATTATTCCATCTGCTGCCATCCGCACACCGCACAGCCTCAACACCTAGGAGACTGGTTTAAAACCAAGGCTAGAATGTGGTGATTTGGGGCTGCGTTTGGGGTTTGAACAGCCCCCCGCTGTCACCAACTCCCCGCACGTATGGGGGATTCAGGCCCTGCAGAAGGCGCTCTCGATGGCGCAGCCCCCCCAGCTCCTCCCCAAATCCCAGCGCACCATTAATCCTGCCCCTCCCCCAGCCTTGCAATTCATTAGCAGCCCCACTTCAGTTCCCCCATCTGTCCGTCCCCCCTAGCCTCTGCCCGGCTCCTCCTGGGGCGCCTCACCCTCTGCCCCCCCCTTTCCCAGGCTGGGGCTGCAGGGGTGCAAGGGGAGGAGCAGGCTGACCCACTGCTCACAGGAGGGGGGCCATTTTTGCTCCCTCCTCCCCTACCCAAAACTCCCTCAGGGCTCCTGCGTGGGGGAGAGGCTGGGCTCCGACTGGCTGGTACAAGCCCTTCCACTCACCGCTGTGGCACCCCCCAGCCTCAGGGCACGGCCTTGTAGGATCTTCACCTGCCGGCTGCCTCCGGCTCAGCCACCGCTACTCCAGACCCCGCCGCGGTGACGAAGGCCAGGCAGCCCCAGGGATCCTTCCACCCCGGCTGCTCCTCCGCCTGCTCAGAGTCCTTGTGCTTTTACAGCCCTGCCCAGGGGACCAAACCCACCCTCTGCTCTGGGGCCTGGCCTGGCCACTGCCCCTCTCCCTCTGAGCTCTGTGTCCTGGAGCCCTCCCTGACACAGCTGGGGCACTAAGGGCAGCTGAGTCCAGACCAGGATCAGCTGGGGGAAGGCCCTGTTCCCAGGCGGGGCGGGGCCCACCTCCCTCACAGGGCAGCTGCCTGTGACATGGCTTGTCCCAGGTTTGCTCCCAGGCCGGGCCGCACTTCCCAGGGGCCTGAGCGTGCGAGGCCCTAGCCAGACGGGCCCCAGCATGACATGGGTTAGTGAGAAAATCACGAGCCGTGTCAATGCCGCTCCTGTCCCAGACACAGCCCTGGGGAGAGTGCGGGGTGTCCTCAGCCCGGGGCGCTGCCCTTCCGAGCCGCTTTGCTCCCCCACCCCTCCGGGAGCAGGCTGCGCCCCAGAAGGGGCACATTCCTCTCCTCCCCGCTGGGAGTTTCTTGTGCCTCCCCCATCCGCACCCCAGTTCTGTGGGGGGAGCAGCACCAGCGGGCATGGGAGAGAGAAAGCTGCACTGCCAGCTCCTGAGCTAGAGAGCTGAGTGCCAGGGGTGCGCCTGGCTCTTAAGAGATGGAAGCCTTGGGAGGCAGCTGTGAGAGCTCCATGTGCTGGGAGGGGCAGAGGGGTGATGCTTTATAGCACATGGAGCAGCTCTGATCTGCTGTCTCGCCCCAGGAGGTGGGGCAATGGGAAGCACAGCCAGAGGTTGTTTGCTGTAAACTCCGTAGCACAGGCTGAACACCTGCCATCAAGAGGGGGTGAGAACCCCTAGATGTGGCAGCCAGAGTTACGCCCAGCCGGCCAGGGTTACGCCCAGCCAGCCAGGGAATAGGAATGCATCACGGGCCCCATGCATCCAGACCAATTGGTCAGGTCTGAAATTCTCATTGTGACCTGCTCCCTCCCAGGGAATCATTTTCTGAGGCAATCCGGCCAGTTGCCCCTATGGACAAATACTTCTGAAAAACCGGCCACCTGATCACAACTAATGCATAAAAAGGAGGGGACAAACTCAGCATAAATAGTTTGCAATGAGTTATTCACTCGCCCTGGCTCTGAGGCTGCCAACACGTTATAATGTCCCTCCCCAAAGACATGAGACAGGTCAGGAGGAACAGCAATAAAATCACATGGCCCTGATCATCCTAGCCCTCCCAGGGAAAAGCAACTTCACAATTCAGGCTTGGAGACAGATCTGACCCAAACACCTGGATCCGAACAGCAGAGATTCTCATGACTCCAGGAGCTGGAGCTTTACAAAAAAAGGCCAAATACCATAAGACGCATGATAAAATGGTGAGAGTTGGCAACGCTGGCCTTGTGGCACTGTCCCTTACCCACATGCTGGGCATGGTGAAGGGTGATATGCAGATCCAGGATCCTTACTGAGCTGGGAGTGAGTTCCCAGGTCTACCCGAACTGCTGTGCACCAGTGGGGAAGTCTCTGCACCTATGTGTGCATCAGTTCCTTAACTGTAAAATGGGCAAGGCTTGACCTGGAAAAAAGGGTGGTGGTGCTCTCCCAAGCTCCGCCCACAAGCCAAACTCCACTTGAGACTTCTAATTTCCAAAATAAGCTCAAGATGCCGCTCAGCAGATTGCGCAAATGTTCAAGATACGACCGTGCAGGCTCCTTGTCCTCTACAAACTTGGCTGTCCCTCAGTGGGGCTCAGATACTCCCTTGGCAAGGTCAGATCAAGATGAAAGTGCAATAAACTCACACCAGGGCACCAGCTTCCACTGTCCTGTGATAACGCAGAGTCTAAGCTTTCATTTAAAAGTCATTATTACAACCCTTGTGGTTGTACAAAAACCCTGTAAAAATGAGCCAAGTGTAATCAACACATGCTGTTTGCCTGAGTAAGCAGACAGCATCTGGCAGAGAGCAACAGCTGGAGGCTGGAGAGGAAGCTGGCAGGGCCCACACCCACTACCTGGCCCCTGCCACTCAGGGGCGTATTGGAGCCTTGGTGACCCCATATAGTTTGAGTGGGCCTGCCCCCGCTTGGTGAGGCTCAGCTACACCCAAGGGCTTGGCTTCCCCTCTTCCCCACCTGACCTTTTGGCTCCAGAGGGCCTATGGGGGAGGGGCCAGTGTGAAGGTCCTCCCCCAGATGCCATTCACTTGTAGCGCCAAAATGAGATGACCAGCCCAGCAGGTTCTGCAAGTGCGCAGGCCTCCCCCCTTTACTTGTTTGTTTGGGTCAGAAGTAAAACAGTTAACAATACTGCCATGTAAAGTTCACCCTCCATCAAAATGAATGGGGCAGTTCGCCCCTCACAAAGATATTGCTCCAAGGGTATTCTCTGTAGCCACCAGGACCACTTGCTTACTCACCTTATGGTAACTGTGGTTCTTCTAAGTGTCCTGGCAATGAGGATCCCAGGTGTGGTGTGCATGTTGACTAGTAGTGTGTGTTGGGGCATTACCTGGGCCCTGCATGTCTTTTCCCCACCGCACCTAAGATGGCATAGTAGCTACAGTTCCCTCGCCAATTCAGAATCCCAGTAAAGAGGGACTCTGAAGGAGTTGGAACGGAGGGCAGTTAGCAGGATCTGCGTGGACGAAACAGAGCTTGTCTATAGGAACCCTCAGTTTATGATGAGCTGGAGTATAAATCTACCCCAGGTCCTCATTGAGCAGTCTTTGATTTTTGAGAAAAAGGGAGTATCTGCAGGACACGTCTACACAACGAATTTCTGCGGGCACAGCAATGTCGGTCATGAGTGTGAGAAAGTGTAATCCCTGACCAACAGAGCTGTGCTAGCCAAAGTCACTAATTTAGAAGGGTTACGTTGGCATTTCTATAGCTTGTTTTACTTGGGTGGCTAGAAAAAGCTATCCAGCCAAAGGGCCGTTTTGCTGGTGTAAGGTGCATCCACACTAGGAACTGGTACAATAGACCACTATAGCTATATCAGCAAAGGATTTCTAGGATATACATGGCCCTGGTTTGTAATAGATTGTAATGCACTGAGTGATATACTTGGATGATCTTTGGAGAAAAATGGTCTGTCCCTCCACGGCTTTCCCTAATGGCACGAATAAATGGGGTGATTTCCTGAATGGCTTTTCCTGTCTAAGTAAAGCAGGGCAGCTCTGGAGACATCTGAGTTGTTTTCTCTTGGGTCTGTGTGCAGTTTGGGGAAGACAACAGTTTGGTTGTTGGTTTGTTTTAGTGAAAATCAGACACTACCTTGGCAAGGAACCTAGGGTAAGGGTGTGAGCAACACTGCATCACTGTAGAAGACAGTAAGGGAGGGGTCTGCCATTAGCATCTCAATCTCGTTAACACTCCTGCCTGAGGAGACACCCAACAGAACTACATTAACGTCCCATGGCAGGGGGCCTCTGGAATAGACATGAACCAGTCTTTTTAGAGATTTTGAAACAGTGGCATGAGACAACACTGAATGAGTTTGATGAGAGGGTGGCAAGCTGAAATGGCAGCTAGATGCACCCTGACAGAGCTGATGGCAAGGCCTGATAGCTTGTTTGAGGATACAATCCAGAATCTTGGAGGTAGAAACTCAAAGTGGGTCAAGATCTTGTTGCGGAGCCCAAATGGAAAATCTCTTCCACTTCACTTTGTAAACTGACCATGCTGAGGGCTACCTGCTCTATCTGGGGCTCTTCAATTTCTGTGGAATAACCTCTGCTGTTGTGCTCAGCCAGCCAACTTCCAGACCACGAAGGGCAGAACTATTTGGAGAATTTACCCTTCATTTTGGGACAGCAAGCCTGGCAGAGTGGGGAGAGAGGCTGGTGGCTTGGTGGAGAGATGCAGCAAGTCTGTGACCAATGCCTTCTGCTTCAATAAGGGCTCCCTGTGGCTGCATCCTGACCTTCCTTATGACCTTGGGTATGAGGGGGATAGTATGAAATGAAATGCAGGGATGACTTTGAGACCCGGGGATGAGGAAAGCATCCTGGATGGAGCCTAGGCCAGTACCTGCTCTGGAGCAGAAGTGAGGGCATTAGTTGTTCTTGTTGGTGGAAAACAGGCCTATGATGGGGGAGGCCCAGCTGTAGAATATAGGTTCAAGAATGGAGTGCTCCAGTGACCACTCCTGGTTGGCTGAGTACAGCCTTATGAGGTAACCTACTAGACTAAATCATGTTTTTCCAGATAGGCGAAGGGCCATGGGAGTTATTCTGTGAAGATAAGACCATTTCCACAGCTGGATCATTTCCTGACAGACAGAGGATGAGCGGGCACTGCTGGCCCATTGATACAATACATTGCTGAGTGTTGTCTATCAGGATCTGTATGGTGGCCCCTCTGGGATAAGTCAACTGGCTCTAGAGGCTGGCTGAATCACCTCATAGCCCATAGATAGAGCTCTCACACCTGTCCAGATGGAATCCGTTATCAGCGTAGGAGAAGAGGTGCAGAAACGTACCCCCTTTTAAGGCTGGGGGTTTCCCATCAGTACAGGGAAAGTAATACAGGACTCGGACCCATGAGGTGTGTGCCCATATGGTGTTTGATTGGGTAGTAGGCAGACCTCAGCCAGATTTGGGGAGGGCAAAACTGAAGTCTGGAAAGAGCTGTCACATAAGTGCCCATAACCATGTGGCCTAATAGTTTGAGGCGGGGTCTTGCTCTTGTTGCAGGATTTCTGTGGGGGTGGAGACCAGGGATGTAATGGTCTGAAATCTGTCCAGAGAGAGGTATGCCTTTGCCAGCTTGGAATCTAGAAGAGCCTCCATACATTCTGTGGACTGGGCTGGAATGACAGACAACTTGTCATTCATTCTCAGTCCTAAAAAGCAGAGCAGATTGAGGACTATGGAGAGGGTCCTGGAAGCTTCCTGATGGGGAATTCCCTCTTAAGAAGACATCCGTCCAAGTGCAGGTGGAGCTCTATTTTTTTTTCTCAGGTGGCCCTCTACTACTGCCTAACTTTTTTGAATACTCATTGGACTGTAGAGAGGCTGAAGGATAGCACCCTGTACTGGGAGAGTCACATCCCAAGGCAAACTGGAGATATTTTCTCAGGTCTCAAGAATTGCTATGTGAAAATAAGCATCTTGGAGGCTAAGTGGCGCAAACCAGTCCTAAGAGCCTACAGAAGGGATGATGGAGGTGAGAGTCAATATATCAATTGTTCAGTTGCCTCAGATCCAGTTTAAGATGTATTCACCTTTTTCTTTTGGAGATAAAGAAGTAGTGAGAATAAAAAGCCTTCCCTTTCACTTTGGATTGTTCAAAATGGTTTGTTTCAATTTTGACTTTTTAAAATTCTATATTAGAGCAATTTGAAATGAATAGTCATTCTGAAAAGAAAATGGGAAACCTTTTGTTCCAAAAATGACAAAAAGGGATATTCTCCATTGTTGGAACATTTCCCTCCCCCGGAGAATTTTGGCAAAATTGACATAATTTCAAGAATCGTTCCGATTTTCATGGAGCTGCATGTTCTGATTGAATGCCGTTCCAAGTTTTTCTGACCAGCTCTACTCCCAGCCAGTTTGGAGGCCCAAAGACAGCTGACTGATGGGGTTTCAGATCCTTTCTCAATACTGAAACCAGAAGCCTGCAGGCAAGTTTCTGCTTATAGGGGTACTAAAGGATAGGGATCGCTGGGAGGAGAGTCCCTTTTGGGAGCCAAAGGAATGCCTTTCCAAACCAGATGCTGCCCTCACTGTCTGATTGAGTAAATGGAGCTTTAACCAAGTATCTCTGGAGTAGCAAGTGGAATTAAGAAGGACCAGAACAATGAGCAATGCTCCCAGACATGGCACTTGCCCAAACAGAAAGACACTGACTGTGCCCATAAGTCCTTCGCACGATGGGCGTAGCTTAAAGCATGAGGACTGAGGCTCAGCCATTGGGCAGGAAGGCATTAACTAATAGCCAGAAGTGGTGAAAGATTTTAAAGAAGGAAAACAAAGAAGGGGCTGCTTATAAGGCAGAAATATCTCACTGAACTATGCTAATCGCAGTTACAAACTGACTGGGCAAAATGATGCTGTGAGGTAGCGGGCGGACACAGCTGAGTTGCACCTCACTGCCACAGACAGTCAGGGAGAACTAAGATGTGGATGGGGCTGCTGTGTCTTACATGCCCTTGGTTGGGGGCATGAGGATGTTCAGGTATCGTCCCAACAGACACTGCTGGCTCAAGAACCTAATCTCTCCTGCATACGATACACGGGCACCTAGAGGGATCCGGATAGACAAAGACTCAAGGGAGAAATTCCTCTTTTTTAAAAATGGAAGTTTAGACTCTGGAGGACATCCTCCAAACATGTGCCTGCTCTCTGTCTCAGCATTGCCCAGCCCAATTTGAGTCCTGAAATGGGAACTTAATTTCCTTTCTCACAATTTTTGTCTGTCTTTTTTGCAGAGCATAAATTCCTGGCAGCAAGGACTGCCTCTCACTCCGTGTTTGTACAGCACCTAGCCCCATGGGTCCCAAACTCAATTAGGGTGTTTCAACGCTAGTGTAACACACATATGAATCTAAAATTGTAGATCTAAAAGCGCAGAGCCCTTTCCCCCCCCCCCGGGGGGGGGGGGTTTTGAGCGATTTATTTTTATTTCCCTAGAAAAAAGGAAGACCCTCCAAAATCACAGGGGCTGTTAGGAAAACAGACAGACAGACAGACAGACAGGGATACAGACAGAAGGGCAACGCAAAGCTCCCCAAGTAGGACTAGTAGGAAATAGATGAATAAAATAAGAGACCATGCAATCTTTTTTTTACCTTCTCCTGTGGGTTAAAGTAAACAGATACCAAGCCAGAGTGTCTTTTTTATTTACTAAGGGTTTTTTTTATTGTGTCTATTTTATATTCCAAACCCCACTCCTACAACTCTTCCCTCCCCCGCAAAAAAACTCCCCAAAACTTCCAACTACTGTGACAAGCCTAGTGTTGAGTGAGATCCAGGGGGAGTAGCTCAGTATTAGCTACCGCACTGCTAAGAATCAGAAATCAAAGGACATCCCCTAGAAAATCAAAACAAAGGAACCCAACCAAATGAAGGACATCCACCAAACTGGTGGAGAAAAACAAGTCCACCAGTAACTACCCTGTGGGTGTGTCTGTGCAGCTCTGTGTGTCTCAGTGTCCATGGGCTTCATTAGAAATTCAAGTACCCACACAGCAGGCGCAGTGCGTTCATCCACAAAGGCTTGGCGTTGCTGGTCTTCAGGAGATCTTTCCCACCCGTTCCTGACCTTTCCTGACCCCAGCCATCTTCTCGGATCCCCCAAGACTCCTGGCACAAGAACCCAACCTTGCTGTTCCTGTCTAGCATGTGGCAACAGGGCAGAAAAATTTTAAAAAGATTTTCCAAAACTTCCTTCTAGGAATCATCTCATGTCCTTGAGCACTGGGGGAGGAGGAGGGGTTTGTTGGTCAGTTTCCCCGTCGGTTGGTTTCTGTTTTCAAATGGGCCTATATCTGAAGCTGAGAGGATGACTCTGTGCATGTTTTGGAAAGCAGGGTATATACATTATAGGCATCACCTGCCAATTGCCCCTACAGAAGGGTAAAAATTGACATGTGTTTTAAAACTAGTGTGTGTATATATGTGTGTGTGTGTATTATATATGTGTATAGCTGTGTATATTGTGTGTATATTTATACATATACACCTATATACGCACACATATATATAGCTGTATTTAGTTAGTAGAAAACATTTCTAGAGTACCCTTGACCCTTTAAGGAAGACCAAAGCTGATTACATCTTAAGTGTGAGCCACCAAAGCACCTTGAACCAAGAGTGCCAAGTTACGTGTGCAGCAACTTTCTGAGATACAGGCACGTGTCAGAGTTTCGCAAACGATTCGGTATAAAATCAATAGCCAGCCAGCTTTGTAGGGGGCTGTGGAAAGACAGGAGGATTGTTATTACTCTGATTGTTACTGTTGGCCTGGCACTGCCACAGGAGGCCCTGCTGTCCCTTCCTTTTCCTGGGAGCACTGGAAAGAATCTGTGATATCCGGGCAGAGGAGGATGGGGCACACATGGGGACCTGTGAGAGAAAAGAGGTGAGCGCTAGGCTCTGTACAGTGAGGTGATCAGAGACACCTGTTGGTCTAAGGAAAGGAAAGACAAGCAAAGCAAAAGGAGATATTTGCCCTACAGGTAAAGGCTGCAGCTTCTCAGCACCATGCACATCCCATGGCTGAAACCGCTCCAGGATTCTCATTATTGCCTGCTCCCCACTTCTATTACCTTACTTCAGGGAGCCCAAACGTTGCCCAAGGAGCCCGCAGGATCCAAAACCATCTGATGGTGCTGTCACTGCAGGGCGGAGCCAAAGCCAGCCGGCTGCAGGTTATTATTGCTGGTGAAGTCAAGCAAATGATTTCTGTTCCTCTGGCAGAGGAGACGCACAGGCTGCGGCTGGCAGCATTTAATGCCTATATTTTAAATTATATCAATTTAGATGCAAATCAGGTGGCTCCCTCAGGCTCCTGGCAGAGCACCAGGGTGACACTCTGTGACACAACGCTCAGGCTCCCTGAACTCAGGAGTAGCAGGGTGGGAATTAGCTGGACTCCATCTTTCAACATCATCCTGCCCCCTTCTCTTGTGCTTCAAAGCAGATGCCCCCCAGAGGTTGAGATATGAATGCTGTGGGAGGTGAGGTGAATGACCCGTCTTTTTCCTCTTCCCACCCCTTGCTTTGACGTCCTTCGTTGCAGGGCAGCAGCTTTGCTCCTGGTCTGCTGGCAATGCACGGCATTGCATCTTCTCAACAGCAACCAGGGACATAGGAGTCGCACCTTCCCTGCTGCTGATTCCTTTAGACATGCAGAGGGGACATAGCCCTGCCCTACCAAGAAATACCTCTGATTGGCCTCTACTCCCACTAAAACATCGGTGAGCTAGGGAGGAGTCAGAAGCCGGGGCCCACAATGCTGTGGGAAGTGAGGGTTCTTCCACAGCCAGGCCACCAGATGCTTCACCTTGTTCAGTAGGAGTCCATGACAGAGAAAAGCAAACCCTCTGCCCTTGTGATTCGAACCCCTAAAGGTGACTGTACTGGTAACACTGACCCTCTGCCACTTCTGCTACCCACTCAGGACAGGAGAAAACCATGGGGGAATCAGAACCTTCTAATGTGCACAGCAAACTGCTCAGGACGACCAAATCTAGACACTACTGGCCAAATTCCGGCTGGTGCAAATCAATACAGAGCTGTTCCAAAACACTCCAGCTATGGACCTGGCCCAATGTTCTTTCTCCTGCCCACGTCAACCTGGGGTCTTTGACTTTTGGTGGCTCTATGGCTGATCATTCACAAGTTCCAACTTAGGCATACACTGTATCTGTGTGTTACCTCAGCGGATTAAATTTCCTCATTTTCTTTTGCTCTACATATTAAAATATTCTATAAAATTAAGTGACCAAAAATCTATAGCTCTAAGAATACCTGGTTATCTTCTTTTTGTGTTTGTTTTATCTCTAATCACAGTTAAACCTAAAGACAGAAAGGTAAATAAAAAAAGAAAATGAAAGAGATGACTTGTGAACATCTAATCAGGAACTGAATTGCATGAGTGACCGAAACGTTTTTGAGCAGAGACCCTCACAAGTGAGAGGCCAGTTTGGATCTGACAGGTTCTAGCTCCCCTGGGAGCACAATAGATTCTTTCCTCCCACCCGCAGTCAGGGAGGGAGTAACAACGGCACTGGCCCCAAACACGAGCGGGTGCGGCAGAGAACCTGAGGACATCTGGCGCGGTAAAGTCATGCGTCCAGGAACAGAGCTACATGGCTTCCCAGGAAGTCCAGACCCTCCTCCGGAGAAAGGAGAGAAACTCAGAGCAGACTCTCTAGAGGAAAGAGGAGAGCTTTGGCTCAGAGTCTGAGCCAATTCTTGGGGCAAAGATGGCTGGGAAGCAGAAATCAACTTGATGTCCTGGCTCAGGCGTCCCAGTGGCAAATGTGGAGTGCTCTTGGGTTGAAGGACCTGTGGAGGTGGACTGGAGGTCTGAGGCATGAGCAGAGATCCATGAGAGCCTGAGGCCCCAGCAGGGCCACACGGAAAAGTTCTTGCTGCCACTGGGCTCTGACTAGGAGGACTAAGGCCAGAAGGGGTGTAACAAGGGGAGGCTGCACCAGGCTGCTGCAGTGGAGACATGGAGGCAAAAGGTGACCTTTCCTGGTGCAGCTGGGCTAGCGTCCCAGTTGCAGAGCCTAATGCACTTGGTTGTATTTGGCACAGCGCTGAAAGGGAGCCTCCAGAGGCTCGTGCCAGCTGGCTTAAGCTAGAGGATGGAGAAGTGGAAGAAAGAGGGGGCTGAAAGTGGTTCATTCCTCCCAAAGTTCCACTTCCCGGGAGTGGCTGTAACTGCCCCCCCGGGGCTGGCCTGGGGGCGGTCGGCTGGACCTGGCCGAGAAGATTACTGGGTGAGTTTGAAGAGAGCTGGGTGAATGACGTAGATGGAGAGCTAGTGGTGGCCTGCTGGAAGTGGCCAAACCCACCAAGTAGAGTGCTGCTAGGAAGCGGCTGCTGCTGAGCTGTCCCTAAAGGAGACCCTGACGGTGCCTGTTGAAACTGGTTCAATCCTGCTGATGATGTGCCACTGAAACCCTGTTGGCTTGAGCCAGGGGAAGGAGAACCAACCGAGGCCTGATGGAATTGGCCTAAACCAGCAGAGGCTGTGAATCCTGCCAGCTGCTGGATTTGGAAGGAAGATGATGAAGGGGTTTCAGCTCCTGGAGTGTGCAGCTGGGATTGCGTGCTGGATGGAGAACCTACCGCAGAAGGTCCAGCTGATGGTACGAAAGACTGAAGTCTTTTCAGTTGTCTTGGTGTCTGGCTGGATGGCTGCCCCAAGGAGCCCAGGACAGACACTGGAGGACGGAATATAGCCGTTGGGAGGCGCGGGTGGTGGGTGAGAGCTATTGCTACCGAAGTGGTGGCTGCTGCAGCTTGCAAGGGTGCCTGGATCAGCGGAGTCCAGATGACTGGGGTGGGTGTGGAAGCCACAGCTGCGGCGGCGGCAGCGGCCTGGACATTGTGAGCACAGTGTGCCATCTCTCTGTCGTGCTGCACGATCTGCTGGATGATCTCATTCTCCTGGTAGTTGAAGACACCAGAGTTGAGATCGTGCTGGACTTTATGCAGCAGGATGGAATTTTTCTTACCTGTAGGGAACAAAGGGAGAGGAAGAATCAGCCTGATGGGTAAAAGCCAGGGGGCAACCTCTCAGTGGGTATCTCCACCTCTCTCTTCAACTGAAGGCCACTGTCTGCCACTCCCAGCTCGTTTTAGAGCCATATTGCTCCATTCTCATTTGTTACCTCATCTGGAAGTGCCACAGTACCTTTGCACCAGCCAGCAAGCTAACATACATTTCATCTTCCAGCTAGGTACTGCGATGGACTCTCAGCTCCCATAAGATCTTTCCTTGTAGGACATGAGGAGTCTTGCTTACCTGGGGTTGTAAGGGGGCAAGTCAGGGCAGTTTGGGAAACTGTGCTCTTTTTTTGTTGGGAGGCTATCATCCTATGCTCCAGAATCTCAACTTCCATTTAAAAAAATGACTCTGTCATGCTGGGGGTTGCAAAGGAAACCCCAAATGTATGAACCCAGTGTAACTACTGCAGTGATGTCTGCCCAAGCCTGTAGAGATCTTGAAACAACAGCTCTGCCTCATTAACCTCAGTGGACCAGTCCACTCTGATGTTTAACGGCAAAACTTTAAATATGAACATTATTAACTATTTCACCCTGAGCCAGTCCTGCAGGGTGATTTTATAAAGATTCGCTTTACGCGGCATTTCATTTTGGTATCTCAAGTGGGTGGGGCTTGGTTTGTGGGTGGAGCTTGCGTGAACATTCCGACTTTCCCCCAAGTTCTATTCCTGCTGCATGTGTCTCATGCTGCCACCGCCCTGGATTCCTTGGACTCAAACAGGCTTTCAGCAAACAGCTCGTGAAGTGGCTGCTGCCAGCTGGGACTTTCTTCTCACATGGAGAGAATCCAAAACAGAGGCCAAGGTTTAGTGGGGTTTCCTGGGCAGTGCATGTTCCTGCAATTTTCTGGAAAAGCTAAACATGTTCTCACCGATGGACCTGTACCAGCCACAGACTAGTATAAGCCATGTACGCCACACATATAACTTTCAATTTCCTAGGGCAAATTTCCTCTGGGGAGTGACAAGTTATTTTCTTCAGCAGGCCTTTTATTAACACTTTGCTAGCTAATGCTCAGCACTTTTGTAGCACCTTTTAACCTAGGATCTGATGCGCCTGACTAATTTCAAGTGATTTAGCCTCTCAACAACCCAGTAAGGTCACTAGTTTTGGGGGGGGGGGATTTTTTTTACAGCTGGGTAAACCGAGGCACAGAGAGGTGAAGTGGTTTGCCCTAGATCACACAGCAAGCCAGTGACAGCACCCAAGAGTCCTGAATCCCAGTCTCCTGCGCTAATCGCTGGACATCCTTCCTTCGTAGCAAGCCTACGTCTCATTGCACCTACTGGACTAGTGAGTCGCAGTGAGTCAGATCCTCCACTGTCCTTCAGTGCAAAGCAGCCATAAAGCCAGATGACCTGTCCCCCGAGGTGTCAGGGAACTCTACAATGGAGCAGAGCTGTCAGAGAATACTCCACATCATCCCCACCTCTTGTACCTTGGTGCAGGGGGCATTCCAAGCCGAAAGGGAGCATGGCTGAGCGTTCCTACATCCCAGCAATCCTTGGCTGCCAGAAAGGGGCGGTGAGTGGCCAGGCATAAGTTGGAGCATCTCAGAGGCTGCTATATTCTGTGCTGGGAACTGGACCAGCCCCCAGCCAGCCCAAATATTGGGGGAGTGCATAAGGTGGCCAAAAGTTATTTCCACCCCAGCTCAGGCTTATTAGATGGATCTGAATAGAATGATACACTGCACAGCAAACTGTGCCGGATGCCTAAAATGTCTAATCATTAGTCACTGTGCACTACCCTGCAGGGCTGAGGGAGAGACAGAGGAACCTGCAGGACTTGGAGATTTTGCAAAGATCTGCAGCCATTTTTGGGGTTCACAAGGACATCCTTCCCACATGTTCTCCATCCTTTAAGCCCATGTTCATTTCCCCTTTAAGGGTGATAGTGACATTTCGGTCATCTCTAGAGCCTTTCATCCGAGACTTTCAAAGCACTTTACAAATGTTAAGGAAATAAGGATGAAATCCTGGTGCCACTGAAGTTAATGTGAACTCTGTCAGTGGGGACAGGACTTCACCCTAATCCTTGCAGTTTCCTTAGCAGAGAGGTAAATAAAGCAAGAATTTCCTACCTGAGAGGAAGTCTCTGTGCACGAAGGACAGAAGAATACCCCCTCCGCCCTCCCAAGGGGTCTACTGGCCAGATGAGAGCCCTCTGTGCAGCTGATAGGCTGCCATTATTGTTCCATTAGTGCCTCATAAGTGGAATTGCAAGCCAGTCAAATTCAAGTTCCAGCTCAACCTTCAACCTTGCAATGTACTATTACTTAGCACTTTGTCATTTCCAGGTGGTGCAAAATTCATTGAAATGAGTTTGCTTGGCTTCAGAACATGCCTGGCCTGGTGCTGGAAGGCAACTTTACATTATTAAAGAACAGATCTGATTCCGGAGTGAGGGTGCTGTGTGGAACATGTCTGATGTGGGAGAGAATGTCTGATGCAACCAGGCTCTCTGTTTATCAGCTTTCAGTTGTATCCTCAAAGCCTAATGAAAATGAACTACTGTGTTACAGCATTGCTTCATGATGAATTGCTGCTCATAGGCTGCTTTGTATCATGCCCTTAAAAAACTGGCTTCATTTAAATCCACCACTTGACTTTTCAAGGGCACTCCACACTCTAAGCTGATCCAAGCCTGAAGATACTAAAGCAGCTGGCTTTGGGTTTCCCTTTAGCTTTTGTTTCTTGGAGCTGGCAGGATTGGAGGGCTCAGGTGAGTCAGTGGTGACCTGCGTGCATGTTGGGTATACAGCACTCGGGGCTGCACGGATATGAGGCTGAGCTCAAGGTGAGCACGCTGTGGGGTCCCAAGGCGCCAGCCAGTCTGGATTAAATCAAAAGCGATATTAACCTTCCTCCCAAATAAAACCTTCCTCAAGCTCCACACCAGTTAGTTAACTGTCTGATTCTGTTTCAGTTCTGCAGGCTCCTGCCTCCACTTTCAGCTCCCATCCAAAACCAGGACTGACTAAAACCCTTCCTTCCAGAGAGAGCTACAGGATTTGAAGAGCTTTAATTAGACACAGGCACAGCATGGAAGCCTGGATCTCTAAATGTCTTCCATCCTGAATTCTGGCTCCACAGATGCCTTGCATTTTAAGAATTTTAAAGACTGTCAGTATAATTAACGCCAAGGTTTTATGGAAAATAGGGCTTGTCAAATAAAATTGATACCATTCTTTGTCAAGATCCTTATTCCATGTAGACAAGTTCTAAGGATTTCACTTAGTCCCACATAACAGTCTGATACAAATATTTAGCAAATACAAAATCAATGCAACTGATTAACCAATGGATTGCAAAAAATAATTGTAAGTAGGGAATCGTCACCCAGTGTGGGTGTTTCTAGTGGGATCCTGTAGGAAATCTCTTCTCAGTCCTATGCTAGTCAGTATTTTTATCAATGAGCTAGCCAAAAATATCAAATCACTGCAGGTAAAATATGCAGAGGACACAAAAATTGGTGGAGTGGTAAATCATAATGGGACACATCAGTAATGCAGGCCCACCTGGATTGCTTGGGAAGGAGAACCAATATGCAGTTTAACACAGCCAAATGCAAGGTCATACACTGAGGAACAAGGAATATAGGTCACCTTATAAGTTGGGAGATTGTACATTGGAAAGCAGTGACTCTGAAAAAGAGTTGGGGTCCTGGTAGGTAACCATCTAAACATGACTCCTCAGTACAATACAGTAGCTAAAAGGAAGAATGGGATCCTGGGATGCATAAGCAGGGGAATATCAACCAGGAACAGAGAGCTGGTATTATCTCGGAACTTGGCACTGGTGAGACCATTGCTAGATTCTGGGCCCCGTTTTGGTGTCCACACTTCAAAAAAGCTGGAAAGGGTTCAGAAAAGAGCTACAGGAATTATTCAAGATCTAGAAAAGCTAGAATGAGAGTGACAAGGGGGGGTGAGGTAATATCTTTTATTGGACTAACTTCTTTTGGTGAGAGAGACAAGCTTTTGAGCTACACAGAGCTTTTCCTCAGGTCTGGGAAAGGCACTCAGAGTGTTGCGGCTAAATACAAGATCGAACAGATCGTTTAGCATAAGTAGTCAGCACATGTTCTAAGGGACCATTCAAGGTGAAGAATGAGTGTCTCAAGAGGCTGTGTATTTAGTTTATCCAAGAGAAGGTTAATGGGTGACTCAATGATGGTCTGCAAATACCTGCTTGGGCCATCTCTAGCCTGGACAAGGCTTTGGGGTGTGTATCAGGCCTGAAGAGTTTGAGCTTCACCAATCTCTAGTCACCCCCTCAAGGAGCATGTAATGGCTTACAAACCTGGAGTTATGAACGGGGGAAATAGCAGCAGCTAGGGCCAAAAAGGATAAAGTCCTAAGACAGTGATAATAAAGTACCAACAGCTGCAAAGTCACTGCATTAAATACTGACAATGATACCTTGTGGGCCAAAAGGCCTGTCTACACTGGAAATAGCTGTACTGATGGGTAGGCAGCACAGGTACAAGCCCCTTGGTATACCAACGCGGCACATCTAAACTGCGGGTCTGTACCAGTGTAGCAACACGGATACACACATTGCCAGGACAGACAAGCCCGGATTCTCCCTGCAGCATATGTAGCCATTTATACCAGTGCAAAGCAGGTGTGAAAAGCTACCATTTGGATTTGGTAGCATCTTGCACGGGGGTAAATGACTATCCAGAGTGCAGGCGGTGAAGAATCAGACCCTGCATGTTTGCATCACCATTCAAACAAGATAGCTGAGGATTGGTTTATGCCGCACTGGCATCTGGCCACTTCTGGGGTGGAGTGGAACAGCTCTTCAGCAGGGCACCGCAACACTACACAACAGTTCCAGTGAGGAAGTAAAGAAACTAGCCAACTGAAATTGCAGGGTAGGAAACAAAATGGAATCACCCACGCCAGCATTTGACTAACACACCAAGGATCAAAAAGGGTATGTCTGAGAGGGAAACTCCTCGGGTTTGCAATAATGAGTTTTCTGGAGTTTCAAGTGCAAATTCCAGCAAGAGGTATAAGTAGCTCTCCCACACAAGTGCAAGGCCAGTGTGTGGAGAGGGAAATATGGGAGGCCTTTGAGGGGATAGTCATAATCCAACCCTGTGGCTGAAATTTAGCAGCTCTGTGGATATTGTATAGCGGGTTTCTTTAGTAAGAAATTGGGCTGAAGAAGATGAAGTGAGAAGAGAGAAAGAAGAAGAGGAAGAAGCAGGTGTGGCTACTGCAGCCTCCCAAATGCTACACCCATCGCTAGCATGTGCTTTCTTCTTCCATCGTCACAGAGAATGTCTCACCTCAATTCTGCATCCTGTATCATCTGTACTTGGCTTCCAATTTGCTTTTCTGCGCTTGAGTAGCCACTTCCCTCCCTCCAAGCAAAACTGCTGGGCCGTTAATGACTGTGGCAGAGGTAGATCAAGAGGCAGGAGAAGGCACTAACTGTTCAATGCCTACACTCTGTGACAGCAGTATAGAGTGAGTTCCCGTCTCTTTTGCAGTGCACTCAACACATCCTTATCCTCTGCGATTCTCAGCACCCCTATATTCATACCCGACACATTACTGCAATAATATAGGTGCAAAGTATGCCTTGGGAGGTGGCACATGAGAGCGAAGAAATGCTAGTTATTGATATTGTAAAATGTAATGTTAACCTTATATGTGAACTTACCAATTCCCTCTGTATAATGTTTCTAGAACATTGTCGAAGACAAAACCAGCCTAACTTAGGTAAAGGTGATAAACAGGTCTGCCCCAGAAAAAGGAATTTCCATATTAGTCATAAACAAAGCTGCTATCAAGCTAAACCAGTGGGGTTTATCCTGAGGTGGAACAGAAGAGATGGTGAATTAATATGGCTCCTGCATCCTAGAGACACATTGGAGACTGAATCCCCAGGAGAACTTCCTCCCTTGTCAAACAAAGAAATGCCCTTGGGAATATAAGGAAGAGAGAGAGAGAGATTGAGAGAGACTCCATCTTGATCCTTCACCCTAAAGAGTCAAAGAAACCCAGTGATTTGATCTCCGTGATGGGTCCTAGCCAGGCCGGCCAATACAAAGCTGGAAAGGAGACCGGGGATGAGGAAAACCCACTTGAACAAAGACTGGATCTTGCTAGATTAGGTTTTAGATGGTATTTTCACTTTTATTTGCTTGTAACCATCTCTACCTTTATCTTTTACTTGGTGTCACTTAATCCATGCTCTTTTGTTAATAAACTTGTTTTACTTTTACCATACGCCATCTAAGGGCTGTGTTTGAAAGGATGGGAGTGTTTACTCCAGTTAAATTAATAAGCTGTGATGTACTGATTCTTTAGCAGAGGAGTGAACTTAATATCTTCTGTGAATGCACCATGACAGGGGCTGTGCAGGGCAGAGAAAAATCTCTGGGGTGCTTGGGGGTTGAAGCTCTCTGGTTGTTACCTACTAGGTGAGGTCTGGAGTCAGGAAAGCCTTGAGGAATTGGCTAGGGAAGCAGACAGACCGGTGTGGCAGAGAGCTGACACACAATCTAGTCATCAGCAAAACTCATTCCTGTTGAGGCAGAGAGGTAACACGTTGGCTCACAGCTCTGGGTATCCCCAGGAGCATGCTATACCCTCACATCCCCTTCCACTGATCCATCTCTTCTCTGGCCCTGTGTGCAGCTCATTGGCTGTTGCAAGTCGGGCAGCCCCATGCAATGTCAGACCACAATAGGCAGACAGTGAAGCACCAGTTGAAGAAAGATGGTTTCCTGACAGTCTAATTAAAGCCTTGAGTGAAACACAAGCCAAAAGCTGGAGCAAGGCAGGAGAGACAAGTTTCCGAGGGAGAGTGGTTCTGCAATGTCTCTTTTCTTCCTTCTTTGTTTATTAAACTGTTCTGGATACAGATTCACTTCCTTTGCTCTGGATTTATTGCCATTTTACCTGCCTTGAAATGAGATCTGCAAACACAGCAATCAAAGGCTGATTAGTTTGGCTTCTCTAGACAGCTCTGTATAATCCTAACAGTAATGCTATTCTGTAACACAGTTTTGTTCAGTGAACCAGAACAAAGACCTGTGTCCTTACTAGGACAGTCAGATGCTTGGAAGGGATAATTTATTTTCCTCTCATTGCAGCGCTGGAAGCACAAAGACTATGTGATGTCAGAGCTTTATCCTTCTACCCCTTCTATCCTTGGGATACCATGGTGATGAACATGGTATAAGACTAATATAATATATAGAATACACACTGATTTGTTGCAGTTTGATTCCTAAACCCAAACATGTGGCACTTTCTGGCAATAGCAGTAATCAAACTCAGGTCCTCCTTCTCCAAAAAGCGCAGTCCCCAGCCATTAAAGGAGACTCTTCATTAGGTGTGAGGCGTACAGGGTCTCTGACACATAGTTGAGCAGTTCTGATACCATCTGGTAGAGGACAGTGGTGTACAGAGATACATGAACTAGTTTATTAAAGTAGCATAAGCAAAGATCTGGAAACATGCTCTTTGGAGCATGCAGTGTGTCGGTGTTTTGTTTGTACAGCACCTAGCACAGCGGGCTCCTGCTCCATGACTGGAGCTCCTAAGGCACTACAGCAATACAAATAATAAATAATATTAATAAATACTGTGGGTTCTACAAAAACCAATTTTTCATCAACACAGTGATGGACTGAACACAAAAATGGAGTTTAGAACCTGGAGGATGTGCCCAACACACTCATAAGAGCTCTGAAGTACAGTAATGCCTGCGAAATTTTGGAGCCTAAATTAATAGACGTTTCTCCCTTAATAAAGAATTGTAAAGTCAGATTTCACCCAACTGCAGATAACACACAAAGGATCCCAGGGAAAAGGACCGTGTGGTTTAATGAAAAGAATCATTGCTCAACAATAGTTCTTTTGTCAAATTATCAAAATTAGCTTTCTGTTGTTAAAATTCTGCACCGAGGCTGGGAGATTAGCTGCAGCTTTCTGTTCGTTCTGGCTCTCTCTCTCCAGTGCAGTGTGAGGCCAGTGGCTGTTGTTTAAGAATTCAGGTCACTGAATTACTTTCTGAATCTGCATGCATTTTCAACATTCTCACTTTATTCTGGTGGCTTCTGCCCTGGTCTGCTGTTAGAAAGGCTGCACAGCTACTTAGTTCCTGGAAAGCTCAGGTACAGCCTGTGGCTTTATTTTTAAGTCTGAATACTAAACACACCAGGTCAGGTCTTTGGCTAGAGGAAGGGGTTCAGAACACAGGTCAGGACGGGGCAAGTGTGAAGGTGGCCTTTGCAACCCCTCTGATCCTGGGCTATTGTGTACTGGTGTGCCCTCCCGTTTTAACTTGCCTGGCTGCCAACAGCCCTAAGGGGACGATACTGCAGCTGGTTATTGCTGGAGAAGCAAAGGCACCCTGGATAGGACCCTTACACTGTCAGCATGTCACGTGCACTAGCTCATCCTCCTGTTCATGGAGCCATGGCTCCATTGTTACATCCCAGCTTGATCATCGTATCATACCATATCATCATATCACTCCTTGCATCCTCGCTTGAACAGAGCCACATGGGTGTGTCTGAGCAAGATGGAAGTCTCACCTTCAGCCCTAGTGTAGACACACCCATAGTTGTGTCAGGACAAAACCCAAATCAATCTCTTTTCCCTTCCAAAATCTTACCAGCTGTCTCTTGATGTGAGTCTGTCATTTCTGTTGAATAGGAAAACAAGATTTTTAACGCTTTAGCTAAAATCAGCATTGGTCCAATCATACTTTATAATTTATTCGAGGAAGTTCATTAATTATATTTAAATTAATCACATGATGAATATTTCTTCCCACGCCCCTCCTTCCCCATTATTCCTGCATTATACTGAGCTGGAAAAATGATTTGCAAACAGCCATGAGTATACTCAAACTTTGTGAAACTTTTTTCTAGGAGCTGTCGCACAGCAGCTGGGCTGCAAGCTATCCGCTGCAGGGTTGGGGTAAAGAATCCTCTTCAGCTCCGGTGGCAGAGGGTTTTTGATTTAAAGCCCAGAGTCCTGTATTCTATCCTCTACCACACGCAGCAGCTGACAGTGCATTCCTGTGCAGACATGCTGTCTAGCCATATGCAGATGCTGGCTTGATTACAGACTGGTTTCCTTGCCCATACATGGGCTGACGCCTTTGCTGAGAGGCTTATTTGCATTTTAGCTGCAGCAGAGCACTGAATAGTTTTGTGATTATTACGGTAGCACCCACAGGTAGGTCTCAAGAAAGACTGGAGTGCCATTGCACAAGGCCCTGTACAAGCATGGTGAGATAAAGCCTGACCCCTCGAGCTTACAGCCTACAGAGACAAGACAAGCAAAAGGTGGGAGGGGAAAAGGAGTCACAAAGAGATGACGTGACTCACCCACAGTCACCCTGCATGCCAGTGACAGAGACAAGGATAGATCCCAGGTCTCCTGACTTC
This sequence comes from Mesoclemmys tuberculata, assembly GCA_007922155.1. Classification (NCBI taxonomy): domain Eukaryota; kingdom Metazoa; phylum Chordata; order Testudines; family Chelidae; genus Mesoclemmys; species Mesoclemmys tuberculata. The sequence goes on from ML675621.1 coordinate 12,905,635, forward strand.
CACCCCAGTGTCCGGTTATTAGTTCGGTATTCTCATAACACCCATCATGGACCCGGACCCCCCTGCGCTAGGCGCTGTACAAACACTGAACAAAATGACAGTCTCTGCCCCACACAGCTCACAATCTAAGTACCCAGTAGACCACATTGCCACATTTTTGTGCGGTCTACGGAGGTTTCCTAGTCCATTTCGGGGCTGGGGTTTTATAGGCACGGCCCCTGCTTACTCTAGTTTTTCTCAGTTAAAGCAAACCGAGGCCTTCAGGCACAGGAGGGAGGATTCTGACAGCTTTGCCCGCTCTGGGTGGCACCTTCCTCCACAAGCGGGTCTATTGAGTTCAGTGGGACTATGAGTGGAGTCAGGATCTACTCTCCATATCTACGAGCGTTAGAGTCTGGCCCGTTGGCGTTAACGGGCACTGTTACCATCCAGTAAGAAGTTCAGTTCCTGTTCCTCATTGAAACCTCATCATAAGTTCTTGCTGCTTACTGGTTGCTCAGAAGAGCAGCCAGGGAGAAGGCGAAATAATACCTAGTATGATTAGCGTTAGCGATGTCGGTCACTGGATACCACTGGTAGCAGGGATGTCCCAGGGGGTTGGCATACTCCAACGTACTTTGAAAATACAAAACAACCTCCCCCGAACTGCATCTATTCTCAGGTTGTATTCCAACTCCAGTACCCGGTAACTCCTGTGCCCTAGTGCGTATACCTGCACCAGAAACCTCACCTAAAATTATAGCCTCCTGGGCATGCAAGTAGTTCACTGGGGGTTACTTGTATGAGTAAGACCAGGAGGATCTGGTGCTGCAATTCCACATCGGGGTGTAGTTTATAATATATCCTGCCCACATGTTGTACCATCTGGCAATGTGATTCTTTTCTTGTATGTGCTTCTCTATGGCACCTATCACTAGCATGTAGGCACCTCAAAAACATTAGTAGGCTGCTCTTCACTCTTCTCAAAACCTCTGGGAGGCAGCACAGGGCTATTATTCCCCCTTTACAGATGGGTCACTGAGGCACACAGAGATGAAGTGACTGACCCAAGATCACATAGAGGGAGTCTGTGGCAGAGCTCGAAAGACTCCAGGTCTTCTGAGACACAACTGAGCTGCCCTGATCAGATGACAAGCCTTCCTTTTAGGGCCTGTCTACATGGGAAAGTTTGACCAGTTATGCTGGCATATTTTTACCGGTATGGTTAAACCACGATAGCTACACTGATAAATGCTCTGTGTGGACACTCCTATTTCAGAGTAAGCAACATTAACTAAACTGCAACAAGGCCTTCCGATAGCAGAATGAGAGTGTTCACATGGAAAGTCAAACTGTCGTCACTATACTGGGTTAAATTCATGCCTTTGCTTATACCAATGTAACTTTCCCATGTAGACAAGCCCTTACGTTTTGTAGATCTAGCTATCTAGAGTTCAAATATAATGACACGGGTGGCATTTTGGTAAGGGTCATTTACTTGATTGTTCATGGAAGGTGGTGACATCCTAGAACTGAAAGTGAGAGGGGTGCTGATGTATCGTGTTGCTTAGTATAGGAACATTGTTGAACTCATTTGTGGAACTGATATTGCATTCAGAGTGAATATTACCTTATCATATCTTTTCCTTGGCTTTTAGTATTTGCATTGTCATGAGGAAATCCATAGCAACCTTAACTTAGATTTGACTAAGATTTTTGAATTGGAATTTATTAGGGGCATTCAAAATACATTAAAGTTTAAACTACCGAGAGTCAAGGCTCATATCACATGATATTGGAAAGATAATTGTCTTTAGCTGTTATTGCCAGTGACCTTGATATGAACAATAAATTACCCCTATAAAAGACATTTATAGTATTCATTAGAACAGAATGAACAGAGGAAAAAATTATATTCAAATATTTTTTGAATTCATAAGTGAATTCATAAACCTATTCATATTCATAACCCTATGTGAACGAGTTCACATACTTGAGGTCCACTTTTGCAGTCAACCTTTCACTTGAAAAGGAACTCACTATCCACACTGGAAAAGTTCCCACAACAATATCTAGATAGAGCAAGAGGGTACGGCAAAACAGCAAACAGTCAGAACACACAAAGATCCGTGTGTATTGTGCATTATCATCAATATTCTTTTGTACGGGAGCGAGACATGGACCTTATACTCTCATCAGGAACAAAGGCTAAAAAACTTTCATATGTATTGTGCAAAAAGTCGACAGAGTCACCAACACTGAGATGCTCAAGTGGGCCTGCATACCCAGCATGCAAACACTCCTTAAACAGAGATGCCTCTATTGGCTTGGGCATGTGTGCCAAATGAATGATGGACACATCCCAAAGGATGCAGTTGCAGTAAAACCAACTGAGTAAATTTTCCACCTCTCAGGGGCACATACTCATGGTCTCTCGAGACTGAAAGATGCCAAAGAAGAAGAAAAAAAAGAAGATTGTGTTTGCTTTCCCTGAACATTTAAGGGTGGTGTTTTACAAGAGCAAACACTTGTGAAAATCTAATTTTTAAGCCAGTTCCAAATCCAGTCAAAGAACAGAAATGTGCAATTTATGTAACTGGCACACTACAAATTGTGACCATTCGCAAACAGACTGCAGACCAAGAATTACACACTGAAGAAAGGAACAAATTCTTTTGAAGCGCAACTAAGTAGAAGAATTTTGCATTATGTTCACAAAGAAAAGAAGCAAATTTCCATCAGTTACGTATTTCATTGCACATGATTTACTCAGCCCTAGTATTTATATAGGCCCTGATTTTGCAAAGACTTAGCAAGTGCTTAATTGGGCACTGTGAGGAGTCCCTGTGACTGTAGCAGGGCCATTCAGCATGTGTAGAGTCTTTGCCTCAGTAAATTCTTTGAGAGGGCCACCTTGCCTTCTCACTTGTCTGCAAAGCCTCTAGCACACTGAGGATCTATTATTTATATATAACACAGTTATAAGGGCATACCTTTCATGGGGCTGCACCACAGGTAACTGAAGTCAATGGATGTCATTCCATTGACGTCAAAGGGCTCTAGATCAGGTGCTTTCATTTGCTCAGATGCTGTTCGTCTGAGAGGATAAAGGTAAGGCTAAATTATGGCTAGCCCTGTGTGGACGTCCTCATGAGAGGAACAAAGAGGGCTCAGGGTAACTCTTCCCCACACCTGCACCTGTGCATGACCCAGGCTGAATGCCAGCATCATTTCCCTTGAACACAAGGGTCACAGGACATGTCAATACACACTTTAACAGACAATTGGTGCACCTGGCAGTGCTCCAAAGGCCTGTGCCTTGTGGTCCTTGCTTCCCCCACCCACACCCCTCTCTGCACATCTGCTAGCGGGAGGCACAGGTACAGCACACAGACCAGAGCGTTCCCTCTCACCCCCTATTCCCTAAGCATGCCATCTGTTTCTGCCCTGCACAGGGGAGTGCTTCACAGCACCTTCACACAGCCAGCCCAGCTTGGAATGCCCTTAAGAAAAGGACCTCACGTGTCACCGTTATATTTGCATTCTGTCCCTCTGCTGCCTTGAGAGATCAATGGCTACATTCCTATATGTTCCAGAGGGGTAGCCGTGTTAGTCTGTGTACAGCAAGAACAACAGGAGTCCCATAGCACCTTAACAACTAACAAATTTCTGTGGGCATAAGCTTTCGTGGGCTGCAACCCACTTCGTCAGATGCATGAAATGGAAATCACAGATGGGAGGTATATATACACATCCAAGGGTAAGTCACAACAATGGGGAGGGCAAGTGCTAACAAAGTCCATTCAGTTAGAGTAGATGAGGCCTATTCACAACTGCTGATTAGAAGGTGAGAATGTGTGAACCATGACGGTTACTTCTTGTAATGAGAGGACCATTCCAAGTCCCTGTTCAGACCCACTCTGACTTATATGCAAACTGGGTCTGAATAGGGACTTGGAATGGTCCTCTCATTACAAGAAGTAATTGTCACTGTTCACACATTCTCACCTTCTAATCAACGGTTGTGAATAGGCCTCAGCTACTCTAACTGAAAGGACTTTGTTAGCACTTGCCCTCCCCATTGTGTGACTTACCCTTGGCTGTCTATATATATACCCCCTATCTGTGATTTCCATTTCATGCATCTGACGAAGTGGGTTGCAGCCCATGAAAGCTTATACCTATAGAAATGTGTTAGTCTTTAAGGTGCTACAGGACTCTCATTGTTTTTATTCTTATACGTACTTTGCATAAGGCCTGCTACTGTCAATATCCCTGCAGTCAGTGTGATCAGGCAGGCACGCACTGCATGTTCTGCCCCTTCCTCATTAGCCCTTCCCAGCACATGGAAAGGCCTGATTAGATTTCTGAAGTGGCAGTGAGCGCAGGGCAGTTCTCATCATGGTATGGGAGGTGGTGGATTCCCCCAGCACTCCTGCTGTGCTCAAGTGATGCACAGACCACTCGAGGATATGGTGTCATCTGGGTGGGCGGCTGCCAGGGACACGGAACGCACGACTGACTTGACAAGAGGCACCGATTTGGTTCTGTCTTGCATGACAAAACTGAGCTGAACAGGCCAGCTCTGGAAGACCTCGCCCCACAATGACAGCATCCCTTCTAGCCACACCTGGGCCCTGCACCTCAGCACTTCTGCGTACATATGGCTGCTTCTAGTCACCTTTTCCTTTGAGACTTGACCCCTCCCCTGTTTCTCTTAACCCTTTGCTGCTCGCACCTGCGGGCTGGCACTGGGCTGTCTCAGTAGTGTGTGATTCCATGGGGCCATGACAGCCCGAGGATGCAGCGCCGCTCTCAGTGCTGCAGTGTGAGGCCCAGATCTAGTTGAGACCACTCAGGAACAGGGGTCTGGTCCCAGCTGGAGTCTCGCTGGTGTCTATTAACATCACAGAAGTAGCAGTTGGCTGACCTCTCTCGGGAAAAGACCCGGGCTGGTACAGCAGAGCTGGTGGGTGGGGCTGCAGAGCCGAGGACGTCAGTAGCATTGCGCGTGGGAGGCCCAGGGCTGCGTGACAGAGGGCAGGGTGGGGTGCAGCTCGGGCCCATGCCCGAGGGCCGTTGGCAGCGCTGTGCGTGGGAGTCCCAGGGCTGCAGCAGCCGGGGCACCTGGGCGTCCAGACTGCAGCGCAGCAGCAGGAAGGGAAGCCCACCCGGCTCCGGCCAGACTTGCCCTGGAGGAGGCTGTTTGACAGTCGCTCCTTAGAAACATTCCACCTTTGCTATGGAGCCCCTCCCCCACCCCGACCCCCCGCCGCTCCCCCACACCAGATCCTGCCCTGGTTTACACACCACGCCATCCCACAGGAATAGCCTGGGGCAGAGGCTTGTGCCCTGCTTCAGGGCTGCCCCCCTGGCCTGCCTGCCTTCTCCAGCACGCGTCCTGTGGTGGGGGGACATGACACGAGGCAGGCCTGGGGTGCAGTAATTTAGGGTCGCAGCACAGCTGCAGCCTGGATCCCTGCCACCCTGGCAGCCACCCAGCTGCCCCAGTGGGTCCCAGCTCTGCACTTTGAGAAGGCCCATTAATTAGGACTATTATTTGAATTTATTTTTTAAATGAAACTATAAAAGGACCTAGAGTGCTTGGGCTCTGCACTGAGCCGGAAACCAGAGCAAACCTGGCTCCCTGCCCATTCCCTCTACCGTGGGGAGCCAGGACCAGGTAGGTGGGTCCCACAATGCAGGGGCACCTCTCATTGCCTCTGCGGCTCTGAAGTAGGATGGAGCGTCCCGTCCCCACTGCCCCTTGCTCACCCTGGCTGCTGGGGAGACGGGCTGGCTGGGTTTGTATCCCCTTTTGAAGGGCTTCCGGCTCCTATTGCTCGCTGTTCTGTTCACTGCCCTCGCAGGGTGCACCACGCCACCATTTTGTACCTCTTGCTCTTTGCATCTGATGGAGGGAGAGGGGGGTGGCTGGTAGCGGGAGATGGACAGCAGCCCTGGGTAAGCACCCCATTCAGACTAACTTGAACACCCACACGTCTCCCAGCTATTGTATAATCGTGGACAGCAGACTGGACAGGGCCTCTTACCTCCGTCTTCCAGCTGAGACGCAAAACTGGCCCTGCCTATGGCTGGGGAAGGGCTGCGTCTCCACTGACTGATGGTGTGAAGCAGCAGGAGCACCACTAACGTCACTGGCGTTAATTGCACACAAGTAAGCGCAGAAATAGATCCACAGGCACTGCATGTCCCACCACGCGCTCCACAAGCACGGGGGTGGCACACCCGCTGTTCCAGTCCAATTACAGCTCGGGCAGTGACCTGCCTCCCACATTTCCACGGCCGTTTCAGCTGAGGCTGTAATGTCTTTGAAACCGTTGTCTTCTTTTACCCAACTGCCATGTCGCTCGCCCGGCTGCAGTCCAGCGGTTGGTGACATGATCCCTGTTTATAAAGGCTGGAATTTCCAAGGGTGCCTATGGAAGTTAGGCACCTACACTGTGTTGCTGGGCACAGAGGGTGGGATTTTAATTCCTGCTGGCTCCTTTGGAAATCTCAGCTAGAATGCTCTGCGAGCCAGCAGGCGGAAAGGCACCACAGTCAGGCCGCATAAGATACTATTCTTCGCGCGCCCAGGCCATGATAATAGGGAAGCCCAGGAGAATATTTAAACACCATTTCTGCTGGGCAGGGAAAGGAGGCCAGGGATAGCAGCACTCCACAGAATGATAGGAGACGCAGCACCAGGATTTTTCACTGTGTTACTGAGGGTAGTTGTAGCTTTTCTGACATAAAAGTGGCAGAGGCACCCAGGGTCAAGAGCAGCGTGAAGAGAGGGAAAAGTGCACTGGTGGGCCTATTACTCTACCTCCTCCATGTCACCTGCTGACCTGGCCGGGATTTCTCCAATAGCCCATGGAGGGAGGTTATGCCAAGGGACAGAGGCAAGCATAAAATCTGGCTAGGTCAGCGAGCAGTGCTGGGAGAAGTGACCCTCTCCCTCCTCAGCCATCGCTAAAGGAAGGTCTTGGCACGATGCACCTGTACATTTGAGTTTCTGTGGTACTTAAAACTAAGAGTTTCCATGCTCATTTCCTAGCTGAAGGCAGGAAAGGCCAGGCACACAAAGGGGGCATTTGAATGATTGCTCCTATAATTCCTGTAGAGCCAGTCTGACGCAGGATCTCCTCTTGAAGACTCAGAGAATAGCACAAAGACATCCACGGGCCAGACATCCACTAACCTTCAGTACGAGGATGCTAACGAGAGGCAGCACTGTCTCATGCTTAGCGCAGAGAATTAGGAATTTCTAATGTTCTATGTCCTGCACTGTCACTAACTCGCTGTACAACCTTGAGCAAGTCAATTCATCTACCCTCACCTCGGTTTCCCCATCTATAAAATGTGGCTTCACCAGTGCTGAATAGAGGGGAATAATCACGTCCCGTGATCTGCTGGCAATGCTCCTACTAATGCAGCCCAATATGCCATTAGCCTTCTTGGCAATAAGGGCACACAGTTTACTCATATCCAGCTTTTTGTCCACTGTAACCCCCAAGTCCTCTTCTGCAGAACTGCTGCCTAGCTCGTCGGTCCCCAGTCTGTAGCTGTGCATGGGATTCTTCTGTCCTAAGTGAGAGACTCTGCACTTGTCCTTGTTGAACCTCATCAGATTTCCTTTGGCCCAATCCTCTGAATTGTCTAGGTCTCTCCCTACCCTATCCCTGCCCTCCAGTGTATCTACCACTCCCACCAGCTTAGTGTCATCTGCAAACTTGCTGAGGGTGCAATCTACCCCATCCTCCAGATCATTAATGAATGAACATATGGGGAGAAGCAGAGCATTTGGAATATTGTGCCCAGTTCTGGGCCCCCCATTACAGGAAGGATGTGGACAAATTTGAGAGAATCAAGCAGAGGGCAATGGAAAGGGTTAGGGGGATGGACCACAAGATTTATGAGGAGAGGCTAAGGGAATCAGGCTTGTTTAGTCTGCAAAGAGAAGAGTGAGGAGGAATTTGATAGCTGCCTGTAGCTACCTGAAAGGGGGTTCCAGGGAGGATGGAGCTAGGCTGTTCTCAGTGGTTTTAAGTAACAGAACTAGGAGCAATGGTCTCAAGTTGCAGTGGGGGAGGTCTAGGTTGGCTATTAGGAAAAACCTTTTCCCTAGGAGGGTGGTGAAGCACTGGAATGGGTTACCTAGGGAGGTGGTGGAATCTCCATCCTTAGAGGTCTTTAAGGCCTGGCTTGATAAAGCCCTGGCTGGGATGATTTGAGCAGGGGATGGGACTAGATGACCTCCTGAGCACCCTTCCAACCCTAATCGTCTATGATTCTATGAACTGCAGTGTGTATGTGACTGCTACTGCTTTGCCAGCCCCCCAAATAACGATTCAAAAATCACGAGTCCGGGCCCCCAAATAATGAGATTTTAAAGTTATTTTAAGGGTTATTCTTATTTGGCTTTTGCTGTTTGTGCCATTAAGGATCACATTTTCCAGCTTTTCTCTGCAATGATGAGGACTAGAATCACATGACTCCGGGGGCTGGGGCTTTAAGGAAAAACACAGAGTTGCACTAAAATTGTGAGAGTTGGCAGCACTGGGACACAGAGTTTGCTTGTGTCTAGCTCTGCTTCTCCTTAGGTCTGTGCTGGCTCCCCGCCCAGCCTCCAAAGTATGAACTGCATTAAGGAAGGGAAGAAGCGAGAAGAGGTCAAACCAGAGTGCACTGCACTCCAGCTATTCTGTGCTGCTGAAAGAGCCCAGAGAGGGCTCTTATGCATGGCACAACGTAGAGCAGCCTGGGGGCTGCTGCTCACAGTTGTTCTGGGGATGAGGTAGGCCCCTGGCATGACGCAGAATTTGAGAGGATAGCGTAGAGCCACCTTTGCACACTCCCTTTCCCCTCACTGTTCGTGCACTGACAGCAGGAACAGAGCAAAATAGAATCAGGGCCAGGATACTATTTGAAAAGGGCCTTTCATTCCAAGGTTTTTTAACGATTTCTCTCCTGGGGAGCAGGACACTTCTCCAAGCCAACATCCAAATGCCTGAATGATGGCCGGACCTGGCTGACGTGTAGACCACATGACTGGGTCCCTAAATCCCACTACCATTTGGGTGGGATGTGCCCATCTGACTTGGGAACCCCCCCCCACCATCCTCCTACACTGGGATTCACCCCTGAGCATCGGGCCTGACTGAGACTCACAAACATGGTTGCTGTTTCCTCTATTCAGCAATTTCCAGTTTGGTCACCCTCCCTTGCAGCTGTCTGGGTGGCGCCTGCAGCACAAGGAAAAGGCCCCAGCTGGCTCTGTGCAGCATTTTATTGAAGCACTGTGACTGGAAATTGATCTGAGTGGGGCTATCAGCGCTGGCCCTGCCTCTAGGCTCACGGGTCTGCACCCGATTCAGTGGTTCCACCAAAAGCCCTGTGCTGCCTGCCCTGCTTCACACAGGCTGTCGGCCGCGGGGCCTACAACAGAAGAAGAGGGGGGAGGCTCCACGAGGTCAGCTGGAACAGAGCATCACATCAGGGCCACACCAATTTCCTCCTGCTGCTGCTATGTTTCTCCTTCATTACGTATGTTCCTCATGTACCAACTTCCTCCAGCCCAGGAGGGTTGGAACCTGGGATCTTCAACCCCAAAGCTCAGGCCTCTCCCATGTCATCTAATGGAGCAGTTGTGTCAGCTAGTAGCAGCAGTGGTTCTTTCTCTCTGTGTGGATTTGCCACTGGAAGGGGGCATCCCAGTTAACCGGTCACAGATCCGCAGTCGGCACTGGCTGCATGGCTGGGAACCCCACATGCTCTGGGCTCACATGTGCTCTCACCTCCCCACTCTGCGGAGAGACATTTCAGCAGTTGTGTTGCCTACTCAGAGAGACGCAGCAGATGGATGTGGCGCAGAGCACCACAGCACAGCCTGCTCACACGTGCATGCAAGCACATGGGGGCTTTGGGTGTGCAGGGCGGAGCAGCAGGGTATGATCCTGTCACGGGGAAATTCTCTACAAAGACTCAGCAGAATCGGAGATGGGAAAAGCCCTGCTAGCCCCCATCTAGCCCATCCCCCAGGCCCAAGGCAGGCTTGCTCCTTATAGCACATTTGCTTGGGCTTTGTTCAGTCTAGATTAAAGCATCCCAAGTGACAGGACTGCCCCCACTTACACAGGGGCCCCATCAGCCCCCGCTCATCCGAGCGACCCATCACTAACCTCCAGAGTTAGTCCCTGCAACTCACACTATTTTTCTGGGACCAAGATGCCCACAGCAGAATGAAATATTCCTGGGGTGGCCAACCCCAGAGCCCCCTGCCAGGATGCCAACTCCTCTACCCCCCCACCTCCTGCCCCACGTTGCCCAGAACTGCACTGGCCTTTCTGATTCTTGGCATCGGTGAAAAGGAGGATGCATTTTTAAAGAGAGGTACAATTAAAGAAGGGCGATCTTGGGGTTACAGCCCAGGACTGGGACTCCAGAAAATTCAGTTCCCAGCTTTGCCATAGACTGCCTATGTGACCTTGGGGAACGCAAGTTTCTTGTGCCCCAGCTCCCCGTTTATAAAAAGGGGATAATCCTTCCTTTCTTCCACCCCTTTGTCTTGTCTTTTAGACAGGGAGCTTTTCAGGGCAGCTCCTGGCTCATATGATGTGTCTGTCCAGCCCCAGCACAATGGAGCTGTGATCTCTGTTGGGGGAATCTGTGCCATAATTTGGGGTGTATGAGTCTTAGCTGCACTTCGTTAGCCTGTTGGAGGTTGAGTATTTTGCCATGCTCCCTGTTTAGTGAACCTATAGAAACCAACTACTTAATAAGCATACGCTGGACTCGGCTCTGCTCTGTAACCCCCATATCTTTGCTCAATCAGGCACTTAATCATAAAAAATACATTCATAAGTGGGCTAATTAGCATACAAGGCTTAGCTTTTATATTCTGTGGATCACTTTGCAATAGCGAGATTCTCCTTTGGGCTAGCAAGCATCCCGATCCCCCGCCCTCCTCCTAAATCTTCTGCCTGCTCTGGTGGTCTGTGACTACAATCTGAGAGCCATTGGTCCAAGGCATAGCACCGGCCTGTCTGGGCCCCACGGTGCCACAGCTTACCACACGGGCTGGGCTCTTCCTCACCCTAGCTGGTAATCAGTGTTTGCTTTAAAAATGAATAATGCTAGTCCATGGGATTGTACCCTCACTGGGTGGATTAATGCTGAGTACGATCTTATTCCACACAAAGTCTCACTGAAATCCATGGGACTGCTAGCAGAGTAAGGATGTCAGAATCTAGCCCAGTTCTCTTAGCAGTGGGAAGCCACTGCCATTTGCACATTGCCAGCTAACAACCAAAATCTGGCTTAAGTCCCACATTTCTTGGGCCCTGCCTCCCAGTTCTGGGTGGATATTACACTACAGCATCTAGAGTTGCAGCAAAATCTTGCACAATTGGCAGGATGTGCCCCACAGAGGCCATCTGGAAATCGAGACAGTGGAAACTCATAGACTCATAGGTCAGAAGGGACCAATATGATCATCTAGTCTGACCTCCCGCACAAGGCAGGCCACAAAACCCTACCCATACACATTTATAACAACCCCGAACCCATGACTGAGTTATTGAAATCCTCAAAAATGAGATTTGAAGACCTCAAGCTGCAGGGAATCCACCAGCAAGCGACCCATGCCCCATGCTGCAGAGGAACGCGAAAAACCTCCGTGGCCACTGCCAATCCGCCCCGGAGGAAAATTCCTTCCCGACCCCAAATATGGCGATCAGCTAAACCCTGAGCATGTGGGCAAGACTCACCAGCTAGCACCCAAAAAAGATTTCTCTGCAGTAACTCAGTTCCCATCCCATCCAGCATTCCCACAGACCATTGAGCAGACTTCTCTGCCGATAATCCAAAATCAATTGCTCAAATTAAACTATCCCAGAGGTTTGTCCGGGGTGTAGTTTTCTGCTTGGAAATGGAGCTCCTGAAAACAGTGGGGTAGGGAAAGATTTTCCATTTGCAGACAGGGACACTGGAAGAAGGTAAGGTAGGTGAGATTTCCCCACTTGGAAAGAGCCACTGAAAGATGGCTGAGATGTCTCCTGCTAGGAAAGGGAGCCCATGGAAGTGGGTGATGAAGTGTTGCCTCATGCTCTCTACTCACCAATTCTATCCAGCCTGTCCAGTGCCACCGTTTCAAAAGCCCGTCTCATCATGGGATACTCTTCCAACACCTCATTGAAGTTGTCCACTGAGAGGGAGTAGAGGCGGCAGTAGGTGTCAGCTCGCACACTGGCCGTGCGCCGGCCACGGGTCAGCAGGCAGATTTCTGGAACAAAGACACAGCCTGAGAACCACAGGGCTGGGAAAAGGAGGAAGGGAACATCGCCGCCTCCAAGCAAAAGCAACACCCCAGCCTCCACATTAACCATGTAAATGGTCTCAATGTGCAGTAACATTTAACTTACACAATACCAGAGGGCTCAACTGCAGCAACTGCTGTATAAAATGGGGATCACCTTGGGCATTCTGTTGATCTAATTAGCCAGCATGTTCTGTACCCATGGATTATCATAGATATTATTTGTGCATTCAGAATGGAGGAGCTGTCTCTCTGAAACCTTTCCTGGACCACTGGGCGTGGAAGGTCATGCTATGTCTCACTGAAGCTAGCTCTCCGGAGATCTGCCGTCAGGTCTCTGATTTGCCCTGTAACCTCCGCGTCAGGAGGTCTCAGCGATCCCCCATGCTGGAGACAAGCAGTTAAAGAAACATACGAGTTATTTGTGGATCTGCTCTGATCTTATTAACTGGCAGGATAAACTCACTTGGCGGAACTCCTTTATTACCAGCATTAATGTAATTACACTTCACGTAGCCATTCTTAAGACAGTGGAGAACACGCAAAGCTCTTCACTGCTTTTAAATTTGTGACTGCACCACACATTGCACATGTGTGCGTAATTCAACCAATGCCTCCCCCCAGTGACCCGTCTGGATGTGCCCCAAGATAGGAGGTAGTACTGGAATAACTCTTTTAAAAAGAGACGGCACCTCTGGAAGAACTGCTCTAATGGATCCTGCAATCAGGAGGAAAGGCATTCTCCTCCAGCAAAGTAGATGCATCTAGATAATGTAGGTCTGCACCTCTGAGAGCAAGGACACCACCAGGTACAATGCAGCGTTCTCCTGCTTCCACCGGCAGCTATGCGTAGTGGACACAGGAAGATCACCAGGCTTTGTTGATGTTGAGGCTGGTATCCTTCCTTGTCCCAGCTTCCAGGGAACTAACTCCCACAGGAATCCAGCTGAAGACATTTTGGGGGGAGGGAGGGGGAAGAGAGATTACATCTTCCATTCCAAACAGGAACCAAGGTCAGCAGGTCCTCTCCTCCATTTTAGATCTTCACAAGTCAGCCAGCCACCCTCTGAAGATATGGAACATGTGGAGCGAGGTAACTACCTAAGGCAAGACGTTTGGAGAGATGGCCAGGTTACAGCCAGCTTCCCCCAGGCACTGCATGTGGGGTCCTGGTAACTGTGTGGGGAGCTAATGTGAGAAGAATGAGGGGTCCCCTGGCTTGCTTGGGAAAGGAAGGGGGTCTCCTGGCTGGAAAGAAGGAGCTACAAGAGCTCAGCAGTTTCATGATGAAATCAACAAGTTTCACCTTACTATTTCAGATCCATGTAATCCAGAAACTCCACATGAGATGGAAGCCCAGCTATTGGGTTCCACTGACCTGGATTTGCACAGTTATGCAAACAGGGAGTCAGAGCCATTGGCCATTATCTTTGAAAACTCATGGTAATTTGGGGAGGTCCCAGATGACTGGAAAAAGGCAAATCTAGTGCCCATCTTCAAAAAAGGGAAGGAGGAGGAGCTGGGGAACTACAGACCAGCCAGCCTCACCTCAGGCCCTGGAAAAATCATGGAGTAGGTCCTCAAGGAATCCATTTTGAAGGACTTGGAAGAAAGGAAGGTGATCAGATATAGTCAGCATGGATTCACCAAGGGCAAGTCATGCCCGACCAACCTGATTGCCTTCGATGATGAGGTGACTGGCTCTATGGGTGTGGGGAAAGTGGTAGATGTGATATACCTTGACTTTAGTAAAGCTTTTCATACAGTCTCCCACAGTATTCTTATCAGCAAGTTACAGAAGTATGGGTTGGATGAATGGACTATACGGTGGATAAAAAGCTGGCTAGATCATCAGGCTCAATGAGTAGTGATCATCAGCTCGATGTTTAGTTGGCAGCTGGTAACAAGCGGAGTGCCCCAGGGGTTGGTCCTGGGGCCGGTTTTATTCAACATCTTCATTAATGATCTGGAGAATGAGGTAGATTGCACCCTCAGCAAGTTTGCAGATGACATTAAGCTGGGGGAGTGGTAGATACGCTGGAGGGTAGGTATAGGATACTGAGTAAGCTAGACAAATTAGAGGATTGGGCCAAAAGAAATCTGATGAGGTTCCACAAGGACAAGTGCAGAGTCCTGCACTTAGGACAGAAGAATCCCATGCACTGCTACAGACTGGCCAGCAGTTCTGCAGGAAAGGACCTGGCAGTTACAGTGAACAAGAAGCTGGATATAAGTAAACAGTGTGCCTTTGTTGCCAAGAAGACTAACGGCATATTGGGCTGCATTAGTAGGAGCATTGCCAGCAGATCGAGGGAAGTGATTATTCCCCTCAATTCTGCACTGGTGAGGCCACATTTGGAGTACTGTTTCCAGTTTTGGGCCCCCCACTACAAAAAGGATGTGGTCAAACCGGAAAGAGTCCAGAAAAGGGCAACAAAAATGATTAGGTGGCTGGAGCACATGAGTTATGAGGAGAGGCTAAGGGAACTAGGCTTATTTAGTCCGCAGAAGAGAAGAATGAGGGGGGATTTGATAGCTGCCTCTAACTATCTGAAGGGGGTTTCCAGGGAGGATGGAGCTAGGCTGTTCTCAGTGGTGGCAGGTGACAGAACTAGGAGCAATGGTCTCACGTTGCAGTGGGGGAGGTCTGGGTTGGATATTTGGAAAAGGTTTTTCCCTAGGAGGGTGGTGAAGCACTGGAATGGGTTACCTGGGGAGGTGGTGGAATCTCCGGCTTTAGAGGTTTTTAAGGAGCAGCTTGACAAATCCCTGGCTGGGATGATTTAGTTGGTGTTGGTCCTGCTCTGAGCAGGGGGTTGGATTAGATACCTCCTCAGGTCCCTTCCAGCCCTAATCTTCTATGATTCTATGATCCTGGAGTCTGCTAGGACAAAGGGGTTTCTTTAGTGGATTTGGGGGCTGCTGAGGGAGTGGGTAGGAGTTCCTGGAGGGTTCCGAGGTCTATTATAGATGGAGGGGAACCTTTGGGTGTGGAGAGCAGGCTGTCATGCTGATTAGATTGGGGAACCCTTGAGGTGTATTCAGGAGCTCTGATTACTCCCTTCTACACCAGTCTCGCGTTGGGTTGTCATGCTGACTGGATTGAGGGGGCGCATTTGTACTATTTGACATCAGCATGTCACAATCATAGTAATCCATGTGAGACATGCCATGTCAGGTACTATTAGAAAGGCTATAAAATGCTGAGTAAGATGATAATGTTTGTGTTCATGTGTGATGGAAGTTATGGACATCCTTGATATCCCTGTATTGCAAACTATGCTGTATAACACACACCCCAGACAGAGAGGCAGCAGGACAATAGCCCACTTAATGGCCCATCAAGACCTTTACAGAAGCCAAAGGCCCAGGAAGAAACAGAAGGCATCCCTGAAGAGTTACCAGGATTGGCCCATGTGACTCTGGACTCCATTTGAGTTCCTGTAAAGTTCCACAAGCCACATGGCCAGTGACAGAGGGTATATAAGATCAAACCACAGAAACCATTTTGTCTTTGTTCCTGTCCAGCTGCAGACACACACCTATCCACCTCTGGATCAATTCATTTTGCAACTGAACCAGAGGACTGAGACCCATCCAGGTACTGGATGTACACCAGAGGGACTATACAAGCCTGCAACTCCACAATTCTTCTAGAAACCTGATGTATATGGACTTTCAAATCATCTGTATGTATCTGATTGCTTTAATCCTTTAACATTTCAGTTATTGTTTGTTTTTCTTTTTATAATAAAGCTTTGGTTTAGGAACTAAAGGATTGGCTGGCAGCGTGGTATTTTGGGTAAGATCCAAACTTACAGTGAACTGGTACTCTGGCTAATCTTTTGGGATCAGAGGGAACCGTTTTAGTAAAGAGCATAGAGTTTAAATAACTGGTCTCTTTACTGAACCTAGTGGCAGTTTGGAAGCCAGAAACAGAAATGCAGTAAAGGGGGCTGTGTGTATTTGCATAGTGGCTTGATAACCAGTGTGGGGAATCAGCAGCACTGTTTGTGGCTGGTTGGGAAGTCTGACTTCAGTGTCACCCATCAGTGCTGGGAGAATCTGCTCTCCTTTTACAGCCTGCCCTGACCTTGGCATTTTCAGTTGGTTACCCTGGGCACAGACTGGTCACACAAACCACAGAACTTAGGAGGTAAGGAAGGAGAAGCCCACCCTGCCCGTCCTCTCAGGGTCTGCTCAGCCTTGGCAGGTTTAATGTTTGCACTTGAAGCTGCACCCATGTGAGTTTTCCCTGGTGTGGGGTTTCCACGTGAGAGCTTTGTGGAGCCCTAGGAGTGAGCACTTTACTGTCACCATCCCACAGGCTCAGGCAAGCAACGAAATACATATCATACTGCTCCCACTTTTCTCGCAGCTGCCTCGTGCTCCGCTGCCTGCCTGCTGTATCCCCGGTGAGCGGCCTCCTATTTAAACAGCGAGTTCTCTGGAGGAGGGACTGTCACTTTTCTCCCAGCACCTAGCCCCACCCAAACCTGATCCCTATCCATCACTACGATAGGGTAATAAGGACGTGCCCTCCAATTCTCCAGGCATGTCCTTGTTACCCTATTGTATATCTTCTATAAGTAAGAGCCTCTGCTTGGCAGATCTGTTAATGCACTTGGAGCAAGGAGGAAATGAAGATAACGCAAAGAAAACCTTCCTCCTTCCCCTTCCTTGGCTCTGGTATTATGGTTATCACACGCCTCAGCGCCCCAGTCCTGGATCAGGACCCCATTGTGCCAGGCGCTGTACTAACACCAAACAAAAAGACAGTCCCTGACCCACAAAGCTCACAGTTTAAGTGTAAGACAGGAGTCATCAGATGGAGACAGACAGACAGACAGAGACAGACAAGGCGACTGAAGTTCCAGTTCTGTCTGCTGCTGGCCACTGTCTATCACCAGCACTAGCGTGAACGAGATGAGGACTGCCTGGGGAGTAGCCTGGGGTCTTGTTGCCCCAGCAGCAGTTGGGTGGTTCATTGGCTCTCACCTCCAAAGTAGGAGCCATCTGCCAGTTTGGTCTCCTTGTTGCCCTTGGTGAGCACGCTCACCACACCGTGCTGGATGAAGTACATCTTCTTGCCAATGGTGCCCTCCCGGATGATGTAATCCCCCGGCTGGAAGACCTCGAACCGCAGTTTGGTTAGCATGGATGTCACAAAGTTAGGGTCCGCATTGGCAAACAGTGGCATGGAGGCCACCAGCTTCCGGCAGTTGAAGTTTATGATTTCCTGGCCACAGGGGAGGTTGGGGGGAGGAGACAGAGAAAATACTCAGTCCGGATGCAATAACCTACAAAGATCCCCTCCTTTGGAAAAACCAGACTATTCATCCAAAAGATCCATCTGAGGATGGCCACAAAGCTGAGTGCCTGCTGGGACAGTGCTCTAGGGGGCCTGGGTGGCCATGCAGTGCAGCCATATTTACTCAAGCTATAGCGCGAGACTGCACCTTTTTTGCTTGAATTCAAGACGCGCGATCTCTCTAACTTGGGACCTGACTGACACCTTCCCCCCAGGCCTTTCTTTGGCAGCCAGGCGATGCTGTGGGTGGCACTGGTAAAATGCCATATGAAGCAGCTAGCAGGCTCGTTCCTGGGAAAATGCTATAACTCACCTCGGCAGTCCTGCGTCCTGCATCGTCCCTGCCTGTCTCTGAGATGCTAAACTGTACCGATGTGCCCAGCCACTTGGAAAAGAAATTATCGTGGACAACTGGGGACTTTGTGGGGGAGAAGGATGGCAGGGCAAGGTGCCCACCAGTTAGTGTGGCACAGGTTGGCTGCGACTACTTTGCTTTGAGTGCCTCAGATGAAGAAAATCCAACAGGATTTTACCTTTGCTGTGAAATTGACATGCCCTGTACAGATCCCCAGTCCACCGCAGCCACTCAGGGACTGCCCTGTGTGCGCAGGTTCATGTTGATTCAGACTCATGAGAAAGGCTCTTCTCCCCTCCAGCCCACTCCCACCTGGGCACTGGCAGATCGAGGTTTAATTATAGGTGGGGCTGCCCATGGGCTGGGCAATGCACCGATGCTCTGGATGGCTGACTGGCTATACAGGGAAATGCCCCTGCTTTGGAGTTCCCCAGGGGACTGAGAACTTGTGAATGACTGTCTGGGGTGCTAGATCATTGACTCCTGCATCTGCTAAGAGCGAATTGGGTAATGTAACACCTGCACACTGTGCGTAATGTAGGTGCATTTGGGGGGCTCTCTCCAGCAGCAGAACTCCTCGAAGTCGCAGGGGTATTTCATCACACGGATTCTTTTCCCTTTGCGACTGATTTCCTCCCCTTTTCAGGATGCCTAGTGTAGGAGGAAGATGGGGACTGGGAAAAGCAGCAACCCCTAGCCACTGCCAGCTCTGTAACCTGATCAGGCAAAGAAGTGGGGATGGGGAAAATGAGCGTCAGACCCGGGGCCCTGCTCTAACTGATTCAGAACAGAGTATTTCACCCTAGATCACTCTGAAATAGGCAAAGCAGAGACTAACTCCTCAGTCTCCCACATCGCAGGCTGGTGCTCTAACCACTAACCCATGAACATGAGAATCGCCCACAACCAGAAAATCCTTCTGAAGGCCAATTTCTTGGAAGCCAGCATGTCTCTGCAAAATGTCTTGGCTTCCACAGAACAGCAAACTTGGACAATTTCATCTAGTCAAAAATGTTCTGACCAGCTCTAATCCCCTGCACCCTACCCAGCACTGAAATGGTTAACGGACTCCCGGGCTGACCCCTCCACCTCCAAGGTCCAAGGATTGCATTTTTCTGCTCAACGGTAATGGATTCTGGGCTGGCAGAGGCCAGGGAATGACAGGTGTTCCTGTGTTATCTGCTGCTAGTCAGGCCCTATCACTTGGCTCCTTCTCTCCCTGCCCCTTTATTCCAGTGAGGCCCCTGCACCGGCTGTTGTGGTATCATCCTCTGCCATCGCATGCCACGAGCTCCAGTACTGCTGGAGTTGAGAGTAGCCTCAGCCCCCTTTCAGTCCCTGGCCCCCGTGTTACCTCTCGGAGGGGCTCGCTCAGCTCGCCCAGGATGCTCTCCTCGTCGAACATCTTGCCCTGGTAGCGGTGCTCGTAGTAGTCATGGATTCGCTGGCGCATGTCTGCGGGGAGCTTGTGGAAGGACATGTACTGCTCCACTTGTTTGTACTGCGCAGGGAGACGGAGACAAGCAAAGGCAAGACGTTACCGCGATGCTGAAGGGTACCTCAGCTGCCTCCAGTCATCTTGGCTGCAGACGCCTGTGCACACCTCAGCCACTGGCCACCCTTGCCTCCTTCACATCCACCTGCACCTGCTGTGTCAGGCAGGTCCACGAACTGCAGAGGCCATTCCCACACTCCCCAGAAATGGCTACCACATGTTTTAACCCTTGGCAGAGTAAGGGCGACTTATCTTTAGTCAGTTGCATGGAGGAGCCTGAGATGCATCTTCTCCTGGACTCATGATCCTCTCCCCTCCATCTCCCAGCTGCCTGCTATTCCCCAGCCAACCACATCTCCCTTCTGCTGGTTTCCACCTCTCCTCCTCCATGTGCTCTCTACATGCCACCCATCCTGACCTCCCAGCAGACATGTGCTCCGATTCATTGTGACTCCCTTGCCCTCACACCCCACCCTCCTGCCAGTCCGCCATTACCTTCCCCCGGATGGGCCCCCGCTAGTAATGAGCAAGGAAGGCTCATGCTCATCACGGGAGATGACTTTTTTGCCCAGTGTGGTTAGATGACCTCAGACTAAGCCACTGATGAAAATAATGGGCCGGGGAGGAGCTGGTGGGACGTTTCCTTAGAGTGCTGTTAGGCACATCACATCCCAGGGCAGCCCACACATCGTCTACTACTCAGCCTCAACCTGAGACTTTCAGCTCCTCATTGGTTGGCTCTTCTAGGCTTGGAAAAAATGATGTTGAGTTCTGGCGGCTGCCAGCGCTCCAGGAAGCCAAGGACTTACCGCATTGCTTAGAGACTATGCAAGCTTCCCACACAGCTCAGCCAAGCCATATCCCTCTTGACCTGTAGCATTCCCCAACGGTTCAGTCCTGGGCAACCACACAGCTAGGCCAACACTCTTCAGTGCCAATGGGCAGCCCCTCGCCATCCCATCTCTACCCCTGCATCCTCGTCCTGCCTGAACCCATGCCTGTGCCTGTCAATACAGCTCAGGTCTGACCTGGAGCGCCCCTACTCTCTCAGCCCTAGTCCCATCCTGAGAAGACACTAGCAGTTTTCTCTAGCTGTGGGCAGAACAGAACTAGCAGTACGCACATACGAGCTTCCTGAAGAAAACTCAATGCCGGAGTCCTCCCTTGGCAGCAGCCCCTGCATTTCCGGTCTTGAGCCCTTCACACAGCTCTACCAGGCAAGGTTGCCAACTGCTGAGAATTCAGTGCTGGCTTTTGAATTGGAATGAGAACAAACCTGGTTTCACTTCTGAATGACCAATACAGAACTAGAAGCCAGATCTTCAGAGGCAGAAGGCTAGTGCATTACCTTGCTCCTCCTCACAGCTCTATGGACATTTATATCTGCACCAGGCTCACTCTCAGTCTCGCTGGGATTCGATATCACAGAATCTCTACATTTCTCCAGGCTAGCAAGTCCTTCTCTCCCCAAGGGCAGGACTGTTGCCTGTTACACATTTAACAGAGTTTTGCAGGGTTTAAACATGGCAGGCTTGGGAGATAATTCCACAGTTCTGCTGACCAGTATCGTCTCACTATTTCCTTGTACTCCCTGTCCGTTCCCTCATCTTATACTTGGACTGTCAGCTCTGGAGCAGAGACTCTTTGTTCTGCATTCGTACAACACCTGGCAATGGGATCCAGACCATGACTGAGGCTGCTAGGTGCTGTGGTGAATAAATAATAAATAACAACGTGTATTATAGTAACATCTACAGACTCCAATCAAGATCAGGGCCCCCTTGTGCTAGGTGCTGTACAAACTCAGCAAGATACAGTCCTGGCCCCAGAAAATGCACAATCTAAACAGACAAGACAGATAAAGGCGTGGAAGGGAAAGGAGCCACTGAGAGGTAAAGTGACATGCTCCAGGTCTCCAGCAGGCCAGTGGCAGAGCCAGGAATAGAAGCCAGGTCTTGTGAGACCTCATCCAGTGTTTGATCCATTAGATCACAACTCAGCCAAGCTCACAAGCAAAACATTGATCCTGATATTCAATCTGGTTCTTTCTTTCCATTCCTCCTAGTTCCATCACCTTGCACCAATCTAAGTGATTCCATTCCATTTCCTAGTCATCTCTTTGCCAAGCTGTGCATAGTTAAAGGTTGAAATCTTTCCATACAAGTCAACTCCTGTTAAGTATTCACCCCTCAGTTTCCCTACATTGTGATGTGTGGCCACCAGAGACCAAATTTGTGCTGGCTTTTTCATAGCGCTATTGCATCGCACACACCCGCCTATCTAATTTGGCTATAGTTTTATCTGTGGATTTGCATTTCCATGGCATCTAATGGGGACACAAGGGCTCATTTGATGGGAAATAGGCAGTGCTGGGGGAGAAACAGGCCTTCATTGGAATAGGAACCAGGAATAAACAATACTCCCTCTAGTATGCAGGAGTGGAGCCAAGATCAGGGCTGGGGAGCTGTGCCAGGGGGTATATAAACATGCAGTGAGAGACAGGTCTCACCCTGAGGAGTTTACAATCTAAATAGAGAACACAAAGAGTGGGAGAAAGGGACAATATTATTATCTTCATTTCACAGATGGGGAACCCAGCTGCAGAGAGATTATGTGAAAAACCCAAGATCATAAAGGAAATCAGGACTGAATTCAGTTCTTCTACCCCAGTACCTTAAACAAACCACCTTTCTTTCACATCATGGGTACCATGAATACTGTTGCATCAAAAAAAACCCCCAATATTCATAGCATCGTCTTTGCTAAAACCCACCAGTTCTGGCAAAACCTGGACCCCATCCTAAGCCAGGAAAGCTTTGAGGTGCACAGTGTCTTGCTGGGCTCCTGCATACTTCAGTTGTCTCCAGGGGATAAGATAGGACTTGGACAGTTTAACATGGACAAACACCACTGCAGGGTTAAGAATACAGTCATTTCCACGGCACATACGATGGGGAATAGTGGGGAAGGACAGAGGCAGGGAGATGGGAGAATGTGTCATCAGTACTGCTCTACAGCACATTCTCTTAGCTAACTACAGGAGCAGACCTGTGGCCTCTCTGGTGGTTATCTATCCCTAACTGGCTGTGGGGAAGCATCTCTGTGAAGCTCTGGTGGGAATAAATCAGGAGCAAATATATGGGGACGTCCCCATGACCCTCTGCCACGCTGGCTGCTGATCCTAGTTGCAGAAGAGGGCAGTCCAGAGCTGACCCACCAGACCAGCTCAGACCAAGCCCTCATCTGGCTGAAGAGCTTCCCTCACTGAGCAGTAATGGCCGCCAAGTGCTGGATGAAGGTACCAGAGCCACAACATTTACAATAGTTGCTCAGCCCCAGGGAAACCAAGCAAATGGGGGGAACCCATGTGCTGCACCCCAGGAATTATCATCTACCAGTTACTTACGGTATAACTGGCTGAAGAAAACAGGAAGCAGAGAGCACAGAAATCCGGGAGCAGAGAGTTATCCACGAACATTCGTAGAAAGCCAGGGTGGGCCCTACCAATGTGAGGAGCTGCTGGGAGGAGAGTGACAATTGTTGGCTCCCGGTAATGAGAGTGCAGTACAGAGGGCGCACTGCATATCTATCACGTCCTGCTAGCCTGCTTCAGCCAGCACTGAAGACTAGTGGAACTAAAATGCACTCAGGGTCAAGCTCCTTTCTTCCTGACCAGGCCCTCCCTGACCTGTGTCTCCAGCACCATCCCACCAGCTAGGTCCCTGTATAACTCAAACCACAGCCCTCCCATCCCTGCTCCTGCCACGAGAGCCTGCTCAACCAGCATCTCTTCACAGACCAGCAGAGCATTAAAAACTCACGGCCCCTTTTTGCCTCCAGTTTTACTAGCAATGGGGGAACCAAAAGGTTCAGAGGGTCCATGATGCACCGCAAAAAGTATAGCCATATCGAAGCTTTGACCTGCAAAACCACTCGAGAGCTCAAGATTCCTGATATTTCCTGCCATGAGCGGGGCTGCGACTATCACATGCCCAGCATTTCACGTAGCATTTAAACACCATCATTTCTGGTCCAAGACAGACCCCACAAAGGTAGAGGCTGCTGCAGAAATGACAATGCACTGCAGAAAGAGTGGGTGGAGAACTCATCAGAGGGGATTTGTTAAAGAGACACAAAGAACTGTTTCTTTTGGTTGCGGCGTGAGTTGGGGCCAAGGCTGGGTCCAGGCCTGATTTCAGCAGACCCATTTTTTTGCCCAGCTTCTCTCCTGCAGTCGTCTGCTCAGTTCCCTCACTTGTGCTCTTGCTATGAATTTGCCTGGAGCTCAGTGACATGTGCACAGATTGGTGACATCCCCAAGTGCAACCCAAAAAGACTCATTTAAGGATTATCTGAATCACTCTGAAGACAATTGGGTGCATTTAAGTCTTAATTCATCTTCTTCAAGTCTGTTTTTCCCAGTAAGCCCTTGAAGGCAACATTAATGTATTAGAAGGGAAGAATCTAATTGAGAATCTTTTTCTCCCAGGGTCACTCTCACTAGTTTCTTTACTGTTCCCCCTTCCGTGCACAGCTCACTCAAAGCCCTTGGGTGCCGAACCCTTTTTAACCCATTTTACTCCAACATGCCTCCAACACAGCTCCATGTGACAGCTAGAAAATCATCAGCCCTGGACACATTTCTCAGGGAATCAGCAGGGAGGAAGAACTGCTCTCCTCCCACTCCTGACCTTCACCACTCTCCACCACCTCTCACTTGGCCCACAGAGATCATTCCTCAGATCTTCACAGAAACTTTGATTTCCATTTTCTCAGTTCCATTAACTCAATGTACACGCACAGGCACCCCCCTCCCGTAACTAAGGGCACTTAGAATAAGTCAAAATGCTTTCCCGCAAACTCTCAGCCAAAGATAAATATTTATTTCCTCCACCGAGCATTTTTATTGTTTATGTGCTTCCAGCGACTGTCGGCCTGATTCTGTTGTCAGTCACACCCATGTAAACCCAGGACTAGCTTCCCGGAGCTGCCCTGGTGTAGGAGGGAGGAGAGTCAGGCTGAGTACAATTACTGAGTGACATATTGCAGTGCTTTGAGGGCATGACATACTCTAGGAGCATGGATTGCAAGCCAACTTTGGTGGCCATGGCTTACAAAGCTATGGCCCTGACAAGGGGCTCTGGTGAATCTACATTCTACAAGGGCAGAGCCAGTGATGATATCCCAAATTTCCAATAACCAGTTCTATAAAGGCAGGTGATATTTAAGAACCTATTCAGAACACGCAACACCCGACACTCTGCACCCCAACAACCCAGCACCCAGAACTTCAGGGCATCCTCCGCCGTGAAATTGACCCTCCCTGGTCAATTTCGGCGGCAGGGAGAATCACAGGAGAGACTCCCCCCACTGAAATTGACCCTCCCTGGTCAATTTCGGGGGCAGAGCTGGGGCATACTCTCCGCTGTGAAATTGACAAGGCAAAGTCAATTTCAGCGGCGGAGAGGGATACTTGGCATCGCAGCCGAGAATCTCCGCTGTTAAACTCGCTCTGCGCTGCCAAATTCGAAACCCCTCCAGCGCACCGCAGAGCGCAACGGGAGGACGCTAACAACCGGTTCGCTAAATTTTTTTAATTTTAAGAACCGGTTCGCGCGAACCGGTGCAAACCTGTTGGATATCATCACTGGGCAGAGCCCAGGTCACTCAATCCACCAAATGGAGTATCTTGATTGAATACAACTGCATCTTTGTTTCATTGTCTATGATCCAAGATTAGAATTAGAGCTGGTGCTGTACTGCCAGCCCCCAGGCAGCCCAGGGGTGGGCTCCAAATAAGCCTGAGGAAGGCTTAAAAACAAATCACAGCATTTAAAAAAAAATGATAGTTTTTGCATTCTTTTGATTTGGTTTCTGGGTTTTGAGCCTTTACAGTTCACATCCTTAACATTTCTCGCCACCATGAAGGCTAGATCTTACTTTAAAACCCCCAGGAAAAACGAGAGAGTCTCACATAATCGCACAACTCCAGGAGCTGGAGCTTTAAAAAAACAAACCACCTTGGAATACTTGTAATAAAATCATGGGTGATGGCAGCATGGCGGTTGTGTGACCCGGCTGTTTCACTTTGCAGGGGCCCATGCCAAAAATGTCTGTGGGGGCACTGCAAGGGTGTGCACTCCTCCTCTCTCCTCCCTTTACCCAGCTGAGAACAGTGCAATCTGCCCCAGTGACTATGATCCTGCAACACACAGCTTCACACACAAACCAGGACTCCCATTGACTTCAGCAGGACAATTCGGGTGTGTAAAGCGAAGCACATGTGAGCATTTGCAGAGGCAGAGCCCTCGTCTTCACTGCACGTTCCTTCCATAGCAACAACCAGGTGATTCTGGGCTACTGTATCAACGCTACTTTGATTTCTTATTAAAAATAGGACTGGACCTAACCACAGATCTAGCCACCCCTCAACTTTAGGAGCATTTGAGAACTGCATCTGGCTCCAGAGCCATATTTTTGCAAATACTCTTTACTTAATATCCTGGTTGTCAGCTCCTCTAAACACTGGGCTTTAGACCAGGATCTGATTTTGGCAGCTCAGCCCTGTCTCTAGTTTTAGACCGCAGCAGACAGGTTTTCAGGAGCCATGTACCACACTGAATTACGTAGATCAATCTGGGCCTGATCCTGCTCTCAACACCAGTGGCTCCGGAGGAGTTACTCCTGATTAACCCCGGTGTAAGCAGAATTAGGAGCCTCGTCTCCTGTGCTATTATGAACTCCCCAGATATGGGCTAATAACGGTGTGTTTTACACTCTCCGCGCAGCACTCATGACACAAAGTCCAGGCACCGTCCAGCAGTCACCCTCAGCCACTCCTGTTGCCTCTCCAAGCTGTTAATCAGTCCCTATTCAGGCGAGGGTTGTCGTTCAGACAATCCCATTGCTGGAGGGTGACGGGGCGGGGTTAACAGGCTGACGGGGGTCAATTAGCAGAGTGATGAAATGGAAACAGTTGTGGCAGCCAGCTTACCGCTGCCGCCAGACTGCAATCCAGACGCTCCCCGCTACGGTGGGGGCAGGGTACGTTTCACTCACAGAAGGAAGCCTGGAATTGTCCGTTCAGTGAGTGACGTTCTGGCCCATTGAAGGCAATGGGCGTTGTTCCGGGTTTCACCACTTTCACTAAGGGCACGTTGACACAGCAAACAAGCCCCGCAGCACCGAGTCCCAGAGTCCGGCTCTACTGCCTTGGGCTTGTGCTATGCCACCAGCAGTAGTCCTGCAGATGTCCCAGCTTGGGCTCTGAAAGCCACCCCTCTCCCCGGGCCTCAGCACCAAGCTCCAGCCCAAGCCGAGATGTCTACATGGGTATTTTTAGTGCCATAGCATGAGCTGCATGAAGTCTACGCCATAGACCAGGCTCTGAGAGTCACTGCGGTGGGGAAGGGGGGCTTTTGCTCTGTAGATGTACACTAAGGGTCTGTCCACACTGCATCGAAGAGGAGAGCAAGCCTCCCAGCCCAGGGCCACAAACTAGCGCTGGCAGGGCTCATGCTAGTGCACTAGAAACAGCTGCATAGGCATTCAATCCCACACTTTCCTTCCTTCCTCTCTGGAGGGACCTGCCAGGAGTGGAATTGTTTGGGGGCTGCAGCCCGCAGGCAGGACTGAGGAGCCTTTTCAGAGCCGTGTGTGAGAACTCAGGATTGGAGCAGCAGCTGGGGCTGGACATCAGGACACAGACATTCGCAGAGCTGGGGAGGACTGGAATAGCAGGGGCTGCTGCAAGTCAGGATTCAGTTGTGTCCTACGGCAGTGGTGGTTCTTGGAAAGGTAGAGAGGGAAATTCACTTGTCTGTTTTACAAAGTCTGCTACATAAAGTATAAGGGATGCTTCAATTGCTATTGTGCCAGAAGTACAGGAGCGAAAAACTATGAATAGCGAAATACTTTCCGGGATTTACATGAAAACCTTAACCACAGTCTAACCGGTCTCTCATCCACAAACCAAACCAGAATCTCTAGCTTCTGAGTAACAGTAACCTCCTACCCTCAACTTCTCAGCACAGCTCCTCCTCAGAGAGCTCTGTCTGGGAAAGTCTTGTGGCCCCCTGGCCTCCTTAGGCGCATCACATAAGAGGAGGCGGCAAACAGCATCCTGGCCCTAGAGAATCGGTCCCAGATACGCCGGAGCAGGCGACAGCTAACATGTGTCTAAGGAAAACTCCCATGTCCCTTCTTACAATGCTTAAACAACAGCGACTGTCCCGGGAAAGCAGGCAAAGAGAGGAGATGAGCAGCCAGAATGAAGGAATGTTGTCCCAGAGCGCTGGAGCCCAGAACTGATTTACTGGGGGTTGGTCCTGCTTTGGGCAGGGGTTGGACTAGATCCCTCCTGAGGCCCTTCTGACCCTGATCTTCTCTGATTCTATGATTGCTGTGACACTGCAGCTTGGACTGGAGATTGGGCTCTCAAGCCCATCCCACCCCACGGCCTGCGAATCCAAGCTTCAGCCAGAACGTCTGCACAGCTGTTTCTAGAGGGGTGTCAGCCCAGGCTGGAAGACTCCTTTCCCCATGCAGGGCAGACATAGGTGCAATGCAGGACTCGCCTGCTCTGATAAGTGCTTCCTCTGGGGGCATGCCCCAGCAAGGGGGACTTACACCGGGAAGGTGCATTGGGGCATCTGACCAATCACCCCCAGGGCAGGAAAAGCCATTCAAAGAGCTCATTTGCACAATTTTATCTCCAGGCTGGGAGATGCACCTGGTCCAAGCACCGTGATAGATTGGTCCGACAGGCCTGAACCCAGAGCGCAGCACAGGGGAACTCTGGGCTCGGTCAGTAAATCTTTCCAGAGCAGGGTCTGCGAGGTTTGCTTTAAACCTAGGGCCCAGTCCCGGCAGGCACTTTGGCCCCTTTGAACACAAAGCAATCAGGGAGCTGCCCTAACCACTGGGACGGAGGGGACACAGAGAGCCAATGACTGAGCCCTTCTTGCGCTAATGTCTCCCACTGCAGGATGGTGAGTGTGAGGGCAAGTGCAGCTGGAAAGAGAGACGGCAGACCGAGGCCCCTTTGCACTGGTGGGGGGTGTGGTGTGTTTGCTGCCACAGGATAGATGCCAGATCAGATTGGAGAGGGGAGCCATCCACAAGAGGAGCTGGATTGGAACAAAATGTTCCGCAGTACAGAAAGAAAGTTCTAGAGCTGCTGGATCGTGGCATCCACTGAGATTTAGGGGCGAGCCCTGCTGCCACCTGCCCTGCATGGCCTTGTGTTATCAGAACAGCACATTCAAGCAGGCCGGTGGGGCAAGAGCGGGTTATAGTCAGGCAGCAGAAAAGGCCAGTGCTCATGCCAGGGTCGCCAGAGCGTGTCACTTTCCAACGCTGCCAGGCCTGCCCCTGCCAAGAGCAGACAGGCAGCTGCATGTATCCTTTTAGCCAGTGGTCGCCTGGCCACGTCCCTACACCCTGGGGCTGGGCATTCCAAGGGAGCCAACTCTGTGGCTCCTTTGAAGATGGCAGCCAGCGTACTCCGTTAACCCTGGCCTGGAAATTCATTGCCTGCCGGTCCGGAGAGGCAGCGGAGAAAACAACACTCCTTTTCTGGGCGTGAGCAGAAGGGAAGCGACAGCAGAAACCTGGCTGCAGGAAGAAGTGTGGGGGCGGGGACCCAGGAGGCTGTGAGATTCCAATCAGCGCCCATGCAGCAGACACGGCTGGCTCTTGCCGGGGTCACTGCTCGGCAGGGAGCTCAGTTCTGAGCATTATTCATTCATTTCGCCACGCAAGTGCAGAAATGAATTTGAAAACTGATAATGAAGTTTGAACCTTCCCTCCCCCGCTGCACCCAGGAGGTAACAAACTGCTAATGGCAAGAGCATCCTCCTGAGTGTGAACGTGCAGAGACAGACTCGCACACCCTGCCCAGGCCACACTGGTCCTGCACATGGGCTACAGGACCAAACATGTACCCTCGGTGGAGATCCACTCGTGGGAACAACAGCTGTCAAAATCTTCGCTTTCACCACAGTGAGTAGACATAATGGGCCAAATTCATCCCTGTTGGAACTCCATTGACTAGCCTGGCCCTCCGTGCTTTTGATGTGGGTATGTGCTGCACATGCAATTAACACCCACCTTTCCAGCACTGCACACATGCGCGTGCAGCGTTTCACATGGACACCCTCCCTCCAGCATGCTTAGGTGCACTCCCATACACACTGAAGTCAATAAAACTGACACACCCAGACCACAGCACCTGTTGCATGTTGGGGAGCTCCTTGAGTTGGTTTATAAGGGATTATTGCCCCATGCTGGGCATCCGGGAGCCCCTTTCTAAAGCCCCATGGTGGAAGACTTATCATCTGTTTCTTACAGACTATTTAAAGCCAGATGCTGGTGGAGGTAGGGTGACGGGGGTTCAGAGCACGGGATGACACACAAAGCTAACAGTCACTGACAACTGTTCAGTGGCCCATGTGTATCTGCTTAGGGACCTTTCAACGTCTTGGCAACCCCTCCACATTCTGAGCGAGGACTTCGAAACAAGCGAAGAACCCAGCCCAGCGCTCAAAGAATCGACCCCAGAAGCCAGTCTCCTGCGCCCAGCACGTGACAGACTGCCCAGCCCATGCAGACGTGATCAGTAAGGCTCAGTTCACTCTCAACTTTGGATTCGTTCACTCACCCCCCCGTAAAGACACATGCAGACACTTAGAGACGTAACCGTCCTCGGGTCGTTCTCAGAAAAGAGGTCCATCAGCACAGTGCATGCTGAGTAAGGAAATCACTGGGGGGATGGCTGATGGCGGGGAGAAGCTGTCATCTCAAGGCTGGCCGTGAATGCCTACGATGCTGTTCCTGTGAGGGCTGCTTGGAAGCCAAAGTGCAGTCAGTGGAATCTCGTTTCAGCTGCCCCTGGGACAAATAGCCAGTGACGCTAATTAACCCAGATGAGAGGCCAAGGCCTGAATGAGCGCAGAAGACCGGATTTCCCTCGTGCCCTAGAAGTGCTCCCTCTGGTACCATGGGTGATGCTGGGAAGTTTTTGCTTGTGCTACTTCTACTCTGCTAGTTTTCTGGGTGCAGAACCCCAGACTTCAGGGCCATCAATCAACCCCAAACCCACTTACCGGTTTTAGAGAAACCTTCTCTCTTCTCAAACTTGTTTGGCCTGGAGCTTTTAGGAGGGCTGCAGTCATGTTAATTTGACTGAGGGCACCTTTGTCGGGTGGACTAAATCATGCAGTTGAGGTTTGCATTTTCTCACAGTGACCCACCGCGATGCTGTTGAGAAAGGCTGGGACTCGTTCCGTGCATCTCCTAAATGGTGGGCCTGAGATCAAGGGAACTGGGCAGCCAACTCCCATTCAGCTTGGAAAAGTTCAGGCTAGATTCACAGGATGCAGGACAGATTTGTCCAAATCAGGATGGTCCCACTCATTTCCAAGTCGCTGATGACCCCTGGAAAAGGACCACATGAGATCCAGCACCCAGACACAACAGGGCAGGTTAAGCAGGGAGTCTCTGCTTCAGCTCTCGTGGGGTTTCAGAGGTGAATGAAGACCTGGAATGCTGCTGCAAAAGTGCAGCGTCAGTGTGTGTCTCTTTTTAATGACTCCTTCAGAAAAAACAAAGACAAACAATCTCCCGTGGCCGTGCACGAGAACTGACGCTGTCCCTTCAACACAGGGAGAAGCCAGTCTGGGGATACACGCAAATATTTACCTAATGGTCCAGCATGTAACTATATTTACAGCCGCTTTTGAACGGGCGGCTTGGCGAGCAGAGAAGGTGGGGAGAAGAGGGCTCAAGTACGTGAGCTCTGGAGGGGTGGGAGAGGGGCTCTGGGAAGACATTTCAGCGAGGGTGGACTCTGCAGAGCTGACAGCAGCAAGGCCTAGTTCCTGGCAGTGGCTGCGTCTCAGGAGACAGCCTGGGAGAGTCCAGCCTCTCTGCAGGATACACCCAGCTCCCATTGCCTGCTGGTGGGGGAAGAGACGGAGAAGTGGGGTCCAGGGAGACCAGCCTCTCTGTCCTATCCCCAGAAGCACAGAGACAGCGTGTTCATCTCTCCCAGCTGGTTCAAGGTTACCGAGTCTATTGAGGGGGATGAATAATGACTGCCCATTAATATTAATCCTGCTGAGCTCTAGGACAATGAAAAATCAATAGGGCATCTCAGCACAGCGAGCAGGAGAACAGGAGCAGCTGGAGAGGAACAGTGGCAGATTTGTCATTGAGCCTGCTCTCTTCTGACAGCCCCCATGTCACCCTACCCCCACCTGTGCACATGGCCCAGCTGGGAGCCCAACACCTGGGCTACTCTTACACAACCTCTTTACTCACATGTGCAGAAAGGAGAAACGGAGCTGGAGGGGACCGGAGAAGAGGACGGGTCGGCAGATAGGCAGGGATGGGGGCTCCTGGGTCTGCGGCATGGCAAAGGGGGAATAAAGAATTTACAAGGTCTGATTTGGCAAGGGGGAAAAGCATCCCAAAGTCTGCTTTAGCACAGCCAACTGCCAGGAGAATTGCTGGAGGAATCTCGCCATTTACCCAGCAAAGCATACCTGGGTGTAAAGTTCATAGCAACAAGAACAGCCATTTTCTACCTTCCCTGGGATGTCACAGGGTAATCACCCCTTTCAAAGGGTAATACTCCGAGGCAGGGCAGGAAACAATGTGTAATGCTTGCTCAGGGCCAATCACAGAACCACAGATTTCAAGGCCAGAAGGGACCGGACCATCTAGTTGGACCTTCTGTAGATCAGTAAATGGGGTCAGGAAAGACTTTCCCTTAGATCAGACTGGTAGAGAGCCTGGGGGGGGGGTTGCCTTCCTCTGTACCATGAGGCATGGGACACTTGCAAGTTTAAACTTGTGTAAATGGTGGATTCTCTAACTTGAAATGATTTGAGGACTTCAGTAACTCGGCCCAAAGTTAGGAGTGGGTGGGTGAGGTTCTGTGGCCTGCAATGTGCAGCAGGTCTGACTAGATGATCCTGATGGTCCCTTCTGACCTTAGAGTCAATGAGATCACAAGCCACCAGCCCCAACAACCCCGCCGTGTCTCAGCTCCATCACCCTGCAGGGTGGTGCGGGGATCCGTTTGTTCTCATCTGTGCGGCGCTCAGAGATGGCAGTGAGGGGCGGGGACACAAGGGACAATCGATCACAAACTGAAGACTTTAGGGCCACATCATGCACTCCTTCCTCAGTTCCGTCTCCCACTGAAGACTGCCAAGCGCAGCCCGGAGTTCTGACTTTGGGGTCCGCTGAAGCCCTGTTTGTGCAACCTGCCTTTCTAATCCAAGAGCACATTGGCTTGGCTAAAATATAAGCCAGCCTAAAACTTTGCTACAAACTTGAACCTGAACCTTTTCCTGTGGGAAAGTTTCATTAAAAGCAGAGACTGCACTAAAAGATTCCCCAAACCAACACTGCCCATCTGTTCCTCTGCACTTCCCAGCATGGCTACCACCGCAGTAACCATGACACAGCCCATCTGGCCAAGCAGGATGGAAAACTGTACAAGAACACCAATTCCAATGAGAGGGGCAGCTTGGAAAACCATGGGGGCCTGATCCACAACTAGGGCTGCTAGGTGCTACGGGAGTCCAAACAACAACCAGGGATAAGCCCCCAGCCTGATGGCTGCTTCTCCAAATCAACCCTGTGAATCTCTGATTTGAATACGCTCGCAGAAACGCATTCCCAGGGGGACTGAGCTAAATTGAATCGGGGAGCTGAAAATCATGCAGTGGCCCTTGTTTTTAATCATGGCTAGTCAAGTTCCAGGAAGGCGGAAGGTAAATATATATTTGTTTGTAGGCCATCTTTTGCCACATTTGCAACAGGAAATTGAATGTACTCCAATCCTTGGGCTGTGCTTCCGAGAGAACCCCGGGAGAAATTAACCTGCTATAACCAGCGCACATAAAATATATTTTTTGTTATATCCTCATTATTCAGTGGCTGTGCCATAAAGATTTCCCTGGAGATGTTCAGATCTGTGCAGGATTAATCCCTCGTTCACAACATCCTGAAACTCTAGACCTGCTTTAAATTTCACACCCCTCCAACCATCCCCCACTCCAATCCCTGGGGGCCAAACTGTGTCCTTATTTCCTGTTGGGTGCTTGAGAGCTCTGGACTGTGTGCACTGATCGGAATCAAACACATGGGGCCACATTCTGCCCTGGACTTCGAATCCAGCAGGACCCAATCCTTTTGCCCAAACCTGCAGATGCAAACTGAGCTGTTGCTACCACATCCAGACAGTTGAATTTGCAAATCCGTCCTTGACTTACATGCTATTTCAAACACATTTGTATAAACACTGCACACGCTTGATCAATTTGCACTGTGACTGCAGCAGGGTCCTTCTCTTTTGCACCCCTCTCACATTTCCCCCTTCCAAACCATCCAAAATATAGTGTCAAATGTATCTACATTGCCTGCTGCTCTGATTACAGCCATTTCCTCTTCAAACTCCTTCCCTGGCTCCCTCTCAATTTCTCAGTCCAATTCAGTTCTGAGCTCTTCCCACCAGGGAGGTGCTACCTATTCCTATTCTTGTTTCCTTTTGCTCCCTGCTTTGCCCTGCCTCTGTGCAAGCTACAAAACCAGCCACTCCTGCTTCTCCCTCTTCACATGTCCAGTTTTGGTCTCCTATGGCTGGGACCTTCTTCTGAATCGGATCCACAATTTTACCCCTCAATCTCCTTCAAATGTCTCCTTAAAACTCAATTCCATGAAGCTGAAAAACAGGTCTGTGGATTTACCCGTTTAAATAATAATCACCCCCAGTTTGTAGATGTGGAAACTGAGGCATGGGAGATGGAAAATCACTTGCCTAATGTCACCCTGCAAATCAGACCAGAATCAAGGTTAGAACTCAGGTCTCCTAGCACACCTGTCTCCCTCTTTGGAGGTACCTGTGCTCCCTGACCACATATCTCCTTGTGCAGAGGTGCTTGAACTTTATTGGCCATTGATAGGTGCCTGTGTCCATGTCTGGGGGGTAACCAAACTCCCCGGTCGTTAAGCAGACTCCTCACCTCAGGTGCATCTAGACTCTAAGCACGCAACTGCACACAATCCTACAATCACTTTCTCTTCTTCATTACCATGCCAGGCCTGGCTGCTTCAAATTAAGTTAGAGGTCCCGCCTATTTGTAGCTGGTGGGACAAAATAAATCCATCCCAGAACTATGCCATGAGACTTATTGACTTGATATTACATCAGCTAACGCACGAGGGTGCAATGTAATAGCACAACACTGCGTCATTATCACCCTGGGCCACCGCATCGCCCTGCAGTTACTCTGGCAGTGGCACAGTGTACTCATTGCCTGCTTGGGTCTCCTGTGCTTCGGGCTGCGCACGGCAATTCGGTGGCATAGGGCTGCTCATTAGAGCTGGAGCACACGACCTCGAGTTTTTTAAAGAAAGGACTTGCTAAAAAACCACCTGCACTCACTAGAAGATTGACCTGGGCTTTGAAACCAGACCTGAAAGAGGAAAAAGTGGGTCAAAGTTGTAGATGCCACCAAGGCTGACGGCGCCCCTTTAAAAAGAGTCGCGTGGCGGGTGCCAAGCCCCAGACAGCTAGCCTCCTGGGTGCTGCTGTGTTGATTTCGTCCCAGGCGTCAGTGGGGTTTTCATGGAGTGAATGAGCAGACACAGATCATCCAAAAACTACTTGGTGGCACCTTGGTTTTCATCACTCACTGACCCAGGTTTCTTCTGGCCCTGAATTCCTGGAGACAAAGCACAATCCCCCTGGATCACTAAGGAGCGGCAGAGCTGGGTCCTTACCTTCTCCTGGTACTGCCGGCGCGAGGAGTCCAGGGACTGGATGAGAGCTGTGGCGTGGCCGATGAACATGGCATAGCAGGTGGCACCCACGATCATGCTCAGCATGGTGAGCCACACGTCGGACATGCCAACGGGAGCCTGCTGCCCATAGCCAATGCACAGCATGTGGCTCATCGCCTTGAACAGCGCGTAGGAATACTGCTTCCCCCAGGAGTCATTCTAAAGAGACAGACACACAGACAGACAGACAAGGCTTTAGCAGTGTGGCAGGACACAAGGAGGAAGCCAGTAAGACATTCCCTGGGACAGACACTTTTCAACACACATGCCTAAGGTTAGGCTCCTAAATCCATATTTAAGATACCTAAATAAGTGACTTAATTCCCCAAAAGCTGTGTACCAAACAGTCCCATTGACTCCCCCGGGAACAGCTGGTACTCAGTATGTTTGCAGAAATCCAATCTTTTATTTAGGTGCCTGACTCTAGGCACAGAAACCTAAATTTAGGCACCAACAGTTGAAAATCCTGGCTAGGATTTACAGAAATTGCATATACTTGCTCCAGCCAAACCTTCTGCAAAGGGAACCCTGAGAGATGAACACACGCTGGTAACCCAGGATGAGCTCAGACAGAGCCATCAATCACAGCACACGAAGGCTGCAGGGCTATTCCCATGGTGATTCATGTGCTGGAGGAGGAAATGCAGCAAATTACCGCTCTACAACCTGAAAATTGGGTTAAGCTGGGAACCAGCTGGGGGTACAAGAGAGCCTGCTCCAAGCTACCCTTCGGAGCCTGTTGATGTGTCGTGTTCCAGCATGACTTGAACAGCTCTGATCTACTCTACAGGAGTGCTGGACGCTAACTGAAAAGACAGGAAGGGGTGAAGGCAAGTTAGTATTTATAACGTTCAGGCCACCCTTTCCCCAGTGGAAACGCAGGGCTCATTTGCAGTGTAAAATGGTACTTCTCTCAAGGAGCAGCACAAGCTACTGGTGACCGTGTTGCGGGGCTGCAATAAGCTGTCACAGTGAAAGGTAAAGCGATTCGTTGCCTTCTTGGGGACAGTCGGAGCTGTCCTGGCTCTGCACTGAAATGAACGGCAGTAGCAGCCAATTGCTCCATAACTCGACATGGAGAATGCAGGCGAGCTTGAAGGTTTGTGAGCTCCTCAGACTAGTCTGAGTCCACAAACCAAACACTGGTGGTGCAGCGACAGCTCCTTGCCACAGAATCCTATCCCATCGTGACACTCATCCTACACTGCTGCTGCAACATATACAGAAACCACCATCACCGTGGCTCTGTTAGTGACAGGGAAAAACCCAGGGCTTCACCGCTTTTCTGTTCCTAGGACGACACGACCATTACGAATTGGACTTGGGCCAGAGCAGCTTGGCAGCTCTCTGCGGGGAGGGGTTGGTTGGTGGGGCTGTAGTGTAACCAAGAAATAGTTCTACTAACCACCCAGAGAGGCCCTGACTACACTGGGGACACATCCCAGGAGTTTCCCACCATGCTTCAGCTCCACCATGGAGCAACATTGGGAGTCCCAGGCTGATGGACCACCAGCGTTTTTAGACATCTGCCCCGTAACCTCAGTGAGAGATCTAGCTGCAGGGGCAGCGGAGAGGCTGGTGACCTGTCTGCAAGAGTTCCAATCTTAGGAACATCAGGGGAAACTTGGCCGAAGCTCCATGAGCACAGACAGAGACAGAGCATATTTTTGCTCCTTCCAGCAGTCAAGAAAAGTGGGCACCCCTGGAGAGTGTTAATGCCCTGTTGGTGCTAAGCCAGTGGACAAAGCCTCAGGAGGGCTCGCCCAGGTTGCGTTCAGTTACAATATGCATGATATCCTGGCTGAAAATGGACAGCCTAGCAAGAGCCGAGACAAAACAGACACAGAAGTAGCCCATTCAGAGCCCCATAAAGATACAGCTCCTCACCAGCAGCCAACTGTCTGGGTGGGTCTTGCTAACAAATGAGGAGCCAGTTCAACCCACTACACTGGAAAACATCTCCCGCCATTGACACAGCGTAGGAGACAGTTCATGGCAATTGCAGTACTCCAGCAACTGGCCCCTTGCACCCTCGGGGCGACACTGCCCCAGGGGAGCAGCATTTGCATGGCAGAATGGGAGCACAGATTTAACTTGCAGACAGGAGAGCTGCACCAGGGGTCCTACCCCAGAAGCAGCAGCGTGGCAGCTTATGGGAGAATTTGGATCCCCAGCAGCGGCTTGCAGGATCATATCTCCATGGGCCTTCTCTGCCTTCCCAAGAAGTGGCAGAGGCCAGGTATGTGCACTTGTGTGTGACTGTGATCAGCTGAAGAGACATATGTCCAGTACAGAGTGGCCCAACAAAGAAGATTTGGGCCCCAACCTGGGACACATTACTGGAGAACAGAAGCATAAGGCGAGCATAAAGCGCCAGCCTCAAGAGATCAGTGCACATCAGAAGTGAAAAGGGCAATTGAGCTACAAGCTGCATATGACCCTTCGCTGCTCCTTGTTTAGGCTGCTGAGGTGCCACGCTGGAAACCCGGCCACCTTCACACCCATCTGTGGCTGTTACTGCAATGACAGAGGCAAGAGCCAGGCACTGCGCAGAGGGGAGACAACGACGTATTTCACCCCAACTGGGCAGCGCTCGAGAAATGTCTCGGCCGGCCTTCTCTTTCTGGCTCTCTTGCCAACAGCCTGCTGTGCTTCTCTCTCACAGCCTGAAGGATCCCACAGTGCTCTATAGGCTGTACCTGTAAGAGAAATCACTTATTTCCTTCATGGAAATGCCGCTGCTTCTGGGGTGGAACACAACAGCTGTTTAACACTGCAGTGCGACTCCGTTACAGTGTAAGACAGGCAATGAAGGATGCTGCAGGGGGAATTTTGCGGGACAGAATTCTAGCAGCCCTCTTGGAATTTGGCTAAACTACCAAGGCTAACGCCCTGTTTTACCATAAGATCTGCGGATAGTGCTGGGCTCTTCCTGTGGGGGGCTGAGCAGCCTCCGTTCTCATTCAGCTCAGCAGCAGCTGACAGTATAGGAAGACCTCAACACGGCACAAAAGCTGGGCCTTTAATGGCGCAAGTGGTCAGGGACTGAGCGTTGGAGGAAAGAGAAGCAGGAGTAGGCGCTGGGACGCTGCGGGTTCTAACAGCAGCTCTTTGGCCTTGGGCAAACTTCACCCTTTCGTCAGCCACTCAGGAAGTGGGGCCGATGCTCATCCCCTGCCCCAGGGGCTCTAGCGGGCTAGTCGGCGCTTTCTACGGCATGAGCAGCAGTCACCCAATTTGCACCCCACCCCCTAGCACCCTGCTCACGCACTGGGTCAGAACCTGCAGAGGGAAGAGAGCTACCTACTGCACCACCAGCCCCCCACCCCCAGCACCCGGTTCCCGCCGGGGAGGCAGCCTGACCTAAACCAGACCTGGAGTAACTCTTCAGATCACAGGGTGTTACAGCTCCAAGGGCTGCGGCTGTGGGAGCAGCCAGCCCTGGGCAGGGCTATAGCCCGTGACAGCTACTGAGAGTATCA
This sequence comes from Mesoclemmys tuberculata, assembly GCA_007922155.1. Taxonomy (NCBI): domain Eukaryota; kingdom Metazoa; phylum Chordata; order Testudines; family Chelidae; genus Mesoclemmys; species Mesoclemmys tuberculata. The sequence continues at coordinate 12,944,434 of ML675621.1, forward strand.
GCTCAGAGCCTCGGGCATCCACCTACCCCTTGAGCGCTGGGACGCCTTGGCTGCCACCTTGGTGATGCCCATTTGTCATTAGGCCTCTCCCCAGGGTTGTTAGGCCTGGTCTATGCACAGGGGTTTTATTTTACTGGTATAACTAGGTCTATGGGCCTTAGGGGGCCAGACTACATGATCACAGCAGCCCTGACATCTATGAATCTGTGAAACGCGTGATTTATTTTTTTAACTGAACTAGGTATGCTGGTGCAAACCCTAGTGTGGACACAGCTATTCGGGTGTAAAAGTGCCTTAGGGGGAATAGCTTATTCTCCTTCCTGCAGGGGTAATAGCTACACCAGAGTGACCACCTTCACACCAGTATAACTGCATCCACGAGAGGGACTGTACTGGGGTAGTTAAAGTGGTAGACCCTGCGTGTGTAGACAAGCCCTAAAACTGCGTCAAGGAAATAGCCCTGTCCTTCTTAAGCAAATTTTCAGCCAAATAGAACCAAGTTACCAAACGGCGTGTGAACCCAGCTGAGCAGGGCTATATTTGACACTGGCCTGGTTTAGCACATTCCCTGATTCAGGTAGCATCTGCATGAATGAGCTTGCAGGTTTTTTAAATGATTTGCCAAACTGCCTTGGCTTTGGCACTAATGTAGACAGGGCTGCACAGGTTTGGGCACCTATAATGTCCCATGCACAGCCACTCCGGCTCAGACGTATGCCACAATGTTTGGTGGCAATTCCCTCAACTCTCCTAAGAAAGCCCTGGGTCCCAGAGCACTGTGGAGAAGACACTGTGGGAACCAGTGCAGTGGCTTATGTGACATTCCTGGAGAGACAGCCACTGCTACGCGATTGAGCAACTCTACAACAGCAGAAGTTAGAGGTGGGACCCCTGGACAGCCAGCCCATGGCTAGCAAGACCCTTGGGGTCCCAGTGCCTAGGGCTAGAGCTGAGTCATGTGGTCATCCCAAACTTGCCCCACTTCAATTGCACAGCACTCTAGGGGGTTGATCTCCCGGCCCAGAGCACCTCTCCCAAGGTTGGACCGTGTACCGAGAGCTGAGGAAAGACAACGCCACAGGAACATCAGCAATTGCTTCCAGAGTGTAAGTGTTTTCACAAGGCTGGTTGTAGCAAAGGTGATGTGTACCCCACTCCTCACCTAGCCCCCAACCCCTCTTAGCTCACAGTGAGCTAGACAGGTCCTGGGTTTGAGGGCTCGCAATATCCACACACCCAAACAAAAAAACCCACCAAACCCACTTTTCTACCTGGGCCACACTGTGGAACGTCCAGCACTGAGCTGGCAGGGGCATGATCTGGCGCTGGCGTCACAATCTGGAGTTCATTAGAGTTCAGTTTACACAGTGCTGGATTTGTGACTGGAGTGCAGCTGTGCACTACTGCCCTCTCCTGGATGGACCCAGAACTGCTCAACTGTGCGTCACAGGCCCCGTTCTGGAAAGTATAGCAATCCTTGACCTGAGTGTCTGTGGAATAGCGGGGTGCGGAGGAGTGCAGCAGGTCAGGGTGGGAGCGCATCAGCACAGCGGGTGGGGGGCGTGTTGGACTGGAACCGCTTGCAGTGCAGCAGGTGGGCAGTGAGGTGCCCTGAGAGTTGGGTGGGCCAGTTTGCACAGCACCCACCTGTTTTATGCTTATCTCCAATTAGAGTGAGCAGGGGCCAGCATGCACTAAAAGAGTTGATAAAATTAGGTAACCAAGGACGCCCTCCGAAAACGAGGATACCAGCTGCCTGAGCCCATTAGCCCAAGGCGGGGAGTGGGCCAGCTGGTGAGGCGGCTGCTGACCTGGATGCATGTGGAAAACTGAGGATCCCAAGAGAGGTCCACGCAGGCCTTCAGAATGCAGGTGTGGACAGGTCCCTTCTTCACTCCATTGTCCACACAACGCTCAGCCCCATCCCACCCTTGTGCTTCAAGAGGAGGGAGCTGGTATCTTCACTCGGAGTCAGCCTTTGGAGGGCAGAGGCCTGGGGGCGGCGATGAATATTTCAAATGCACATTCCCTGTATCTGCTCCAGGGAATATATGCTTTCCCCAAAGGGTTTCTCTGTTCAGTGCAGTACCCAAGGAGCCAGAACCCAGGCTTCGCTGAGTGTTCAGGGCTCTGCAGAACTCAGCCTTCTGCAATTAGTAGTTGCAGAAGGGTCTCTGGAAGATGCTACCACACACGGGCCTCTCCACAGCACTCATTTTGGCAGTTTCCTTTTTAATAAAGTGCCCTGTGGGGAATGGAACACGCGGCCCCCAGAGCCCAGGGCTGAGCCATTAATCCTGGAAACACCCCTCCCTGCCATTTCAGAGACAGCATTAATGGCCCTGAGGTAGCTAACTCCCTGCCCTCAAACCTGGGAACACAGGAATTGCCCAACAGGCTCAGACCCACAATCCAGCTGGTCCAGAGTCCTGTTTTCAGCAGTGGCCAGCACCACGTTTCAGAGACACACCCCTCCTCCTACTGGAGTCAACAGCTTGAGTCTTATTGACTCTACCTACAGAAGCATCCGGCTTCTGGCCACTCCCACCTCTTCCTCCAGCTGGGATAGTTCTCTCTTGCTTTTTGTTACTGGGAAAGTGCCAAGTTAATTAAGCTGCATAAACCCTTCGACTTTCCTGGAGGAGTAATTTACAAGTGCAGAGGCTGTAGATCCCAGAAAGGCCGCTTGCCTCACCCAGGCTGATGAGCACCCGTAGGTCTGCTCCATGCATCACACCTTCACCATCAGTCCTGTAATCTGTACAGTAACCTCCTCCCTGCAGACACCATGCCCCTGCTCAGCGGCTCTTACTGCTCCAGAAGGTTTCCTGCTCTCTCAACAAAACCTTTTCTCCCTCCACAGCTCCTGCCATCTTCTGAGACTGCAAATAATCCTTTCCTTCCATGCCACGGATATCTTGACAGTATTTATAGGCTGTGATTATGCCCTGCCCTAACCTAATCTTTTTTTCTGATACAATTTTAGCTCCTTTCCTCCCTCCTCAGAGGTCTCGTGCTCCAATCCTGGTATATTTGTTGTTCATCTTTGTACTGGCTGAGAGAAATGGGAGGCAGTGTGTCCTGGTGGATAGAGAGGCCTGGGAGAAAAGGGTTCCTTTCCTGGCTCTGCCTCTGGCCTAGTGGGTGACCCTAGGCACATCACGTCACCTCCCTGTGCCTCAGTTTTAACATTTATTAAAAAAAAAAAAAAAAAAGCAGGTGGGGAAGTAGATAAAGATATTGACGTCCTTTGTAGAGTGCTTGGAGAGATACTGTGGTGACCAAACTGTATGCCACGTGCCCAGGAGCAATTGCCCCAGGGCTACAGACTGGCATCATTAGCTGCTCTTGGGAACAGAACACTGCAAACCCAAATTATGCCCCCGGGAGTCTCTCAGATTCCCTGTTTACCCCCAAGTCTATCTAGCTAAGGTACATATCTGGCCCCATTGCGATAGCGTCTGAGCACCTCATATTTCCTGCTTTCTGCTCTCAAGATGCCGAGCTGGCAGTGCCGTGCATCATCGCTACTGCACGGGGGGTGAACTGAGGCCCAGAGAAACTGAGTGACTTGCCCAACATCATACAGAGTCCATGGCAGAGCAGGGACTTGAACCACCGTCTCCCAAATTCCAGGCTAGGGCCCTAACTCATCCTCGCAATCCTTCCCTATCTGGGCTGTTCATTGCCTTTTCCTAGGAGCAGGACCTTGCATCTGGCAGCTTGGACTCTCTCCTCCTGGCCTGCGTTGCCCTGGCTCTAACCCCTCCAGATGACATTTGACTGTGGCCGTATCTCTGACACGCCAGGCTGCGCATGGGAGCCTGGGAGCTCAAGAGCACAGTGACAGGATGCAAAGCCCAAGTGAGAACTGAAGGAAAGTGGATCCAGGCTGCTTAGCATGTTTGTGGCCACCATGTCACAAACGCCACCGCAGAACTGGGGTCAGCATCGACTAGGCAGAGAGACTCTGCGACCCCTTCAGCTGCTGCTCAGGCTAGTACCTCCGAGGCAGGGTCGAGGCACATCAGCAGAAAAGCAGAGGCAGCGTTATCTAGTGGGTAGGGCACCGGACTGGGAGCCAGGACGCCTGCGTTCTATTCCTGGCTTTACCACGTTCCTGCCACTTCCCCACGCTGTGCCCTCATCTGTCTAGATCATATGGTCTTTGTATCTGTCCAGCGGCCAGCACAACAGGTGACCTCTGCTCACCACCATAACAGAACTAGGGCCAGGGCAGCGTGGGGGAAGATCATGCTGTACCTGTCTTGCAGATCACTAGAGCTGTTGGTCTGGCCTCTTTCACCAGTGGGGAGAAAAACAAATGAGCCCCCCACAAATGGTGCTCAACGGCGTCTAGTTCTGCCTGAGCTGGGCCCCCCATGCTGACGGTTCACAGCTGCATTGGGGAGGCGTGAGAAGCTGTCTGGGTTTTTCTAATTTCAAGTTTCTTTTTGCTCCAGTGCCTGATTTTTAAGAAGAAATTGGCCGGGCGAATCTGCGGGTTAAAAGCTGCAATGAGAGGCAGTTTTTTAAGGTTCGTCAGTTTTGCTGTTGAATCAACTGCATGTTGTCTCTTTGAATAAAGGATCCTGAATTCTTGGGGAAATGTTGAAAGGCGCCAGGAGCTCCCAGGCACTTACCATATGTTCCACGTCTCACCCATAAACACTGCAGCCACTGGCAGAGCCCCGTGCGTTGCGCTTGCGATGGGACTTGCAATACTGCCTGTCACGGTTTATTGGCAGGATGCTTTAGAAGCATGGATTAATCTGCGCAGCACCCTTGAAAAGCCAGGAGAGCAGTGCGATCGCGCCCCTCCTATACCCAGGAAGACTGAGGGCATGGGACGCCGAGTGACATGCTCAAGGCCACTGCAGGGATCGGTGTCAGGAATTAGGAATCTGTGGCTCAGACCCAGGCCTGTCCTTATGGGGAGGCACTGGGTGTGCTGTCGCCTCAGCTGAGCCCCACCAGGGTCTGCTCCCAGCCTAATTTGTGTATTTCTTTTCAACCCCACTCCTGGCTGTCTGCTGCCAGCAGGGGAGGTAGGCTCCTGCCTTCTCCTGTGAGCAGCCAGCTGCTGCTTCCCCAGGCTCCCCAGCTCGGCCTGTCTTACTGCAGAGGGCTCTGCAAAGCCCACCCCACCTCCCTCCAGCACCTCCCCCTCCAGGTGATTGCAGGAGGGAGGAGGATGATACCGGGCTGGGGTGGGCTGGCGGGGGGGAGGGGAGCAGAAAGAGAAGGCTGCTGACAGCTGGAGGATGCTGCGTTGCTGAGGTGGAGGGGCTGTTGAGGAGATGCTGGAGGCATGCTTGTGTGTTGGGGGCCTGAGGGCAATTGCTTTATTATGGGGGGGCTTGTGGAGGGCTCTGGGGTGTCGGCAGGAGAAGGCACTTACCACCATGCGGTTGAGGGATACCCAGCAGTCCTCGGGGAAGTCCTGCAGCATAGGCACCAGGAACTGAAGGCAGCCGTCCCAGTGACACAGCAGCAGCATCATTCCAATCAGGTTCACGATCCGCACCACCGCACTCGCCAGGTCGTAGGTCATGTGGAATATCTGCAGGGCCAGGAGGGAATGAGTCACAAACAGCGCCTCAGCCCACCCACGCAACCAGCGAGCCCAGGGCCGCAGCCACCGGACAACAAGGCAGCCCAAGACAAGGCTGAGGCAATTCTCCACAGGCAGATCAGTGGTTAGAATAACCAAATATACCCTCCGCCTCCCTTTCTCATCAAAATTGCACTTTGATTGAAAATTCTCAGCCTGCTTTACAACATAAATTGGATGCGAGAGCCTTTTTGGAGTGACAGCTGCTCTTCCGCAGCTCGCTCTCCAGGGAGCGATCCTCCTTGGATTTCCCCCCATTTTTAAAAAATAGCTTGTGAGCCCTCCAGGGCAGGGACTGTGTGTGTGTGTGTACATTGGATGCAGGTGCCAGCATTCACTCACACGGCGCACAGCAGCCTTACAGCAGCCAGAGCTTTCCAGTGGAGAATTCAGCATATCAATTGTCTACCCCAGCTGTCCCCTCCACCCTTGGCCTTAAATGGCGGAGGGCAGGCTGGTGGGGAGGAGAGATCATAGCAGCATTGAGCTACACTGTGCCCAGTCTCCTGCTGACGTGCAGTGTCTTAGGCTTTGCAGTGCCATTTAGAACCCGTGGGCTCCGCAGCCCTGACTCAGGGAGCTGCAATTGGTTCTCTGCAGCCACGACTTTCCCTTACAAGCAGGAGCAATGTCATTTTCCCCCTAATACTAATCATAAGCACAGCACACTCAATATACTCAACCCTGCCCCAAGACAGATTTCCTTGGGAAAGTCCCTTAGGCCTCAGAGGTAGTCAGGCTCTTAACTCCCATTGATTTCAAACCTTTGAGGATCGGGGCTTAGTCTCTGTGTGCCTCAGTTCCTCATCTGTACAATGGGGATAATAGCCCCGCCCTCCTTCACAGGAATGCTGTGCGGATAAACATATTGAAGAATGTGAGGCTCTCAGATAATACAGATATGCAAGTAGATAGGGAGGTAGATAGGCAGACTGTTTGGTTTGCTGTTTCTAAACCCCATTGTTTACCCAGCTTCCTGTGTGCTTCTGGGGTGTGACAGGGAACAACAGTGTCAAAGTCCTGTGAGAGGCCCTCTAAGAACATTTCCAAGCAGGACATACCCAGAAATGCTAAGTGAAAGGCGGTTGTAGGAAATCCAGCTGGCTCAGTGGGTTAGTATTACAGCTGAGCAAATAATTCCTCAAGAGTCATTTGACTGGTTTCATATCTTTTTCTGTTGGAGAAACGATCACTGTAATTTAAATAACCCGAACTGAGTCCAAGCATTCAAATGACAACCGAGGGCTGCACTTTCAATGGTGTTTGAGGCAATGATCTGTGAAAGGGGCATTGAGCAGATATTTGTCAATGGCAGGGTGTTATTGAGCTAATGACATTTCCTCTCCTACATGTCCGCACTCTCATGTTCCATCAAAGAGTTCTAGCAATATTTCCAGTTCTAGGAGCCTTGCCTGTGGGGAGAATATCCAGAAGTGATTTTTTTCTTTACTAGAGAAAGATAGAAAACTCACAGTCCTGGGGAAATGGATGGCTCAGGGGACTGGTAAAGGGTTATAGAGCTTTTCACCTCTTCGCTGGGAATTTGGCCTTATTCCAGCTAGGGATGGAAAGCTTTCACTGTCAGCAGCCTGCTTGAATTTAGTTGGGAGTTTCAGCCTACTTCTCAGTGGAAAGGTGCCCCCATCACAAGCATCTGCCTTTGCTCTTGGCACTAACTGACCCCCTGGGCTGGCAGTCCCAGGAAATGGGGGCAAGAGTTGAATGGGTTGTACAGAATGAATTACTATCCCCAGGCTGATCCCTTCCAGCCCATGAGGAGGACACATGGGTGAGCCAACATACCCACCCCTGCTCTATGCTATATGGGCAGGCAGCTCCAGTCTCTAGCATGGTCAGTTCAATACCTTTCACCCCTTGAAATAAATTCACTTTCAAACATTAAGAAAACACAAGAAACACCCTCTGTGGAGCAGAGAAACGGCCACCAGGGGTTGGGCCCTTGGTTCGAGCAGATATCCCTGTTGGAACTTTGCCCCTTGTCGTGGGGAATATGGGTCCTAAACACTAATCTGGCCTCTCGCCGAGCACTCTGCCTTGCTGCCCTACGGCAATCCCCCACTTGCCCAGAAGAGATGGGAAAGGAGCGTCCTAAAGTCCATCGCTCTGGGACAAGAGCTGTAACTGGTACTTCCCTGGCTTTTGTCAGGAAGGCAGGACAACCTGGAGTGCTGATGACCACTCCTGTTCTGGGTCCCAGAGCATCAGCATAGCTCCTCTGGACTGGTCGCACACTCAGTCTTTCAGCTGCTTGTCACTTAAGTGACTGGGCTTTGGCAGAGGTGGTGGCGGCCCGTACTCAACCTCTGAACCTGTTTCAGGAGAGAGGCAAGCAGGAGGTGGTGGGCACTGGCGGACAGCTCAGAAACCAGGTCAATTGTTCACAAAAGGCTGTGCCTTGTGAATCCCTGCTCTGACGTCTGCTCTACACCACCAGCCAAAGGGCATCTGGGGAAGCTTCCTGGAAGGACAGCACAAGGAGGGACTGAAGAACACCACAGCAGGAATCCATCCCCAGTAAAGCAGTCTCTAGTTGTGGAAGTGCCTTGGAAACCCCTCTGCATCTAATGGGATTATCCATAAGGCTCCTAGGGTGCAAGTTTAAAATCTTGTCAGCACTGACCAACTCCATAGAATACATCTCCACCTGCTCTACACCCTGCAGGACTCTGCTGGGCTGGGAGAATCCACAGATGGCCACTAAAGTCAGAGGGCAAAGCAGACTTGAAAGAGACTGAATGGGATAAGGGACCAAGCCCCAGCTATGGAACCTAGGCCTCAGCTCTATCACCCTGGTTTAGCTGAAGGTGTATTTTTTAAGTCTAGGCATAGCCGAGTGGGGATATTCAAACTGATTATCAATTGTCAGTAGAATTTTTGGTAAAGTCCTTATAATTTCAGTATCTTGAGAATAGTGCTCAAGTGTTCAACGTTCATCTATGGTACAAATCCAAAAATATCCCTTTAGAAGAAAACAGAGGCACAGAAATCAAGACAACAAAAATAATAAAAATAAATTTAAAAAAACCCAACCCCCCATGGGACAGAGTTACGGTTGTGCTGTGAAGAAACGTGCATTTGATTATTTCTGAAAATAGCACGTTTGTTGATTACGTAGAGAATGTGAGATTTAGGACAATCTTAACTATTCATTCCTCTATTTAGGTTTTGCAAATGAAGCGTTAGGAAGACTTTGTGATTTTTTTTCACTTCACAAACTGAGCTGCTTTTCTAAACAAAGCTTTTTGTTTCTGGATATATGAGAGCTGAGCGAATGCTGCAAGAAGTTTTCCATAGACTATTTGGTTGAATTTACAATTTGCTGAGATCACATCTCTGTTGTCCTGCACCTTGCACAGTCATTTAGACTAATGCAGAGTTAATGTAAAATGTTACCCCTTTGGTTCAGTAGCATTTCACTTTTATTTACACTCGTATACATGACAATACAAGATTTAGGTAAAAAAAGAATCAGACCCAATATGCTTGATTCATGCTCCACCCACTTGTGGAGCGATAGAGTCGTGTGTACGTACGTACTTTTGCACGCATGCACACACACACACACACACACACACACACACCACTTGACCATTCATAGTGTATTTTAAACTCCATGTGCAAGAATTTGCACCACAATTGGTGTATTTTACATGGTATAGATATAGCAGGAGGACAAGGTTCCCTAAACCCCTCACCAGATTTCTAGTACTGAAGCAAATAAATAGGCCACAAATGTCCAAGCACTTATTTTGTACAACTAATACAAGAAAAATAAACCTGGAAACAACCCTCCCTACCCCTTCCTTCCCCATAGCCCAATTCTTTTAGGAATGATGCCATAGGCAAGCCCTATATGACTCAGAAAGGAAAAAGGTTTTACATTTTAAGAAGCTGATGAAAAATATTCCCCCTCTCCATGAACTGCTTCTTCTCTCCAAGAGATTCAAGGCACCAGCAGCTTTTGTCAAGCCTTCTGCCTGATTACAAAAATAATGATCATCCAAACAAGAAACAATAATGAAACCATCTGGCCAATCACAGCTACCTAACAATTAATTTTTTTCTTCTATATTAAGTATCAAATACTGGCAGTAAATTGGTTGTGATCAAACCACAGATAGAAATAAAATAGAGGAAAAGGTTAATCAGATAAATTAATCTGTCCAAGAACAGTCCAGAAGCAGGGAAAGAAGCTAATGTAACCAAGTGAACTATTCACCGAGAAATATTTGCTCAGCTCTAATGTATACACTTGGCTCACTCCCTCACTTCTGGGGTGGAATGCAGGAGTAACCACTGCACAGCCCTCGCACAGGCTCCGTGCTGATGGAAGAACAGCAGAATATCCTGGGTCACTACAGCAGCCTTGATTCCCGAGAGCTGTTCCATCCAAACACTGATGTAGCCTGACCCCGCTTAGCTTGCAAGATCTGCCTAGATCACAGCATCTGTCTACACTGCAATGGGAAGTGCGGCTGCACCAAGTGTAGACATATCTGAGCTAGTTTTAATTTAGCTCACATGACTATCAGTGAAGCCACAGCAGCACAGACTAGCCACCCAGATAACCCGGATCCCAGGCAGGCTTCTCCAGGCTATGCTACCATGGCTTTGCTGCTGCTGCTGCTGGTATTTGCACTAGCTAGGTTAATGCTAGTTTGGGTCAGGTGTGTCTACACATGCTGCAATCAGACCTCGGAGTACAATGTAGACATACACGTCTAAGCTGGTATTGTCCCAGACCAATGTTCCAGGTAACTCAAACTACTCAGGGAACGTTATTTTTGCTGTTGTCAGAAGACAGAGCCTGCTGTTTCCTGCAAAGAAAACACCTTTCTTCCTCTTCTCCACACGTAACAAAAATCCCACACAGCACTAAACAACCTAACACTGACATGCCCGGGCTGCTAGCTGACAACAGGACGTGCATTGTACGAGGGGGAAGATCAAACAAGCATCTTCCCAGGCTCGGAGATTTTATGAGGGCTTTCCCACAGGAAATATTCTATGGACATCAAAGCACCGATGCCTGCCAGAAACCAGTCCACCTAAACCACCCTGGGCCGGATAACTCAGATATTATGGCGTTGGACAAGGCATAAGAACCAGGGTGGGTAAGACAGATTGCAAACTAATTCACCCCTTGGTGCACTGAACAGCCAGAGCACCCACGCTCAGAAACTCAAACTCATTTTATTTTAGCCGCACCGTACAAAAGCTCTCAGTTGCTTTTTCTGCATTTCTTATCCCAACGCTGCTGACCACCAAATATCCATCAACCTCTCTCATTTACATCCCTCTAAAACTGTGCATTTCCCCCTCAGCGAGGTCACCATTCAAGCTGTGCAAAACCAGACAAATTTTATCCCCAAACCTTTGTCATTTTTGCCAATTTGCTATCCCTCAAGATGACACAAAATGGCCGTTTTTGCCACTAAAACACACAAGTTCTGAATTTCAAAGGCACCAATTGCTCAGAACGGACCCGTTTTCACTGGAGAAGGGCCTACTTTGAAGAGGAAAAATCATGCAAGCAGGGAGTCAGTGGACTTATTTTCAAGGTTAACAGTGTGAAGAATTAAGTTGCACGTGGAAGGGTTTTGCTTTGTACGGTGAATGTTCTGTAACACTGAATCTGACAACATAAATTTAACTGCATGGAAGCAAGAGAGATTTACACCAACCTCCAGAGGAAGTTTATTTCTTCATAGACAGCTGGCTTCCAGAAGGACCAATCATGCTAATAGAGCTTCTTCTCCAGTTGTGATGTGGGAGTGGGTGGGCAGGAGACAGGACAAAAGCCACCAGAAAACCCAACTAAAAATAAAAAGCATTTTCTTCCCTTCTCACACAGAGACTCGTGTCAGCTGGAACAAGCGTACAGCAGGGAAAGGTGAAATAGCAGGACTAATTAGCACCAGAAAAGCTAGTGCAAACGGCAGATGTTTATAGATATATATAAAACCCCAATGATCTTGCTACTGCCATGTGCTTGCGCCTCTTAGAGTTCAGGTTGCATGGCAACTGCCTCCCTTTCCATGCAACCATTCACAGACTAGACTTTAATCTTCTTCATTTTACAAACTTTTCTTACCACGACAAACACAACACAGACTTTTAAATGTCTTTTCTGGAACAACTTCACTGACCGGCTGCCCCTTGAGTGGGCTTCTTTAAATACCCCTAGGAAAAAGATTCTGAGGTGGATCGTGCTCCCACTGACCTGAGACAGGCAACTCCTGGGACCATTAACAGGCATTAGGAGCAGGCTCTAGGTTCCTGCTGATGGAGGGGAAGAGGCGATGGTTGAAATCTCACAGAAAATGTCTAATCAAAACAACGGAAAGGCGGATACTAAAAGTTGTAGTTGGGCCTAAGTGACTTAGGAGCCTATGTGCCATTTCCCAAATCGATTTAGGCCCCTAGAAGCATAAGTCCTGCTGGCTTTCAATGAGGATTCAGCTCTTAAGTGCCTATGGGCCAGACTTTCAAAGGGATTCGGGTGTCTAAAGATGCAGATGAGCGCCTAAGTGGGGTTCTCAAAAGTGCCTACGCAGGTTAGGTGCTTTATTCCCATTATCTGCATCTGCAGGTGCTGAAATACCTTGGAAAATCTGGCCCTAAGACGCTTTTGAAAATGGGAATTAGGCATGTTTGGCAATTTTACCCTGAGTCTAGAAACGAATACAAAAAGAATCCCAAGTGAGGAATGATCATCGCTTGCAGTTCAAAATGAGCACATCGGCTCAGCACTTAAGCTGAGATTTCCAAAGATGTCTAAGGTATTTCAAAGAATCAGAGAAGCATAGGGCTGGCAGGGACCTCAAGAGGTCATCAAAGCCAGCTCCTTCGTGGAGGCAGGACCAGGTAAACCTAGACCTCCCTGACACGTTTGTCTAACCTGTTCTTAAAAACCTCCAATGACGGGGACTCCACAACCTTCCTAGGTAACTGGTTCCAGTGTTCAACTATCATTATTTAGTAAGAAAGTTTTACTAACATCCAACCTAAATCTCCCTTGCTGCAAATTAGGCCAATTACTTCTTGTCCTACCTTCAGTGGACGTGGAGAACAATCGATCCCCATCCCGTTCATCACAGCATTTAACGTATTTGAAGATTGTTAACCAGGCCCCCACTCAGCCTTCTCTTCTGCAGACTTAACACGCCCAGTTCTTTGAACCCCTCCTCACAGGTCAGGTTTTCTAAGCCTCTTAACATTTTTGTTGCTCTTCTCTGGACTCTCTCCATTTTGCTCACAACTTTCTTAAGGTGTGGTGGGCAAAACTGGACACAGTACTCTAACTGAAGCCTCACCAGAGTGGAATAAAGCTGAACAATTAACTCCCACGTCTTCCATACAATACTCCTGTTAATGCAGCCTAGAATTATATTTGCCTTTTTTGCAACAGCCTCATGCTGTTGGCTCATGTTCAATTTGTGCTCACAATAACCCGCAGATCCTTTTCAGCAGTACTGCTCTCTAGCCAGTTATTTCCCATTTTGTATTTGCACATTTGATTTTTCGTTCCTAAGTAGCACTTTGCATTTATCTTTTATTGAATTTCCTCTTATTGATTTAAGACCAATCTCCAATTTATCAAGATCGTTTTGAATACTAATCCTGTCCTCCAAAACACTTGCAACCCCTCCCAGCTTGCTGTCATCTGCAAACTTTAGAAGCATACTCTCCACTTTGCTATCCAAGTGGTTAATGAAAATATTGAGTAGTACTGGACCTATGGCAAACACCTGCAGGACCCCACATGAAACATCCTCCCAGTTTGACAGCGAGCCATTGATAACGACTCTTTCAGTACAGTCTTTCAACCAGCTATACATCTACTTTATCGTCATTTTATCTAGATCATATTTCCCAAGTTTGCTTATGAGGATGTCATGTGGGACTGAGTCAAAAGCCTTACTAAAGTCTAGATATATCACATCTACTGCTTCCCTCCATCCACTATACCAGTAAATCTGCCAAAGAAGGAAATTAGACTGGTTTGGCATGATTTGTGATTTACAAATTTGGGCATCCAGCTCCCACTGAAGTGGAAATTGGCCCCTTCCCACCCCCCATCAGCTCCTCTGAACATCCAGCCTTAGGTTTTGCTTTAAAAAACAAGTTACGAAACTCAGTATTTAAATTGGAATATTTTGGTGGCACTTTACATTCCAAAAGGCTGGGGTTGGTGGGTTTTTTGGTTTTTTTGTTTAAACTGGAGATGGGCCCGAGTCTGAATAAACCAAAATTCTGGGGTGTTTGCACCTGAGATCTCAATCTGAATTTTGCAGCATGTCTCTATCTTTCACTTAAACCATTCCCTGCAGAGCTGGAAACCCAAACACAACAGCTGCTGCTGGTGCAGGAGAATCAGGAAGTGAAACTGACCAGTTTAGCTTTTTTGTGGCCAGACAAAGTACAAGAATTAAACAAATGGCATGAAAGGTGAAAATTAGGAAAATGGGTTTTAAAATTATTTCAGTTTTAATACTCTACGAGGAGAATAATTAGTACAGAAGGATATTTTGACTGCAATTTTAAAATGTGATTTTCATCTCATCACTGTCCTTCTGTTACAACAGCTCAAAGCCTAGCAAGGAATAGATGGAAGTAGATGACTGAATGATGCACGCATCTCATCTCTGTATCTGGAAGTCTTTAAATCGTTATTTGAGGACTTCAATAACCCAGGCTTTGGTCAGGGGTCTGTTACAGGAGTGGGTGGGCGAAGTTCTGTGGCCTGCGCTGTGCAGGATGTCAGACTAGATTATCATAATGGTCCCTTCTGACCTTACAGTATATGACTCTATATGGGGCTTAGGCAAGTCACCATGTCTCTGCATCTCTAAAATGGGAGTAATAATGCTTTCCTTTCAGCAGTGTTGCATGGATTAATGAATATTTGTACTGTGTGTGGACTATGCAAAGTGCTATGTAAATTCCAAATTCTGTTATTCCAGATCATTCCTCTTACATCAGCATAAGATGAATTGGTTGAAATGATCATTGAAAACAGAATTAAAACACACTTTCAATAGGTGACTGACTGAACAAGGTCTGAAAAGGACTCACCAGCATCACTTCTGCAAAGAAAACATATGCCTTTCTAGCCTATTATCCAGGTCATGGACACAGGAGAACCAGATGAGATCATTGACTTGGACTTTCAAAAAGCTTTTGACAAAGTCTATCCCAAAGCCTGAGAAGCTTCATCACCAAGGGGGCTAGGTGTAAAATTCTGTTATGGATTAGAAAGTGGCTAACAGATAGCAAAGAGGAGAAATAAGTAGTCAGTTTTCACCAAGTGCAAAGGTTATCAGCCCCAATGTTCTGTACTAGACTGGTGTTTAATATATTTATCTGTGAAATGGAAAAGGGATTGAGCAACAAGATGAGAAAGTTTGTAGATGACATAAAATTATATAGATTAGTCAAGACCAGAGAAGAGCATGCAGAAATTTCAGAGGGACTTCACAAGGGATCTGAACAAAGCCTATTGAAATAAATAGAAGGATGTGCATTGAAATCAGTGCGCTTTTCATCAGGAATCATTTAAGCTATTGATACATAGTACTGACTTCTAAGTTAACAACTCAGGTAAAAGGAACTGCCATGGACAGCATCATTGAAAACCTCTGCTCATTGTGGTAAGAAAAGCAAATAAAACGTTAGAATGGGTAAGGAACAGAACAGAAAAATAATACTGGAAATGTTATACCATGACATAAATCAGTGATCAGTTCCCTCACCTGGAACACCACATTCATTCCTAGCCACTCTGTTTCAAAATGAATATAATAGACGTGGGGTGGTTTAGAGGTAGGAGATGAGAATGATTAGTTATGGAAAGACTTTCATGGGGGGTGTGAAAAGCATGGGAATGCTTTGTTCAGAGATGAAATAATGGAGGGAACATGACTGAGGCATACAAAATAACAATTGTCATAGAGAAGGGAGGTGAGGCCTTCTCATTTACCCTATCTCATAATACAAGAACAAAGGGACACCGAATGACAGTGAAGGACACCAACTTTAAAAACTGATCAGAGGGATGCTATTTTTTCCAGGTAATGCACATGTAGCCTGTGCTATTCATTGCCACAAAGTATCACTGATGTTAAGAGCTTGGCAAGACTCCAGAAAAGGCTGGATAATGAAGACATGCATAATTATATTAGAAAATGTTTTTTTAATGCCTTTCCTTTTTCAGAGTATAAGTCAACCTCTAACAATAGGATTTAGGAAGAAACTTCCCCTGCAGGCGCTTTGGGATTTGTTACACTTTCCTTCTGAAGCATTCCTACTGACCTTGATTGAAAACTGGATACTGGTCCGGACAAGATGAACCAGTGACCTAATCAGTACTGGCCATTCCTATGCTCCTACTTACACCCATGAATGAGCCTGATCCTGACATCTAACTGCTGCCAGATCAGTATCTAAACAGAAACCCAAAACTGGATCATCAAAGCAACAGAACCAGATCCATAGAAGACACACTTCAAATAAAAAAATAAAACCATCATCTCAAAGTCCAGATCAGGCTCCAAACAGCCACAACTCTGATTCTGGAGACGACTGACAAAAACCAAATGAGCAGTGACCTTTGTCTTTATGTTTATGTCCGTCACACTTTAATTCGCTAGCCTCAGAGAATTCAGTATAGACTTAAGACAATCTGTGGATGTCACATACCAGGGATTAATACAGCTATTTGGGTGCAGTATAACTTAGTGCTAGACTCCGAGTCCTATGCAAGAGCTCTGAATTTATCAGAGAACAGAATAACTCATGCATTAGTTTCTTGATCAATGAGTGTTGATTTAACAATCTTTCATTTAAATGAGCGAGTGAAGAATATGCACGTTATCTTGCATTAAGCACTATGCAAATGTCTATAGAGAGCTTATGGAAGAGATGCGAACATACATAACACATTCCAAACAGTGAAGTGCCCATGCACCTGTTCATACACAGGCCCATATTTGCATTTGCAAATCTGCATTTCCCCACAGAGATCAGAGGACTGCACTCCTCCCTGCATGGATTTAAGCAGGCTCAGGATGGCTTAAGTGCATTCTTTGCTGGTACTTCTCCCCCATTCGAATTTTCTCCAAAGTTCTCATTATTAGAGCCCTTTTTAGGAAATCCCTTAACAAATGATGTTCCCCTGAAGCCAACGTTTACCTTGTGCCTCAAGGGACAGATTTTGTACTGTACTTCCTGGAGACACAACAAAAATGGCCTACGTCACCCTAAGCTACCTTTGCGCAGCCTGGATTCTAGGCTGCTGCAAAGGCCATACTGGTGTAAGTTAGAGCAGCCCCTGGACTACTCTAACATATGACAGCTCCTCATGGCTGCCTATAGATGGCAGGACAACTTGGAGCCTTCACACTGTGCAGCTGGCACGCCCTTAGAGCAGTGCATGGGGACCAGGGGCCAGAATCAGCCCCACTGGCTTTATTATTTTTTTAATGACATTTATTTTCACACTGATGCTTTGTCAATCTCAGCTATTGATTTTTAAAAGCTGTCAGTTTTTCTATCAGTGGAAATGCCTGCAGTTAGTTTATTTTTTTAAACACAACAGAGACCATAAATTCCAACTTGCAACATCCGTCCGCAGAGGCTGTTATTGTGTTACAGTCAATTACATTATGTATTAGTTTAATATATTGTGGCTTATAGCACAAAAGCAGCCTGACTGGACAAGCCACATTCTAAAGGGAGATGGAGCACTTTCCCTTAACTCAATCCTCCAGTTAATTAGATGAAAACCTCAGGAACCAAATGCGACTTCCACCCTTCATTTTTTATGCCATTAGTGACTGTAGTGCCCGTAAAAGGTATCAAACTGACAGCCCTGGAGACTTAAGTTCTCTGGTTAATCATGAAACAGGTACAGAGCGGTCAGGAGTAACGAAAGCTCCTCTGGATCTAAACCCTGTGACTTGGGCCTCACTCTAACGGGCCAGACCAGATCCACGAAACCCCCCTGCCCCTCCAGTGTGCAGCATGGTGCACAAGGGTGTATGGGGGGTCCATAAGGACACATTATGCTGAGCACTCCAGGCCCTTGCACTCTTGTTCCTCTATTCCCAACAATGTTGGATGAAATTAGGGGTAAGCAAAAAGCAAGGAGACATGACTTGAAGTGTCATCCTACCCTGAAAAGGGACATCATAAAACAGGCCCTTTCTTAGCAGAGCTGCTCTCTATCTAACCAAGCCATCACCATCTGAGCACCCTGCAATCTTTAACATAGTTACCCTCACAACATCCCTAGGAGGTAGGCCAGGGCTCTTGGCTCCATCACACAAACGGTGCACAGAGAGATTACCCATAATCACGCACACAGGGAGACTGGGTCTTCCCATGTCTGCTCTAACCACTGGACCGTCCTTCCTCTCTGCATGTTCAGAGCTGCTCTGTCTAGTGACTAAGGACTTCACCTGCAGCAAGTTCAGCAGTTGTGACTTTTATTACAGCCACCAGCACATCTGAGAGCTCAGGCACCTCTCGGACTCTGCCCATTAACTACATGTGATTGCAGTTTATTCCAGTGTCTCCTAGGAGTGCTGGCTCTGCAGGGCTAAGTGAACTGGATTCTCCTCCTTCTTCTGCATCATCAATTAAAGGTTACTGAATTCCAGTTTCAGGGCCAGTCAGTCGCTGCTGAGCAAGCAAATCCATTAAAGATAATGGGGTGTTGCTGAAGATTTAATTTGCCCCAAAGAACCTTTAACAACAGCTAACAACATGCAAGGAGGAAAGAACCCAGCTTGACTCTTAGATTCCCTGATGCTTGCAAGTCTGGTACTTTATATTACTGTCAGCCCTACCGTGCCATTTTCACAGAGCCAGACTATAACCACGCTAAAATAAAGATCCTCGGAGGCAAATGAGATGTTAATTACATGATTCCCTCTTAGGCTTTACTACTGCTACCAGACAGAACTAATTTGGTGGCCACCCAGCAACGTCAGACATGTTTCCCCTATGCTCCATGCCTTGTTCACCTTTAACATCCTGATCCCTGGGCATGTTCAGGAATTCAGTTCTGGATTCAAAACAGCATCACTCAGACCAAACTCTAGCCTGCTCTGTCTGTCTGTCTAGGTTCTCAGAAATGCTGAGAGTGCCCACACTTTACACACCTTCGTCGAAACATTTTGGAACATGTTTCTCTACCCTCTTGCCAATAGAATTTCAGGAATGCCAGGTAAGAATGAAGTTTGATTTGAAACCGCAAGGAAAACCTCTGATCTCCCTCAAATTGTGTGGCACAATATAAATTAAAATACGAAGTTAAGCTCTGTTTGATTATTGGGGGAGGCAGGTTGGCCTAATATCACAGGCTGAAATTGCTTTGAGAGAGCTCTTTTTTAAAAAACAAAATAAAAACAAAAAACCCAGGGTATTTTAACATAAACTGCCCCACAATTTCCCATCAATCACACACGTCGTTTGGGAGACCTTGAGAGTTTGTGACGAACGTATCCAAGGATTTCGTTGCAGTGGCTGTTGGACAGCTTATCTGCATGCACTTTGTTTTAAAGACTAAATCTTAACCAAGACAAAGTATTGCTTGATAACATGAACCAAATGCCTCCATATCTAAAGTAATAATATTGTTTTATTGGGGGCCTCTGAAAGAAACATGCAGTGATTTTTACAGCTGCCTTAGACACTCACAGAAAAATTCACCCAACTGGAATCTGTAGATTGAACAAGGATATTTTAAAAAGCAGTATTTAAAGATACCTGAAAATGTTCCTAAATCTCCATTACTATGACTGGGCAGTAGTGTAGCCCTTAGACACTGCTCTTTTAGTTATAATTTCAATAGGAAATGCTGCCTGTTGACAGATATCAAGATCGAAATAACTAGAGCTGCAATTGGACAGACAGGGCACAGCAGGAGATCTGCACAGTTCTTTTGGGAAAGCAGTAAAAAGTATGACATGGATGTAGAACATTAAATTAGAAAGAAAAAATACACAAGAGCATTACAGAAAACTCCTACAGTTCCCTGTGTCTCCAGCTGCACCTCATCTTCCTTGCATGTCATCAAGCTGGTAACATAGCAATGTCCTTTGTTACTGCATAGTCACACTGCATGCTGTGCGGCTTTCCACTTTAAGAATGACACTTGCAGACTGACACCCTTTCCACACAATAAACCCTTGCCTACCAATCGACTGACCAACCAAAAAAAAGAAAAGGACACTGATAAATTCTAAAACCCTTACCCCAAGCAGCTCTTACCCTTGAAAGCAATGCCAGCAGTGCCATTAGGGACTTGGCGCTGGCTATTTATTTTAAGCAGAAGTCACCCAGACACCACGGTGATGGGTGGCAATACAAAAACCTGAAATAGATACATAGATGCTAATGATGTAATTGTTAGGGACTTAATCACTTAATCACTATAAGCAATTTTGGACCTCACTAAAGGCTTGTTATTTAGTAGATGGGTTGAAACTGACGTCATTTGCTGTGACCAGTTTTTTTCTCTTGCCCTAAAAAGAGGGACCCTCCTGTTTCCCTTTTTAAATAACTTCCTAGGCAGCTCTGACTCCAGCTGAAAACTGCCATCCCAGTCCTGACAGGATTGACGTTGTGCTCTTTCCCTAGGGCCTGATTTCGATCTCAGTTATACCAGCATACATCAAGACTCTTCAGGAGTAAAACCACAGCAACGTAACAATTGGATCGGACCTCTGGTCCACCTACACCATTGACCTGTTTCTGACCATAGCCAACAGCAGCTACTTCAGAGGAATGGGCAATACACCCCACAGTAGGCAGATATGGGATAATCTGCCCCCTTTGAACGTCTCATCCCTAATAACTAAAAACTGATTTAAATGCTGAAGCATGAGGGTATTTTTATGACTTCCCAAACACTTTTTTGCATTGTTATAACTCCAGATATGTAAACATCCAAACCCTCTGTAAATTTTATTAAGTTCTTGGCATCAACAACATCCTGTGGCAGTGAGTTCTTCAGATTAACTAAGCATTCAGTTAAAACAATATTTCTTTTTACCAGGTTTGAATTTGTTACCTTTTGAAGTTAATTGAACATCGCCTTGTTCTCAAACTGGGAAGAACAGAAGCTCTTGATCTATTCTGCTCTAGACCATTCATTATTTTATACACTCTTATCATGTCCTCCCTTATCAGTCTTCTCTCTGAGGGAAACAAGTCCAGTCTTCCCAATCCCTCCTCACAGGAGAGTTTTTCCAGGCCTTTGAACATCCTCATTACCTTTCCCTGATTCTCCTCTAACTCTGCAATATTCTTCTTGGGATGCGGTCCAAAAAAGGCCACAGCATCGGTTTATACAATGGCATCATAGTATTTTCCAGCCTGTTCCTTGTACACCTGAACCAGCACAAGCGAAATCAGAACCAGGATCCTTTCCTCCAGTCTCCAGCCTACTGGTTCTTTAAATTTCTAGTGGAGAGCCAGGCCAGGCCAGGCCATGGGTGGTGAGAAATATGGGGAAATTCAGTGCAGCGGTTCTACTGTAATACAGAGGTAGGGATAACACTGTTTTCCTTATCTGCATAAAGTTCCTTGTTCAGTTTTAGCCGAGCTGACTCTTTTGAGCAGGTGCATGATGTCCTGCTCATTCCCATCCTCCCCAGCTTGGCCTCCACAGTTGAGGCCATTTTTCAAACTTCTGCTGCCCGATCTGATTTAATAACTGTCACCACTGCTAAAACCCACCACGCGGTGCTTTGAAATTTGGCCTCTAGGTTGAAGCAGCAGCAGCAGCGGCAGAGCTGAAAAGTTACCAGGGAAAACGAACTGCATAAAAACGACAGCGCTGATCGTTCTTTATGATCCTGCAGCAATCCCTTCCACCTGCGGCAGCTCACCGTGGACCCCTCCCCCCACGCCCTCCAGTGGTTTATTAGAGAAATCCATGGGGGTGGCACAAACCACTCTGGCTGGTGAGACTTAATTACAGGGCCCAAGCATAATTTTTTCGGGCCCAGTACAAACTTGTAACACGGGCCCCTCCCCCACAGATACCACAAATCCCTCCTCCCATACATACAATCTCATGAGCCATGGAAAAAGTTTGAATTCTGAAATTACTGTTACATAGTCTACATTTCTGAAAAATGCCTCCCCTTTGCTAGTTTTGTTACTATAAATATCCTCAGGCGTGATCTACAATTTAGCCTCAATTTTTCCCCTCATGGTAATGGGGGTTGCTGCCTGGGCCAGGCCCCCAGGGCCTCCAGGCCCCAGTGAAGTGTACCCTTCCCCCTTTGTGGGGGCCCTGCTTAATTATACAGCAAAAGTCTTCCAGAGCAAACACAAAAGGTAACTTGACATCTTGTCCCAGAGGACGAAGTACGAACAGAGTTGGCAGGCTGCCCCGCGCTATTCAGATCGCATGGGGTGCAGGGCTGGGGTGCGGGGTGGCGCAAGCAGTGCAGGGTTTTAGTAAGTTGGTTTCTTTTGCTTTAGCCAGTGGCTGCCCCACAAGCAACACCGACCTCACGCAGAAGGATGAGTTGACGGTGTGGGTGGCGAATGCAGCAGTTGCTTGACCCGGTAGCTTCGGCAGAGCTGAGATGGGACTCGGGACAGAAGCACGTTATCAGGCAGAGGACACAGATACCAGAAGCTGTACTCTGATAGCAGGGACATGCATGAGTGAAGTGCAGACGCTCAGCAGCAGCAGGGAGCTATGCAAAGTGTCCCCATGCCAGCTCCAAGCTGCCACTTTTGGAAGATTTAGCACTAGGATTACATTATTCGACCTTTTGAAGAACAAGAATAATTCTTTCCCCCCTCTGGCCCCTGCTGTCTAATGATCTCAAAGTGCTTTACAAGATGGTAAGTGAACTAGGCTTCACAGCCCCCCTAGGACGCTATGGGGATGTTATTTTTCTCCCCATCTGACAGACGGGTAAACCGCAGCACAGAGAAGTTAAGTCACTAGCCCAAAAGGATACTGATCTCTCCTCCTCCCCTCCCCCTGAATGTAGGGAGACCATTTGTTCAGTTTAAAGATAGCCAGTCCTAGTTTTGTGGCACACTGTCCCTCTCTGGTAGAAACTTAGCACCGGACATGGGTTTGTCCAGTAAAAACAAGGGGAGGAGAGCGTGGAAACAGAACAATGCCAGTGGGGCAGGGGCGGTGCCTCTGTGCAGAGGGATGCAGTTGGCAGCAGGCCCACAGGGATGGGCAGGGCCCACGAGTCCATTGATTTTACCACTAGGTCCATTAATTTAACCACTAGGTGACATTAATTTAATTTAAATTGATTTAATTTAACCATTAATTTAACCACTAAGTAACACTCCCTTCTACTAAAGGCTCTTCCCCTAATGGTTACTGGACAGCACAGTCTCTGAAGTTCAGCAGTAAGAGTATATTTAGTATAATTAAGCTACAAAAGACTTTGAAAAGCAGCTAGCAAAAGACTCAGAAACAAACAGCAACAAAAAATGTTAAGTACATCAGAAGCAGGAAGCCTGCCAAACAATCAGTGGGGCCACTGAAAATTGAGATGCTAAAGAGCATTCAGGGAAGACAAGGCCATTGTGGAGAGGCTAAATGAATTTTTTCATTGGTCTTCACTGCAGAGAAAGTGAGGGAGATTTCCACAGCTGAGCCATTTTTTTAGGTGACAAAACTGAGGAACTATTCCAGATTGAGGTGTCAAGAGAGGGAATTTTGGGAACAAATTCATAAATTGAACAGGAATAAGTCACCAGGACCAGATGACATTCACCCAAGAGTTCTGAAGGACCTCAGATATGAAACTGCAGAACTACTGAGTGTACAGACGACTGAAGGATAGCTAATGTGGTGCCAATATTTTCTTTAAAAAGATTCAGAGGCAATCTTGGCAATTTACAGGCAGATAAGGCTAACTTCAGTACCAGACAACTTGGTTGAAACTATAGTAAATAAAAGAATTATCAGACACAGATGAACAAAAATTTTGGGGGGGAAGAGTCAACATGGCTTTTGTAAAGGGAAATCATGCTTCACCAGTTTATTAGAATACTTTGAGGAGGTCATCAAGCATGTGGACAAGGGTGATCCAGTGGATATAGTGAACTTGCCCTTTCAGAAAGCCTTTGACAAGGTCCCTCATGAAAGGCTCTTAAGCGAAGTAAGCAGTCATGGGATAGGAGGGAAGGTCCTCTCTTGGATCAGTAACTGATTAAAAGACAGGAAAGAAAGGGTAGGAATAAATGGAGAATGGGGTAATGGAGAGAGGTAAATAGCGGTTTCTTCCAGGGATCTGTACTGGGAACGGTGCTGTTCAACACATTCATAAATGATTTGGGAAAAGGGTTCAAGAGTGAGGCAGCAAAGTTTGCAGATAATACAAAATTACTCAAGATAGTTAAGTCCAAAGCAGACTGCGAAGAGTTACAAACGGATCTCACAAAACTAGGTGCCTGGGCAACAAAATGGCAGATGAAATTCAGTGTTCACAATTGCAAAGTAATGCACATTGGAAAACATGACCCCAACCATACATGCAACATTAGCTGTTTACCACTCAAGAAAGAGATCTTGGAGTCATTGTGGATAATTCTCTGAAAACACCCACTCAGTGTGCAGTGGCAGTCAAAAAAGCTAACAGAATATTATGAGCCATTAGGAATGGGATAGATAATAAAACAAAAAATATCATAATGCCACTACATAAATATGTTACGCCCACACATTGAATATTGCATGCAGTTCTGGTCACCCCATCTCCAAAAAGATATATTAGAAATGGAAAAGGTACAGATAATCATTGTTGTTACTCTTAAGCATATGGAACAGTTTCCATATGAGGAGAGATTAAACAGACTGACAATTCAGCTTGGAAAGGAGGCAACTAAGGGGATAGATGTTAGGTGTCTATAAATCATGAACGGTGTGCAAAAAGTGAACAAGGAAGTGTCATTTACCCCTTCACAAAACAAGAACTAGGCATCACCCAATGAATTTAATAGGCATCAGGTTTAAAACAAAGAAAAGGAAAGACTTCTTCACACAACACACAGTCAATCTCTGGAACTTGTTACCAGAGAACGTTGTGAACAGCAAAGTTATAAGTGGATTCAAGAAAGAATTAGATACATTCATGGAGCACAGGTCTATCAAGGGTTATTAGCCAAGATGGTCAGGCATGCAACCCCAACCTCTGGATGTCCCGAAGCCTCTGAGTGCCAGAAGCTGGAACTGGATGACAGGGGATGGATCACATGAAATTGCCCTGTTCTGTTCATTCTCTCTGAAGTATCTAGCATTGGCCACTGTCAGAAGTCAGGATATTGGGCTAGCTGGATCACTGGTCTGATCTAGTGTGGCCATTCTTACGTAGGAAAGTTAAACTTCTAAATGCATCACTTTATGGTCAATGGAGTGATCTTGCGACAGTATTTAAATTCACTGTGAGATCAGCCAACAGAAGCACCAGTCTTGAGCCTCTTTGGGGGTGGGTGGGAAGACCCAGATCTCAACCCACCCCTCTGGGTTTGGTTCTAGGTTGAATCCAAGCAGAAGGGGCACAATTTTCCAGTTCCTTTTCAGATACAGTTGAAATGTTACAAGAACGTAGGATTTTGCCTCCTTCCATTAACCTTGCAACAAAGCCTGACTCCTGTATTCACGACATCACAAGTTACAAAGCCACAACCAACCACTACTGCACCATGCTGTACCCTGGGACATGTGGAACTCCATAGGGACAGGGACACATCATTCCCCCTCCACCATCACCACCTATAAGCCTGCAGCCCTTTACAGGGGGGACATATTTCGAAAAACACTGACACCCTGGAAAGAATTCAGAGAACAGCAAGCAAAAATGATGAAAGGGCTGGATCACAAACATTTCACTGGGCTGAAGGATCACCAAATGTGATGGAGGATGAAGTGGAGAATACAATTACCAGCTGTAAGGTCTGAAACCCCAGATGGGAGTGCACAGCTCATGTAATCTAAGCATCCCAAACTCCAGCAAGTCTGAATTCAGATCAAGATTTAGAACACACAGATGCACATGGGGGTTTGGGTTCTAGGAGAGAGATGAAATTATCTGACTCTGAGATTTTGGTTGGGACCCCAGCTCTAAATCTGAAGACTGGTACAAGGCATGTTAACCAGAAGTGGAGGGAGTTAGGAAAGTGAGCATTTAAACTAAATATCAGGGGGAAACTCCTGCTTGGGAGGTTTCTTAGGTTGTGCCAGTCTCCCAAGGGATGTGTACAAACACTCAGCACCAGAATAGACTCTGGGGTGCAGGAGGGAGGAGGGCATGTCCCTGTAGCTAGATGGCTCAACAAGATTTTTTCCAACTCAAACTTTAATGATTCAGTAAATTTAAGGTGACTTCATAAATCCTGATAATTGCAAGGGACAGATAGAGAAGACATGCTGCGATAGCCTTGGACTGGCACAGCCAGTCACACAGACACAAGCGTCTGGCCAATATGTCCTATCACCCTCTGGCGAGCCAGCCAGATTTGAAAACTACCAGCACCGCCTACACACACGAAAGAGAAGGGATGTCTTCGCCAACATAGATGAC
Source organism: Mesoclemmys tuberculata (assembly GCA_007922155.1). Lineage (NCBI taxonomy): Eukaryota > Metazoa > Chordata > Testudines > Chelidae > Mesoclemmys > Mesoclemmys tuberculata. The sequence continues at coordinate 12,970,651 of ML675621.1, forward strand.
CCTGGACGACCTCTGGCTGCCAGCTCTCCAGGAATCAACAGGCTCACTCACCAGCAGACCCACGAGGTGGAGGAAATCGGCTCCCTTTAATCACTGATTGCAGGGAAATGTCTTGTCACACCTGGCTAGAGCTCTCTCAGATCACAGTCCCTCTCCCAAGAGACTCAGAACCAAAAAGTCAGAGCATTTCACTGTCCTTCCAACCAGGCCACCTGGCCGGCCCATGTCCAGAACTTTAGCACAGAGTTATGCAACAAACCCGTGTCCCAGATCTTTTCCCTTCCTCTCCCCCATCTCCTTTTTGCTGTGGCTTCCTTGGCACCAGTGCTGACAGTTAGAATTGGCAGCCGCCCACCTTCCAGCAGCAGATCCTCTTCTCATTGCCAGCCGTCAATTATGCTGGTTCATTGGTACAACCTTCTTCCCTTCCCCAGCCAGGAAAGGAACGCGGCTCTCTGAACCTGTCAGCTGGGACGTAGAGGACTGGTTAGTAGCTGTTCTGGAAAGCCTGCAAACACGTGACAGGAACCAGGAGCCATTGTATGAGATCCCCATCCTCAGGAGCTGCCTCGCTCACATTCCCTCAATCCGAGGTGAAGGGCCCTCTGCCTCCGCTGAGCTCACTAATCTGGGACTGAGGAAAGGGAAGAGATTCCTATACATAGTAGCTTCCTGGGCCCTCTCCACCCAACCAGTCAGGCCTGGGGAGCCTCCTGAAGGCCAAGTGTCCCCTGTGGGGCCAGGTGCAGTCAGACCGTGCCACTATGGCTTGCTGTTGGGAAGGGGAAACACACCTTGGCAACTTCTCCTGACTGGCTGGCAGAACCGCTATCTCATAAGCATAAGCGAGGCCTCACACCAGTAACTGACTGGAGCACTAGCTCTTCCTAGCCTCCCTCACCCTGCTCACCCGTCAGCCAGACCCAAAGGCCACGATGCCAGGCCACGTGGCTGCTTTGCAACTGTGCATAGCGCCAGAGACTCCGAGCAACGAGGGCCAGGAGCGTGCATCTGTAATAGAGTCCAGCCCATAATGGGCACCATCGGCCAGCCCTGACCGCCACACGTCAGGCCTGCATCTCCAGCTCTGCTTTCATGGGGGGGAAAGACGCTGCTGACTGGGCAGCACACTCAGCTCCGGCCAGGAGGTGGAGAGCCTCGTCCGTGCTCCCCTTCGTGGCCAGTCTGGGAGCTGCAGATGGGCTCAGCAGGAGGTCAAGAGCGCTTTCTCTCCTCCCTCGAGTAAGTCAAACTGCCTATGGCTCCCTAATCAGTGCTGTGTGCAGCACAGGCATCTGGAGATTGCAGAGCAGAGCAGAGCACTTTGTGGTGAGGTTCCTTTTAGAGACACCATCTCCTGTGGGACTCTGCGGCATGCTCTGCTGCGGGGCGCGGGAAGGAGAAAGACCCAACTAGGATCCAGCCTCTAATCTCCACATCCCTGGCACTTCCCGGGAGCAAAGGAGGGAGGCTGCTGGCCTCTCCCTAACATGGATGGTGCTCCTACTTCCTGCGCAGCTGTGGGAATGACCTGGGAGGGGGATGACAGATGAGCGTGACAATGGAGCAGCCATGAAGTGACATCCCACGGAGTGTAGTGAGGGGCTCCGGGTCCCGAGGCACACAGCTGTGCTTTTCCCTTCCCCAGCTGTGCTTGCCAGGACCATTACACGCAAGGCTGGCAAAGCGGGCTATGCCAGGCAGCACTGCTGTAAACCGCCCCGGGGGCTGCACATGCCTGCTGGCACCAGGTTCTCTGGATCAGAAGGATGCGTCTTCCTTTGGTTGGGAGTGATTTTTCCTTGGTGGCAAAATGGGCTTATTCCCTCTAGAGCATCTCCTGACCCCCTATTTCCAGCAGGACCAATACATCCCCCACATTCCCATGCACCTGGACAGACGGAGGCACAGGCAGGAAATAATATGAGATCCCCCAACTGAGCAATGAAAGTAGCTCTGCACAGCTTTGAATGGGAGGCTATGGAAGAGTCTCCCAAAGGGAAGTGGTGATGTCCCACTGTCTGGAGCATTTAAAACTCATCTGGAAACAGCATTGCAATGCAGGGAATGAGTCTGTGCTAGGATGCACAAGTGGAAACAACAGCCCTCTCTCATTTCTAATTTCTGTGGCTTCTGCTTTATGGGAGACGGTTACATTCCCTCGTCTTCTTCTGTCCACATCGCTCCTTCCACATCGCTCTCATTTTCCCTTTGTTCTCCCCAGTTGGAAGACGTATCTGGTGTGTCCTGGGCATGGGATGGAAACCTGTCTGCCAGATCTGGAGTGAGGGAACTGAAGAGAGATTGCAGATTGGTCCAGCCATGTGCCCTGACAATTTGCTTCAGCCACTAGCATCTTTCCCGTACATCCCCCTCCACACTGACAGCGCAGGTTGATTCACCGACTGTGGGAAGGTCAGCTCAGGCAGTTGTGTCACAGAGGGGTTTATGCAGCCTGGCTGGGAGGCGGTGGAGCTGTTATTCCATGGACGATGTGTTCGCTGTGCAGAGGGAAAAGCCCTGAGCGACACTATCTTACCATGTGAGACAAGGGCAACAACTGCTGACGGAAAGAGGAAAGCGCTTGCCCCAGAAGGCATAATTACTCTAACCACACAATGCTTCACTCCTTCCACCTGGCCCATCCGTCTCTCTCTAGCCATGCACATGCAGCTCACTATCAATCCAACGGATGGGGTGGCACAGAGGGCCCAGGCATGGAGGGCACAACATGGCTGGCAGAGAGCCCCATGCTCCGGTAGTGTTTCTGCAGAAAGCAATGAGTCATAAGAAGATGAATCTCTTGTGCATCTCAAATGGCGGGGCTATTTCGAGCTGAGATGCAGGGCGCAGACAGAGAAAGGATGACAGGGCAAACACACTGAGCCACATTTATCTGGGTTGTAGCCTCTAAACAGGCTGTTACAGCCCCCTGGGAGATCCCACAGAACCAGGGGAGTCCCTGACAGCATACAGTCAGCCTAACTCCCACTGTGTCATCCTCTGACAGTCCCCTTGGTACATCAGGGCGGGCAAGGAGCACGGCTGACAAGTCAGGGGAGCCCTTGGGCTGCTCTAATCTACCCAAAACTACCCACCTGTACTTCAATCCCTGTGCCAAGCTCAGCCACAAGGACGAACAGGCCCTGCCATAACTAACAAGGGCTGGATCCAGGAGACAGAGTCTTCTTGGGCAAATCCAACCCTGGGGCGGTTTGGGTTAGGGGAGCCTAGGGAGAGAGGACTCCGCTTTTGGCCCAGCTCTGGGGAACTCCGGCAGGTCCTGCTGAAGCCCGAAGGCGGGCCCTCTCTTGTGCTAAGTTTATCTAATTAACTGTTGACAGGCGCAGCTTTATTTTTTACAGCACCATAAACACCCGGCACATTGTTTGTGTAAAATGGAATTAGCTGATGTTTGGGTAAAACAGACAGGAGAGGCATCTAATGAACCCTATTCAGGGGACAGCAACTCCAGACGGGGCTGTGCTGAGATGCAGCAAATCAAGGAGAATTAATACCCGGCAGTTTGCTGTGCAAAAAATAAATAAATAAATAAATAAAAGCCCAAAAAACAAACACAGCTGCTGCATCTTAAATGCTCTCCACCCCTCCAGGGACTCTGGCAGGGACAGGCCTGCCAATTGCTTTAAGAGACATTATCCTCTCATTTCCTCATAGTGTTTACAAGGCAGCACCGTTGCTGCTAGTCTGATAGCTTGTCACTGCCTGTGCCGAGAGACTCCCTGCCTCTCCACCACGGGGACAGAGATCCCTCTGCCAGACCCTGGGCCCCAACCTCTCCCGGACCGAAACTGAGCAGGACTGTAACCCCAAGCTCATGGAGAAGAGTCTCCTGGCCTCTCCCAGCTGGGGACAGAGCAAGACTCTGGTTCATCACCTCAGTGTGGGGCAGAGCTCAGAAGAGGGTGGGTTTCTCACCCAAGCTTAGTGCCAGCACCGGTTCCTCTCCCCCACCTCCAGGCACTTGCCACGTCAGCTCTTCTCCAAAGGCTCTAAAAGCTGCCCCTCCCTTTCTGTCCCTGCCTCGTGCCCTGGTCACCACTCACTTCGACAGCTAACACCTCTACCTCCCAGCCCTGCACACCAACCACTGGGACGGCTTCCACGCCTGCCACTGCAGCTGGGCCTGCCCCTACACAAGGAATCCTCTGCTGGCTTCTCCATCTCTGAACTAGACTGTTCTCCGTGTTGGCAGATGGCAGAACAAGGAGCAATGGTCTTAGGTTGCAGTGGGGGAGGTCTAGGCTGGATATTAGGAAAATGTTTTCCCTAGGAGGGTGGAGAAGCACTGGGATGGGTGACCTAGGGAGGGAACGTTTGGGGGGCTGTGTCGGGGCTCAGGCCAGCACCCACAGGGGCAGGGAGGAAGCACCACACAACCTCACTCTGCCCCGGCCCTGCGGCTGCAGCTCCAGCCCTAACTGCAGCTCTGCTCCCAGCTGCAGCCCCAGCCTAGGCTCCAGCCCCTGACCCTCGACTCCCAAAGCAAGGCAAATTTCCCTGCACCCTCTTACCAACATACCTTCACCCTCTCTACAGAGCCCCCCTCCAGGACTGAGGGTGTTCCGACTCAACACCTGCCTCTGCAAGGGATCTGGGACCAGCAGGGATGGCTGTGGGGTGATTTTGTAACAGATGTGTCTGCTGAGAACTGATCAGAGATAAATAGCGAAACAGCCATAGGATCACAAATTTCTCTTTATGAGACATGCAGGAGTAAAATGTCCTCTTTCAGACCTGAAAGAGTTGACACATTGATTTCTACTTCATAGAAATGAGGTTAAGTTGAATGCATTAAGCTGGCAAACTGGATAATTGGCTGTCCTGAAACTGTCTTCAAAACAGCTCTTTCCACAGCTGCACTTAGAAAATAACTTCATCAGTAAGGCTGTCACCCATCAAACCTTCGCACTGCTCCATGTTCAGATCAGAAGCAAAGCCTGTCCCTCCTGGGGAGTTTTTCCAGCTTTCAATTGAAGGAAATGGGCAGTCTAGCTCTGTGACAGCCTGTACCCTGTGTTTACCCCTTTTATAAAATTATGATGTGTGTACAAGATATGCCTTGTGAGGTACCATTTGAAACTTATAATTTGTTGATAATTATTGTCCTGGTAAAATATGAGTGGCAAAGTTAAATGTAAAGTTATAGGCTTTCTCCATATGGTATTACTAGACGTGTTCCAAGTCTGGGGGAAGCAGCCAAAAACCTGTTCCCCAGATACAAAAGGTTAGCTTCAGCCAGTTGTCTGCAAAATCAAATGGACCATCACCTGGTTAAGTGGCCATTCTTTGGCAAAGAAGGCGTGGGTGACAATCTACATCTTGCAAAGAAACAGCCAGAGATTCCCATCCACCCACACTTTCTGTCTCCTCAACTTCAGCTGGAGATGGTTCTCGAACAAGAGAAAGAACTGTAAAAGGAGAGAGGATGCGTCCCAAATTCTCTCTCTACCCACGGTATCAACACCACCTGACGAAGAAAGGAAGCAGCTTTGGACCGAATGAGAGATCCTGACTGAAAGGAGTTCAGCCAGTAAGACTGAGCAGATGTGGTGAGGGAGACCTTTGCTTTGAATTCTCTTAAGTTTTGTTAAGTTAGGCATTAGTCGTATTACTAGTCATCACTTAAAATCTATCTTTCTGTAGTTAATAAACGTGTTGTGCTGTTTAATCTAAACCCATGTGTTTGGATTGAAGTGCTTGGAAAACTCCATTTGAGATAAGATGGGCGCATGTCATTTTCCATTAATAAATGACGGACTTTATACTGTGTGAGCTTGTTTTGTCCAGCAGAGAGCTGGGCAGCACATGACATACATTTCTGGGAGAAAGGCTGGGAGTGGGAATTTGCTGCTGTTGCTCTGTAGTGTAACTCGTGAGGGGCTGGCCACAGCACTCAGACAGTAGAACTGGAAGTAATTTACATGCAGGAGGCTGTGTGTGAGCAGACCAGAGGTGGTAGCTCTCATAGCTAAGCAGTCTAAAGGGCACCCCAGGGTGGAGAACAGAGAGGACACTTCTGTTCATCGATCCAGATTGTACCCTTGGTACCGTCACAGGGATTTAAAAAAAGGTGCTCAGGACTGGAGCTTTCCAAGCCCTCCCCCCCCTCCCCACACACACGGTATGCTGGGGAGAAAGCCCCTATCATGGCTGTTCAGAACTTCCAGAAGTGAAATGGGACTTTCTCAGGGCAAAAGATGCTTGGTGCCCTCTGGCGGGAAAGCATGCGTGAAGCTGCTTCCCTCCTCTACGCCGTCTGCACCAGATCAGTGGAGGATGGGCAGCTGGTGCTTTCCTGAGTAGGGAATCCAGCTAGCGCAGCCAGCAGTGCTCCACAGCCCCATGGGGAAGGATCAGGCCTCAGCCCTCATACGTGAAGAGCAGTGGTTAGCAATGATGCTGGCATGCTATGCTGCCACCCAACTTTCCCCCCTCCCCCAGCCCTCCCTTCAGGTAGGAGGATTCCCGGTCCCTCTGCTCAGCGGATACCACTCCGCCCCCTTTCCCTTCCCCTGCCCCTTCCATGTATCTCATACTTGGAAAGGTAGATCTTGCCCTTAAGAGAGCTCCCTTGCCTGGCAGTAGCTACAGTCCCCTCCCAGATCACAGATATGCCATGGCGATGCTGGTGTCTCCGGTCTTGGGACAAGCCAAAAGCATCAGCAAGGCATGGGTTTACTCACCCTTCTTCACGACGGTGAGTGTGGGCTGCAGGAGGTACGCCGCTGCTTTGTAGGTCTGGGGCCCTGCAGCAATCAGCACGTTCCACGGGCTGCGTTCGACTCCTTCAAATTGGGAGACCTGTGTGTTTGCTCATTGACCTGTCTCTCCATTGCCCAACCCATCCTCTGTTCTGGAACACACAAGGGAGCCATGCCCATGTGCATTCCTGTGGAGTCAATCTGGCAGCATCCAGAGAGTCTTTTGGAAAGTGGGCTCACTGTCATTTTATACCCTTCGCTACAGCTAAAGCAAAATGGATTCATCTGTTATGCGAAACCAGGCACATCTGACACAAGCATCCGGCCCCTTTGGCTGCACATGTCTCTCGTGCTGCCCAAACACTACAGCATGGACTTCAAGCAGAAAGGCCAGCGTGGTGGGATCAACATCCCCATTTGTAATGAAACCCTCAATTACAGAGGGCCTCAAAGGGCCCCCCGAAGACAACTGCTAACATCTGTGCAGACACATTATTTTAGGTAGTGTGGCAACAGAAGACACAGCCCTGGCTAAGCAGAGGTCTGATCTTCTTTGGCAGGTTTGCTGTGGCACATGGCTTGCTCCAGCTGTTTTGGACCTTACAACTGCTTCCCAACGCCACTGACAACGGAGACCTTTTAATCTGCCCTAGCATGTCTTGCACAGGTCTGAATCTCGGCTGCTTCCGTGTATCTCAGCAGACATCATCAGCCCTTACCCGTTTCGGTTCCTGCACTCATCGGACTCTCTCTCTATTAGTTACAAGGCTACCAGTGGCTCCTCAGCCGATCTTCCTGCTCCACATTGCCTTAATCTGGAGCACGGAACAGCAGACACAGCACTGGGCTGCTCCAGCAATGCCTCATGTTGCAACGACTCAATGTGACAAGTGCCCCCCAGCAGCACGGTACATGACCAGCCCACTACCAGTGCACGCAGTGTCTACAATGGGAAGGGTTTACAGTTCGCTCACCTGGCTCCCCCTTATTTACAGGCCTCTTATGAAACAACCATGGCTGGAATATGAACCTCCCTGAGCCAGACTCCAGCACTCCTTCGCCCGAGACCCTGCGTTACCGTGACACAGCAGCCGGTGGCTAGAATATAACCTCTGGGAAACTCTATCCAAAAATAACTGTCTGGAAAAAATAGCAGCAACTTGGGTGGGAAAGACGTCGTCCTGTGAGCCACTGCTGCTGGCTGGAGAATAGACAGATCTGAGCCCTCCGTGAGGAGAGCAGCCTTATCACAGTGTCCAGGACACAGAGAAATGAACGTCATAAGGAGCAGTCTAGAAAAAAATCCTAGGGATGGGCAAAGTGAAAGATGTCCGCCGCAGCTAGACAGCACACTGATTAGACTCCAGATCACAGGTCTCCAAGTTGTGGGGCATGCCCAGTACCAAAGGAACGTTTGGGGGGCTGTCAGCTCGAGCCAGCACCCACAGGGGCAGGGAGGAAGCACTACACAGCCTCACGCTGCCCCCATCTCTGCCCTGGCCCTGTGGCTGCAGCTCCAGTCCTAACTGCGGCTCTGCTCCCAGCTGCAGCCCCAGGCTAGGCTCCAGCCCCAGCTCCCGGCCCTGACCCTCGACTCCCAAAGCAAGGCAAATTTCCCTGCACCCTCTTACCAACATGCCTTCACCCTCTCTACAGAGCCCCCCTCCAAGACTGAGGGTGTTCCGACTCAACACCTGCCTCTGCAAGGGATCTGGGACCAGCAGGGATGGCTGTGGGGTGGTTTTGTAACAGACGTGTCTGCTGAGAACTGATCAGAGATAAATAGCGAAACAGCCATAGGATCACAAACGACTTTCACTTGCTACCAAGTTGGATCTGAGTTAGTGACCTAGAGACAAATGGCTCCACAGGTCCTCGTGCCATCCATTCTCTTTATCATCCCACCTCACTGACAATAGAAACATTAAACGTTGCCAGAAGGCAACTATAAAAATGGTTTTTCTCCCTATCCCAACACTCACATTGTTTGCAGCTGTGCAGCTATTTAAATATTTGCCTTGCTCTTTATAATTCAGTATCACCTTTTTTTTTATGATATTCACTTTAAAATTGTGTATTTTCATTGCCCAGGTAGAAGGCTCAATTTGCACTCCAGCAACATAACTTCCTGCGGAGGGCAAAGTCCAAGCCCGGATCTCGTTAGCTTGATGCCTCTAGAAATGCCTCTGCTAAGGTACAGTCTCTAGTGGCCACGACCCAGTAAGGGAGGTTGTGATGTAGGAGCAGAGGAGCACACATCCCCCTCCCAAATGCTGCAAAAGAGGTCATGTTCACAAGGCAAACAGCACAGTTAGGGGTGAAAACCTGCCCCACTGAAATCAGTGGGGGTTGGAATAAGTGGGGCCTGGATTTCATCTGGAGGCAACAGATGCCAGGGCTCTTGATCATGCTGGGCAGTGGGAGTGAAAGTTACTAGGGCTTCAGCAGGAGTGCTAGACGCTGCTTCAGTGGCACTGGAAACAAAAGCTTGATCATGCTGTGTAAAGAAATATGGGGC